>JAXQQM020066601.1:0-65410 GCA_034641835.2 Pinus albicaulis | reverse complement strand
TATTTAGCTTTTTTATTTTAATTTGAGGTAGATGAAGATGTGTTGATTTTTTTTTTAGCTGTTTGTTTAGATTGATTTTGAAGAGAATATGTTCAACTTATATTTTCTCTGAATTTTTATTAATAATTGTATTGACTTTTAAAAAGTTTGACATGTGAATAAAAAAAAAGATTAGTACAAGAAGGCTTTGGTTCACTAATTTCTTAGAGATTTAGAATTTTATGTTGAACAAGTCTTTAGAAACTAACTAAATACACCCACCTAATAACTCTAACCCACCAATTTCTTAGAGATTTAAAATTTATCTGGAAAAACAAATCTTTAGGAAACTGTTGAATGCACGCGTCGAAACCCATGAAGTTCGCGATTAATGAAACAAACAAAGTAACGGACTTCGATGAAAGGTTGGAGTCAATATTCACATTACGAATGGCTCTGACTCAGTAGAGTGCAATCTGTGAGCTTGAAGAATTTAAAAGAAGGAAAACACAGGTGGAGTTAATTGGCGGAGTAGTATGTATAGTGATGGATAGGAAATGTTTTAAAATTAACTAGCAATTGCACTACATGTTGGAAAGGAAACGCAGTAAGGTTGTTGTATAGGAAAGAATGGCATATAAGAAAGAAGAGGTTGTAGGAACTTTCTCGGATCCAACTGATCCTCCAGAATAAGGGGTGGAGAATTATGTTTACTGTACCTCAAATAAAAAATATTTATATTGGGTAATTGATGTGGAACAACTTATTTGTTATTAATAGCATGTTAGATGTGTTTTTTCATAATGAATGAGACATTTTGGCCAAAGTACTCAAAACCTCTATATGACGAAATCTGCATGTTTATTTTTTTTCTGCATGAAGGATGCACTTGGTTTTTATGACTAAGTTGGGCATTTTTATGACTAAGTTGGGCAGACTTCACCCTTCCACAAAATTATTTGCTTCTATCACATTAGCAATGTTGAATTCCTCTGATACTACTCCTAGAACTCTCACTCTGCTCTACAACTAGAATTATTTAGTGGAATAAAAACTTATCACTATGACATGTTTTACTTCATAAGAGACTACTAAGAAGCTTAAGTATGGTAAATCCACCTTCTCCTGTCATTTGAACATAGAGCATAGAGTTATTCCACTTCTTTGGAACTTTTCATCTCAGTCAAAATAACAAACATCATGAAGACCCAAAAGTAAGAAGAAAAAATCAGCTCATAATCAGGGAATCTGGTGACTTCTTTAAGGATTGTAATTCAAGACTTTAGTGCCTTTTAAAGATCATTTATTTTCCCATCAAATAAAAAGCAACAATCAAATTTTGTAGTGACAAGAATAGGAACAAATTTTAAATGTAATAACTCGCTTCCCTAGTGATAGTACATTTTTGTTTTGAAATGAAATTATTTTCCCAATCTTTTAAATAATAGATTCCTCCCCAAGTGACCCTTTAGAGATACCTTTTTTTCAACTGATTGCAATAGGTAAGTGTCTTTTGTCTAGTATTTTCTGAGTCATTGAATTTAAGGGCAGAGGTAAAGAGACTACTAGACAAAAAAGAGCAGAGTGAATGAATTTCAAATGAAAATAACATTGAGGAATCTCTTCTGATTTTCTCATGTGGGCATTCTTCAATTGATGAGGTAGTAGGAACTTTCTCCTCCAGAATAAGTGGTGGAGAATTATGTTGAGTGAACTACTACTCATGTAAATTTGACTCCTTACAATTGGAATGTTTCTCTTCCCATAACTCTATCTCAGGTTATAATTCTAGCTTTCTCTTGTTTATGAATAAATTGTCTGCATCACTATTGTCTGTCTCTTTTTGAGCGCTTGCTTGAATCAGTGAGATAATGTAGCTCATATGGATTCCAAAATCCTTGAGTAACCCAGTTTTTGAAGAGTCCTCTTATGTTTTTAATTCTGCTATTTGGTCCTCCATAGCCTTGTCAACGTCGTTTACATCTAAAGAATCGTACATTCTTGATAAGTATCCATTTTCCTTCTTTTCTTCTTCCATATACTTCAGATCTAAATGAATGGAACATGAGATAAGCTTTGTGACATTTTCCAAATTCCAAGATTTTTCATTGCACTTCTCATGTGTATCAGGGAAATGTGGATTCCATACATTCAACGTTATGCCTTTTTAGGGCTTGTTGTAAAGTTGGAAGCTTTTATTCACCATGTCTCCTTTCTTCTATATCCTTGATTTTGATACAAACAATTGTTACCAACCCTTTTAAAGGCAAATTTAGTGTTATTTAAGAAATGAGAATTATGAACATTCATCATTATTGCTCAAGATAAATCATGTCCTACTCATGAATTATAAAACAGTTGTAACATAAATAATATATAACAAAAACAACCATGTATTTTTGGAATAATAAAATAGTTGTAACAAAAATAAAGAACAATAAAAACTATGTATATTTGAATGTATGAAAATTTAGACACATTTTATTAAGTAAAATTTTAAAAGAATAACAATTATAAACATTTAAAAATAATTTTATTAAATAATTAATTTAGATCTAGAGTTAAGATTGTTTTAGGCCATCTTAGTTCCCCCCTATAAAGAAACTACATTCCACATGAATACCATGGGTTGTATTTATAGTTTATCTTTATTTTATTTTATTATTTTTATTTTTTATTGTATTTTGACCTAATTAAAACGTTCATTACATTATGTCAATATTTTTATTTTATTTTATTTTATTTTTAATTTTGTGTAATTTGACATATTCAAAATGTTAAACATGACATTAAAACCTTTCTATCATTTTTTTGTTGGAGAGCATAGTGGCACAAAAATGTAATGATGATGATAATGATGATGATGATGGTTAACGTCCACTGAGACTAATCTTTGGTCTATCGGACCTAAAGAAAAGAGTTATTTAATTTTATTTAAGATTTTAATCCTATGCTCAAAAATCCTGGAGAGAAGCCTCCCCAGCTCACTATAATTTTGACATTTTAAAAGGCTAGGAAGGCCAATATTGCAACAAAGATTATGAAATTGAGCTCTAATGTGGTTGTATGCGGGGCACTCTAAGAGGAAGTGATTTTCATTCTCGATGTTCATATTCTCACAGAGATGGAAGATCCTTTCCATCCATGGTGTTTTAGGAACTATCCAACGACCTGTTTCACTATGGAGCTCATGAGAGTTCATTCTAATCTTGGCTATATTAATTTTCTTCTTTGAGCTAGTTAAAACAGAGAGATACTTTTGATCTTCTAAGGTGGGGTTGATGACCTCCTTATAATACATTAATTTTCTTTTAGCTATTGGATCTTTCTCACACCACATTTTTCTTTGAACTTAGAAGTAACAATTTTTTTAATGTTATTGATATTTTGCAGTGCAACATTCTCGTCGATCTCCCAATGGTTTAACTAGGCCCTGATGTCTTTATACCAACCTTGTTTAAGCCTTAGGTGGTTTTGGCTAGAATTTGAAGCTAGCTTAGGAAGTCTATGGACTCCTATGCTATTGAGCTTGTGCTTGTACAACAGAAGCCTAGTCATAGCTAGGCTCTCGATAGGGAAAAGAATCATTTCTATAAGGAGAATACGATAGGGTGTATTGCTTTTAATTTAAGGTTATACGTTATAAAACGCTTCTGGATTTGCTCAATATTTCTCCAGGTTTCTCTAGAGATGCTGCAACCCCAAACCTCACATCCATATAAGATAACAGGAGTAACTAAGTTTCAAAGAGGAACTTCTTTCTATCCCACATTATGAGGTTTTCCGTTTTACAATTATTTTCAAGACCAAAATAAGCTTTCCACCCCCCACTAATCCTTTTCTGAATGCTATAGTTTCAGTTGAGCTTGCGATGAATATCAATCCCTATGTACTTGTAAGAAGACACTTCCTCCAAGTTACTATTTTCATACGTAAAATTAGCATAAGTGTCCTTCTTGGATTTGATAATCATAACTTTTGTTTTGTCAGTGTTAACAGACATACCCATGGTAGAGCAAAAATCCTTAAGAATTCTAAGTTGCTTATCAAGATCAGATGGGCACCTTGCGAGAAGAACAATATCGTTAGCATAGAGAAGAAGGATGATGACTATCCCAGCTAAGATCGTGCCAGCACATCCTGCTAATATTTAAATATATAAATAGTTATTTTCATTTTTTTCTATATTTTTTCTTATCCATGTAATATAAATTAATTGGTTTTTGTGGAGTTTAATTTTATGATACAAATTTTATTAAAAATATAAATTTTATGCTTATGTACCCAAAAATTTAATGTTTATGTGTTTTACAAATTTTATTTATTTATTAAATTAATTTATGTTAAATCTAGTTTTATTAAGTTATTAAATTAAATTTTATTAAAAAAAGTTGAGGTTAAAATCTAACAAATTTTTAACAACAACATTTTAACTTAAAAGTCACCAAAACCTAAATTCAATCTAACTTATTAAAAAGAAAAAAAAACTAACATTATAAAAAACATATATAAAAATATTTACTTGATTTAATAGCCAAAAACATTTCAATCGTCTAACATTTGATCTAATGACTCAAAAATGGACACAGTAGTAGCTAGAGGAGTTGTTTTCAAATAGTGACGCCTTACGGCGTAATAAATACCAAATTATCATGTTAAAGTTAACTAAGAGTAAAGAAATGAAATTTGATTAGCATCATGGAAATGATTTATTATTTTAGAAATTACAAAACTTTCAGTGTCAGGGATTATTAAAATGGATTGGAGATGTTGGTATGTTTTGAAATTCTAACTCTGTCGAAACTAATAGCATTAGCTTTCGACCACTGTTCACCAAAAATAATTTAAACCAAGTAACGTTTTTATCCTAAGAGAAAATATGTTATAATACATGCTTAAATGGGCAATACTAATAAAGGGTTTATGCCACCGGATATAATGTTAATTATAAATGTCATGCCATGGTAGAGTTGCAGTTTGTTATTGAAGTGGTTTGTAATTAAGTGAGAGAATGTTATTATATTTTCAGGTTTAACATAATTTTTTATGAATATGTTAGATGAGTTAACTAGGTTTTTAATTTGGGTGGGGTTTTAAAATTGATGAATTTTAGTATGAGCTAATAGATATGGAATTGTATATTTAGTAGATGTTTATTTTTTTAATTTAATTGTAATGAGTTAAATAAATATAAAGAAAAAAAAAATGGAAAACTTACTATATTAAATTTATAATATATAAAACTTTTAATAATAATAAGATTATTTATATAAATTAAATGTAGATAGTCATCAATCTATAATAAACATCAAAATATTTATTTTTTAATATATTTCAAGTTGTTAAAAATAAAAATAAAAATCATAAAATTAATTAAATTATACTTATAATTTAGTTAAACATTATAATTTTATGTTTAGTTGTTAAAAATAAAAATAAAAATCATAAAATTAACTAAATTATAGTTTTAATTTAGTTAGTTTTACCTTTATTTATTTCTAGGAATAAACTTGAGATATATTAGGAAATAAGTGCTTTGATGTTTATTATGAATTGATTTTTTATTTTTTTTATTTTTTATTTATTTTTTATTTTTTTTCCGGTAGCGGTGGGTTTTCAAATCTTCCCCGACGATCATAGATTTCTCATAGTTGGTTTGTGTCTTTGTAGATTGAGTAATCCAGACCATGATGCCTTATAAACGTTTATGGAAGAATTTTATTTGATGCCTTGTGATCCTGGGACCGACACAGTCTTATGTTTGGTAGGAAGAAGGGAGATGTTTTTTGGGAAGATCTATACCAATGGTTCTACTCAAATTGGACTACTGAATGTGATATTTACTTATGCTTGAAGGGGTTTTTATTATTCACTCTACCTCAAAAAAAAATATTAGAAAAAATTTGAGGAAAGATCATGGTTATGGGGCAAAGCAGGGCTAACATGACACCCTAGTTATCAGAATTTGATGTATCGATAATGGAGGTAACAAAAATGTTCACTACCCAATCTCCCCCTTCCCTTTTGGCACCATCAAGTTCTTAAATACATTGGGAATGATTTTTATAAAAATAGATAAGGAGATAATAACAAAGGGGGCTCTTCACATATCCACTCATTTGTATGGAGATAGACCTAAACAAGGGGTTGTCAGATCATATTCAACTAATCAATGGAAAATTTTGGTGGACACAGAGCTTAGATTACGAAAACATGACCTTTAGATTTCATGTATGCAACCAAACAAGGCACCTACAAGATAACTATCATTTGGCTAAAAAATTAGCAAATAAGAGGAAGGGGTAGAAGTCCAAATCAAAACATTGGCAAACATATGAGCCCCCTCCTCTTGATGAGGAATAAGAGCTAGGAAAAGAAAAAGAAGCAAATGAAACAGAAATATCGGAAGGAAAAACCTCCAAAGTCAACAAAATTCAACCAAAACGTGGATATGGCAGTTTTACATATTTTTGTAGAAAATGAAATAGCAACAACAAAGAGCGAAGGGATTCAATGAATTAAAAGATTCCACGTGGAGATCTCAATCAAAAAAGGATAACTTTCTTGGAACCCCTAAAGAGTTGGCTTTAGCCATCATCCAACCAACCTCTGGGTATGGAAGGAAGTAAAAAAGGAGAAAAGAGAAATTAGAAGACTTTTATAACTTTTCCAATCAATAACTCTTTGTGTTGTTTTGTGATGGACCCTTGATAATTTTTTGTTTTCTTTAATGCACCATAGTGAATTTGCAACATGTGATTTTGTTTTCATTAATGGAATTATGATTTTTCCTTCGGGAAAAAACAAATATACATTTAAAAAGTCATGGAACAAGATTCTTATCCATGGAGATTTATATCCACTTTAACATGCATATTCTTAATTAGTAATTAGATTTTGTTATAATATTATGGGCCAATACCATGAATTATCAATAATACATGCCCAAAAAATACCATAATTTTTTCATATGACATTTTTTAATTAATCAATGTCATTAAAAGAACAAAAAAAACATAACTACATTGTAAAAAAATATGAACCTTTATTTTGAATATATTATTAAGAATATTCTAAAAATATTCCATAGAGATTAAATTTCTACCTTCCACTTAGTAATTATCAATAATTAAATTAAAATTTTGAAAACACTATTTTAAAATACACATAATTGAATTTAGGCTTCTATGATCCATACATTATTAGAAAAAATTTCGGTGAAAAACACATTATTAGAGTTTTGTTGATTTGTGGTTCATTGATCCAAGATCTTTTGCTTATAGATGCATTAAAGAATTACATATAACAGATCACTTAAAATTACGAGAACATAAGCACATAAGGCGAAGAGAAAAGAGAACATAGCATGCATGAGATCAAGACACCAACATTTTTATTACAGAGTTCGTCCAATTTGGACTATGTCTCTGGGCCCTGCTCAATAGTGGGGAGACCTTCATTCATTAAGTGCCAAGAAGAAAAAGAAGTACAAGCGAAATTACATAAAGCACCCTTATACCTCCAATCTAGAAAATGGCCGTAAAATGGAGGGCTATGATGCAAAAACAGACATAACTGTTGAGATCTTATCGCCGAGAGGTGTAAAATCAACATAAAGTTTGTCGCAAATGGACACTGGCAAGTTCTGCACCCCAGGGAATCTTTTTGATGCCCTCAATATTCCCTGGGCATGATTCCGCCCCTCTAGCCCACTCTTGGTTCTGCTCCCGCTCTGTCCTGCGTGAGCGCATTGCAAAAATGAGGGGTTTATATGCATTTTGAGGGGAAAAATTTACAAGGTCGGGGCCGGTGGTGCATTGGCAGCACCCACCGGTGGAGCGCGTGGAGGAGGTGGAGGGTCTAGGTTCAAAACCCAACCTGACCCTTTTTTACACCATATTTGTAATGTGTTTGGTTGAACAAATGTTTCAGAGGGACCGCCTATTCGGGGGCTAACCATGTGGGCCAGGCGGGTTCGACCCCCGCTGGTCCTGTTGTACTGCCTCCGGGTGGTTACAATATGGTGAGTAATAATGTGGCATAGGCAGTGGGCGGGTCCGCTCCATGTGGCCCGACCCGACCGTGCCATTGCATATATATACCATGGCTATTTGAATGGTAGTTCCAGGGCGGGGGGGTTGAAAACCCACCGCCCAACCACTTGTAATTTTTTTAATACATTATAGTTATGGGGGTGGAGGGGTTGGTGACCCGCCGCCTCATCTTTATATATATATATATATATATATATATATATATATATATATATATATATATATATATATATATATATATATATATATATTTTGTTTGTTTAACACAATAATGGTTATTTTTCGTTTTAATGAAAATAAGGGTCGTTGGGAATTTTAAAGGGCCACAATTTCGCCCGCTTTTGGGTGTTTGGTTTCCCTGTCAGTTGATGATGAATTTGTGGGACACTTAAACTTGGTCCACTCCCTAACTTTTACCAAAACTTTGAATTACTCTAACTTCTCCATATGGGCTCGGATTGGGGATCTGTTCGCATCATTGGAATAAGAATGAAGAATACTTCGACATGGTCCTGGTCTCATTGTCATCTGGCCACTTTGATTTTTGAGAAATTTTAAGCCACTTGTCCTCTAAGAGCATCCTAGATCAATCATCCCCATTGAGGAGCTTTTGGACCACCAAAAGCACCAACACATCTAGCACACTGCTTGTGTCTTCGTCGAACCATATTTCAATCATATGCGCACAAATATGGTACATCTTTTGCAATCATATACGAACCACACATGACTCAAACAACCCTTCACTTGCCAAGAGTTTATAGCACACACTCATTGGTGAAGGATTACATAATAAAAACAAATACCTCAACTATTCATAAGAAAAGGCCAAAACATCACTGTTGCATTTCGAAGCGATGGAAAACACATCGTCACTTTTACATTTATTTGCAACACATGGCATACAAATTGTGGTCATAAAAAACTAATACCTCTAAAAAAGCCATATTTTACTTAATAAAGTAAATGGGTAATCTCCTGCGGTGGATTTGCTGGTGGATATGTTCAATGGTTGGATTCTTCAGGGGTGATTTTTGGTCATGAAGTGTTTGACATGAAGATTTCTGGTGTTCATCCTTGTTGTGATGATTCTTCCTCTTCCATACTTTCCTTATCATCTTGGAATGTTTCCTCTCAATGTGCCTCTGATAAGTGTCCATGGATCCCCCATTATCGTTGGGATGTGATGAGGTGCTCTCATCATCAATTGTTGGTGGGTCCCTAGCTGTTTGGAGCATTTTCCGACCTCCTTCTTGACATACCCAAGTCCTACATGACGGGGTAATTCTTTTACTTTGATGGAGTTTATGATGCCCAAGCCATCAAGGCTGAAACTCTTCCCCTGATACCCCATTTTCTTCAATAGTTTGGATCCGATTCCTATAGTATGTTTTTCAAAAGTAGCGAAATCATCATCAGGAAAAGTATGTGAAATCAAAGAATCACTTTTTACCTCAAGGTGGTTATGTTACATCTTTTCCAAGGCTTCATCCTTAGCTTGTAACTGGCGTAGAAACCTTTGTTTCTCCTTTTCCACTTCCTATAGCAGTCTCCTTAGCTCAATATTCTATGTTTGAATGCTTCAATTGATCTCCTCAAGTTCCTGAAGCCATGCCGCATTGGGCGACCTTTCATATTTGGTACACTATGTATTGAAATTTTTGTTTCATCACCCGAATTTGAACCCAAATCGATGGGTCCATCTGCTGCAATTCCAAGAGCTGCAATCCTCCTCTCATCACTAGAATCTAATCCCAAGTCAATTGGTCTACCTCGTGCAGCTCCCGCAGCTATGACCTTCTCATATTCCTTTGATTCAGAATTTTGATCTTGTTGCATGGTGGCAGCTCTCTTCTGCCTCTCCTTCATGTCATCCCTCTTAGGTCTCAACTCAGGATGCAATTTCCAATAATTTTCTTCATCGTGTCCTTCTTTCTCATAATGGGTACAAGAGGTCTTTGCTCCTCTTCACTTTGCTGTTGTGGCTCCTTTTGGGTGGTTATTTTGTTCATGTGTTGCCCTGCTTTCAAGATGCATGGCCTTCACACTGGCCTCATCAATGGTGGTAGGCTCAAACAATAATGATGAATGTCTTATATAACTATGTAAAGAATCGATATACGTAGTTACAATCTTTGGTGAATCTAACGAAATGCCCAAATTCAATGCTTGTTTTATAAATTATTCAGTGAAGTTTTGCACATTTTGACCTTTGCCTTGCCTTAGGTGTTGCCATTCCATTAATGCCTTTTTCTTATATCCCAAAGGGTAAAATTGATTTTTCAAAGCATAAATAAAATTTGACGATGAGGAGAGAAGGTTACCCAGATTGTTGATGCCTTGCAATTTTCTTTCCCACCAAATGAGAGCGGTGCCACCCAGTCGAAGGGATGCCAACTAGATCCTTGCCTTATCTTTCTTGATCTGTTGAATCTGGCATTAGATCTCAATCTGTCTAATCCAATGTTGAGCTTTTCCGCATTACATTCTCCTGTATGCATAGGCAAGTCAAACTTTACATCTAGTTTAAGGAAAGGTTTCTTAGATGTATGCCTATGACATCTGTGAGAATGATGAGAAGAAGAAAATGAATTATCACTAGAAGAGGGAGAGGCAGGGGGCTCTTATCCACCATCTCCATGATTCACTAATTCGTGATCATATGCATGTTTCTTTCCGGGCTTGAAGGTCTTCTCATACTTTGCAAACAGTTTGTCTACTTTCTTTGCCATGTTGTAGAATGCCTTGTGGAAATTCCGCTCTTCTTCCCAACGAGCTTCCTCATCTGCCATGTTTCTTCTTCATGGTGCACATTCTGCTTCAAAATCAAAGGAATTAAGCTTTCCTTCGCCTCTTTGAATCTTGTTTCTAGTTAGCATGTACTCTTATAATTCGCATCGAAAAAGACCTGCTCTAATACCACTTGATCCAAGATCTTTTGCTTATAGATGCATTAAATAATTACATATAAAAAAACACTTATAATTATGAGAACATAAGCATATAAGGTGAAGAGAAAATAGAACATAGCATGCATGAGATCAAGACACCAAAAATTTGATTACGGAGTTCGTCCAATGTGGACTACGTCTCTATGCCCTGCTCAATAGTGGGGAGGCCTTCATTCATTACATGGCAAGAAGAAGAAGAAGTAAAAGCGAAATTACATAAATCACCCTTATACGTCCAATCTGGAAAATGGCCAAAAAATGGAGGGATTTAATGTAGAAACCAACATCATTGTTGAGACCTTGTTGCCGAGAGGTGTAAAATCAACATAAAGTTTGTCGTAAATGGACAATGGCAAGTTCTACACCCAGGGAATCTTTTTGATGCCCTTAATATTCCCTGGGCATGGTTCCGCCCCTCTGGCTTGCTCAAGCTTTGCCCTGCCTGAGCGCAATGCACAAATGAGGGGTTTATATGTGTTTTGTGGGGCAGAATTTATAAGGTTGGGATTGGTGGTGCGTTGGAAGCACCCATCGGTGGAACACGTGGAGGAGGCGGAGGGTTTGGGTTCAAAACATGACCCGACCCTTTTTTACACCATATTTGTTGCGCGTTTGGTTGAATGATCACCCACTCATGGGCCGGCCACGTGGGCCGAGCAGTTCGACCCCCGCCAGTCCTGTTGTACTGCCTCCGGGTGGTTACAATATGGTGAGTAATAATGTGGCATGGGCGGTGGGTGGGTCCGCTCCACGTGGCCTCACTCGACTGCGCCATTGCATATATATGTCGTGGCTGTTTGAATGGTAGTTCCGAGGCGACGGGGTTGAAAACCCACCCCCCAAAAACTTGCAATATTTTTAATACATTATAGTTATGGGGGTGGCATGGTTGATGGCCCGCCACCTCATCTTTTTTTTTATATATTTTTTTTGTTTGTTTTAACAAAATAATTGGTATTTTTTGTTTTAATGAAAATAAGGGTCATTGGGAATTTTAAAGAGGCCACAATTTCGCCCACTTTCAGGTGCTGGATCTCCCTACCGGTTGACGGTGAATTTGTGGGACACTTAAACCTGGCCCACTGCCTGACTTTGATCAAAACTTTGACTTGCTCTAACTTCTCCATACAGGCTCGGATTGAGGATCCGTTTGCACCGTTGGAATCAGAATGAAGAATATTTCGACATGGTCATGGTCTTGTTGTCATATGGCCACTTTGATTTTTAAGCAATTTTAAGCAACTTGTCCTTTGAGATCCTCCTAGATCATTGATCATTAGGACAAGAAGAAGAACCACATGGAAGAAAAAATTTGGCATCAAGTTAAATAGATGAAGAAATTTTTTTTACCCATTATAATATAACATTTACATTTGATTAGATAAATATTATTTATTAATAAATAATATTTTAATATAAGGAAATAATTGTTAGAATATAATTGTTAATATTAAATTAAGGAAAATAATTAATCAAAAGGAAATTTTGAATGAAATGAAAATCTAAAATAAAAATAGTATTTAGGTCAAGTCTAAATAATAAAAACAATAAACAATTAATAAAATAAAAATAATATTTGGGTCAAACTTAAATAACCCAAAACAATTAATTCTAAGAACTTAAAAATAAATAAAAATAATAAATGGTCAAACTTAAATAATCAAAATAATAAATAAATAATTAAAATAAAAGTAAATAAATCAATAAGTAAAGTAAAAGTAAATAAATCAATAATGAAGAAAATAAAGTAATTGATCGTTTATTAGTAGTAAAAAAATACAAATAAATAATAAAAAATAAAAATCAAGAAATTAGGAGGAAGAAAGAAAAAAACAAAAACAAAAATAAATAAAATAAATAAATAAATAAATAAATATTATATATATATATATATATATATATATATATATATATATATATATATATATATATATATATATATATATATATATATATATCTATATACGAGAAATGATAGGGACCCAACAATTGCTAATTTTACAGTCATTGTCTTTATTTAGATTGCTTGACCTCCTTTTAATCTCTATAGCCTCCCTAAACTTACGGTGAAAGAAATGATCTATCCTAGCAATGACCCGGGCGCCTTAATGCAGAAGTGGTCTTTTGTATTTTCTGCATGTTTTGCTAATGTTGAGAAGTGGGTCCTCCCATGTTTGATTTCTATTGTATGCTCTTGAATCCTCTGATTTGGCAGTTTCACCAACATAGGGTGTCCCGCTTAAACAAGGGATTACATAAACACCTTTCATATTTGTAGGGTCCACTGGGTGTTTTACATATCTTAGGGAGCTTTGAATGGTGTTAAGGGGCCTAAAAGTAGAGTGGACCTTGTGCTTTATTAGGATCCTTGCAATCTCGTCAGTGGTCCCTTAGATAAAAGGGAGCTGCACCACAAAAAATCGATCATTGGGTTCTTTATTAATCTTAGAACCTCTGTCAGCTTTAAGGAAAACCCTAAGACATTGGAGCTTATTATAACCATTATTTTTTAAAACCTTAAGGAGATGGGTTTTCTCATCTTCAAGGTGAATTTCGACCGAAATTCTAAACACACGGGTGGCTAAAGTGTTGAGAACACTCAGCTTTTGAGTAGGGAAATGATGGGACTAAGCATGAAGATATTGCTTCGTGTGAGTTTTCTTCCGAAAGAGCTGGTGTAAGAATGATCCATCATCCTTCTTTGAAATAAGGACGTCAAGAAAAGGTATGCTCCCATTGATTTCACATTCCATATTAAACTTTATGAAGCTAGACTGATTATTAAGATGTTGGAGAAAGAGATCCAACTTATCCAGACCATGAGGCCAGTTGACGCAGGTGTCATCCACAAATCTCTTCAAAAGCTTTGGTTTCTATTGAGTTGAGGACAAAGCTTTGGATTCAAATTTCTCTATGAAAATATTAGCTACAACAGGGGAAAGGGGGGAACCCATGGAAACACCACACATTTGTTCATAGAATTCCCCTTCAAAGCTAAAGAAAGTATATGTAAGACAAATCTCAACCAATTTAGCAATATCGAGATTCGTGATGTGATTGATGATCTCAATGGCCTAATTAATGGGGATATTAGTGTAAAGGGAGACTACGTTGAAACTCAGAAGAAGGTCCCCAGGCTCAAACCTTATGCCCTTTAACTCATTGAAAAACGATGAAGAGTATTTGACAAAGGACTCCGTAAGGCCAACACGGGGTTTTAACTGTTAGGCTAGATACTTCGCCATAAAATAGGTTGGTCCTCCTATAGTGTTGACAATGGGTCTTAGGGGATCCTCCTCCTTATGGATTTTTGGAAGACCATAGATCCTATGAGTTATCATGGTTACTCTCGATGAGTTTATGGCTCAATGATCTAACAATGCTAATGGATTTTATAGCTAGAGCCAATTTTTTAGAGATATTTTTTAAGGGATTCTTATTGATTTTTCAGTAGCTCCTACTGTTACAAAGGTGGTCCAACATTTTTCTCTGGTAATCTTCCTTATCTAAGATAACCATAGCTTCACCCTTGTCAACTTTGAGAATAACAATGTTCTTGTTATTGTTTAAAAATTTGAGGGCATCGAATTCAAGCTTGCTAATGTTTCTCTTAGGGGGATTTGTCTTTCTAAGGAAAACTACACAACCTTGTTTGATGATATCCACACTCTTGTCAAAAGAGAAGCTAGAAAGATTAACCACATTATTATTACAAGAAGAGGGGTAAAACTTATTATCATTATTATTGTTACCATTAATATTAATATTAATAATAATAATATTATTATTATTATTAACAACAACTATAATATTATTATTATTAACAAATACAATACAATGATAGGAGGGTAAGAAAAGGAATACACTAGAGGGAAGAGGGCTCTAAGGAATGGTAACAACAATGGAATCCAGGCGAGGCTGAGAGGGAAAGGATAAGGAAATATCATAGGAACATGAAGAGCTCGAGCAGGAAACTTCTTGAGAGACAATCGCGCTGGAGAAATCTATTTTCCCAAGACAGATAGAGGAGAGAGGAGGTACAAGAAGTGGAGCCATGGAATACGTAGTGTCTCTCCAACCACCATCAAATCTAGAAATATTACTCCGCCTCGATTGACATAGAAAATTTGAAACCACGTTTTTGTTCATTAGAGAAGACCTAAATCCAACTTCTTGAAGAGTGACGTTGTTGATCCATGAATGAAGGGCGGGAATTTGATTGCCATCGACTCTGCTAGAGGAAGAATAACTTGATAAATCAAAAAGACTCCAAAGGGAAGAAGATATTTCTGTGAGCTTGAGTAACCATTTTGGATTGTTTGTTCTTCTAAATTTCTTCAAGGCGAAGAGACTTTAAAGCTAAAAAGTCTTCGATCCTTGCTCAAAGTGCTACACACATCACATGAGAAAGCTCTAGGTGTAAAGAGAACAAATTTTGGAAAGAAAATTGAGACCTTTTCTAACCTTGTAGATTTGAGATCGAACCAAGGCTAAAATTGCATTAAAAAATTCATGATAGTTTTTGGAATTATTTAGTCAATGTTTAATCTGAGCGAATGAAGGAATGATAGACGAATCTCTACATCATTTAAGGAATAACAGATCTGAATTCATGTTGGAAACTTGCAAGTGTTCCTTCTCAATGAACCTTTAACGTAATTACCCTTCTATGCAGGGTTGTAATAATTGAATTTAGACTTATGTGATCCATATCATGAAAAACAAGAAAAATTGCGTAAAAATCATATTATAAGAGTTTTGTCGACACCTTTCAAACCATTTATCTTAACTCCGGATCTACCAAGCTAAAAGATCAAATCTCTTTTCACTCTAAAAAAATTTTACACCACAAATTTAATTACTTAGTGACTAATAGATCTAAAATTAAGATAGAACTAAATTTATTTAATTATTAATTATATTATAATTATTTTTATATAATTTTACTAAATTTTTTTTTTTTTTTGACAAACTTGGATGCTAATTGTATTTCAAAAAAAGTTTGGGAGCTGAAACTCCATGGTTACAAGAAGTGCTACTTGATATGTAGTAAAGGGTGCAGCCAAAACTGTGGATTGCGTGCATTTTGATTCTAGTATTTGAGAGATACAAAAATAATGAGAAGTTGTAGATACGGATAAACTGAGAAAGAAGAAGAGCGTATTTAAAAGACATGATAAGAAGAAGAGAGAGGTTAATCTATATTGATGTGGCTGATTTGCCGCATTGTAGAATTCTCTGGATTTTCTTCATTCCCTGCGTTCCTCATGTTGTTGGAGCTGGTGCTAGGCGCAGTGCATTTTTCGATCATGAATTTCAGGATTTGGACCGACTCTTCAGCATGGGCGCACTTGTTAGAGAGAGTTTCAAATTGGGCCTGAAGACAAGAGACCCTTGAGAGGAAGAAATTGACATCGGTCTGGTGTCTGTCCTCCAGAACTTTGACGTTGTTCTTCAGCTTGGCATTGATGGTATTTTGATGGGTGCAGATTTGCTTGAGCTCTGTCTGCAGATCCACGCAATGAAAACAATTCTCCCTACGGGCCATTTTGTTCAAAGCAAGCCGGAGGCTGCGCTAATGAGATGAGCCGATCTGTAATAAAAAAGGAGGCTGAGGGAGAGGCCTCTAAAGACAACAGAGGCTCGAAAGGGGGTGAGACAGAAAAGAGTAGGGCATATGATGAAGAGGGCGTTGAGGAGACAAGGAGGAATGCACTGAGTGTGGGCGCGAAGACTCAACCAACTAGCAGAGGTCTGGAGGGGCACTATAAGCCACAACAAGGGAGCAGAATAAGAGTGAAATGGTAGACAGGGGGAGTAGGAATAAATAGGGTCGGG
Source organism: Pinus albicaulis (assembly GCA_034641835.2). Taxonomy (NCBI): domain Eukaryota; kingdom Viridiplantae; phylum Streptophyta; class Pinopsida; order Pinales; family Pinaceae; genus Pinus; species Pinus albicaulis. The sequence continues at coordinate 48,588 of JAXQQM020066601.1, read as the reverse complement.
CTGAACGGATGGCAACAAGATTGTAGAGGCCCAAGGCAGACGAATCACAAGGGCGGAGAGGTGAGGAGTGCTGCGGGCACAAGTGGAGTCAGAAAAGCCTGAGAGGAAAATCAAGATAAATCTATTTACAGTGACAGACATAATTAGGAAGGGGGGGAGAGATACGCTGTATCATTACACTGAAGATGACCCGGAGAGTGAGTACAGGCTCGATTAGCCAACAGATCTGCTTCCCTGTTGTGAGATCTAAGAATGTGAAAAAAAGAGGTCCCTTTCAAATTGTCCAGAAGGATATGACATCTGGTGAGGATTTGATCAAGGGCGATGTTTGCTGCAGCCCAATTGTGGATCATGGATTGAATGATGATTACAGAATCGCCCAGAACGATGGCGTTGTTGATTTTGAGTTTCTTCAATTGAATTAATCCTTGGAAAAGCGCAAGGGCTTCGGCTCTGTTGTTGGTTAAAGAGCCAAGGCTCCATTCATATGTCAAGAGCAGCTTCCCTGCATCATTTTTTATACAGCCACCTGCTCCAGCGAATACCAGATTCGATTTTGAGGCACTGTCGAAAAAAAGCGTAGGTCTGCCACTGTCCTTGATCCATTTCCTAAAGGTGCTTTCAATGAGACAGATTTTCCATGTGTCAGAGCAATGAGCTACAGGGGAGGGGTTGTTCCTGTTACTTCTAGACAAGAGATCACTCAGGAATATTTTTTCCTCCACACACAGATCGTTGGAATCGATTCTATGATTGCTTTTTGCAGAGATAACTTCTAGGGCAGAACTCCAAGATTTATTGCAGAGTTTTCTATGGGATGGCTCTTTGCCTCTGAATATTTTATTGTTCCAGGAGAGCCATATGTTCCATAGGATGGTGTATGAGAGGATGTTCCATACCCTCCATGAGAGTTTATTCTTCTTGTTCTTCCAAGGGAGACTATTTTTCTAGTGATGAAGGAGATCAGCTACCGAGTTTAGATGGTTGTTGTTTGGCTTGTAGTGAGCTGTGAGATCGGTCCAACAATGTGTGGCAAAGGAGCACCAAATAAAGAGGTGGGGTATAGTCTCTTTTGCGTTTTGGCAGTTGGGGTAGATAGAGGGACCTATGACTCCTCTTTTTTTGAGATTGTCAGCTGTGAGTATTTTTCCTTTCAATAAGGTCCAGATGAAGAATTTAATTTTGGGAATGGCTTTGGAATGCCACACAGTCTTCTAGACAGGCCAGATAGCCACACAGTCTTCTAGACAAGCCAGGTAGGTGATGAATACTATTCTTTGCAGAGATGTTGATAGGCAAACTTGATGGTGAAGGTTTTTCCTGTGGGGTCCCAGCGAAAACCATCTGTGACATCTTGTTTGATAGGAGCTAGTCCATGCAGATGAGTTTGAAGATTTCTGAGTTCATCTTTCAGGAGAGGAGGGATAATAGGGAATTTCCATCCAATCCACATTTGGCTCTGAGTGTCCCATTTCGAAAAATGGCTTAGGAATTTAAGATCCATGTTGTTGAAGTGGCGAAGAGTGTTTTGAGTGACTAGCCTTTCCATGATGGGGTTTCTCCCCATAATTCAATCCATATACCAATATTTATTGACTTTCCTCCTTTAGGAACTTTTTAGAGGTTTTGTGCTAGGAGTGGGATAGCTTTTTTGCATGAAGACTAGATTTTGGTGCACGGTCTAACATGGATTTCTTGTTGCATGAGGTGTTGCCTGGGAAAATTTAAGTATTTAACTTTAAGCACTTTTTTCCACCAAGGCTGGTTCCCACTGAGAAGTCTCCAAAGAATCGTCCCACCAAATGTTTGATTCATGAGTTTGGGAGAGCATACTCCTATGCCTACATGCTCCTGATCTTGAATAACATGATTCCATTTGAATAGATTGTATTTTCTTTTATCTTTCTTTCCTCCTTGCCATAGGAAGTGTCTTATGATTGCCTCCATTTTGAGACGAGCGCTGGCCGAGGCTTGAAGAAGAGTAAATTGATAGAGAGGGAGGGAGGATAACCTAGATTTGAGGAGGCTGAGGTGACCTGCATGGTTGAGCCACGTTGAGCCCCATTGATGCACTTTTCTCTTCATTTTGTCGATAGTCACGTTCCAGACCTCTGCCTTTAGGTATTTGGCACTAACCGGCATTCCTAAGTAGTTAAAGTGATCCCAGTTTTTCTTGCAGGGGACCCCAAAGATATTGGCAATGCTGTGTAATGAATGTATGGAGACATTCCAGCCATAGACACAGCTCTTCATGTAATTGATCAGGCCTCCAGAGAAGAGCATAAATCTGTCCAATACATTTTTAAACATCTGTGCTATTATATTGGATGCTCCTCCCATTAATAAAGTATCGCTAGAAAATTGGGAGTGATTCATATTTCGAACTCTGTTGCCATATTTTATGCCTGTAATGAGACCCACCCGTCTCATATAATCAATAGCTCTGCTGCAAGATTCAACCATAAGAATGAACAAGTAGGGGGAGAGGGGGCAGCCTTGCCGAAGCCCTCTTGAGGACTGGAAGAAAGGAGATGGTATTCCGTTGATAAGGGGGGATATCCAAGGCCCGGAGATGAAGGACTTAATTAAGTCGAGAAATTTTTGGTTGAATCCCATTTTTTGCAGGACAGCTAGGAGGAAGGAGTGCCTTACCCTGTCGAAGGCGTTGGCGAGATCAAGCTTGAGAATGAAGCCCTTTTCATTACGAGATATGCTGGAGTGGATGGCTTCTTGAACAAGGAGGATGGAGTCGGAGATCTGCCTTTGAGATATGAATCCACCTTGATTCTCCGAGATGAGATTGTTTATGTGGGGTTTGAGGCGAGTGGCCATGATTTTAGTGATGATTTTATAAGAGACATTGCAGAGGGAGATGGGTCTAAATCTAGAAAAGGAGGACAACCGATTTTCTTTTGGTATGATAGCAAGGAAGGTAGAGTTTGTATATCCCCCAATTTTTATTTTTATTTTCCGGTGCGCCCATTGTATCATTTTCATGAGATCTTTTTTGATGAGGCCCCAATAGGCTCTGTAGAAAGATATTGGGAATTTGTCAGGCCCAGGGGCTTTATCCTGATGCATAGACCAGATAGCTTTTTCTACCTCTTCTTCTGCAATATCTCGGTTTAGAGAGTTGTTGATCTCATCAGTGATGAGGGTCGGGAGGTATTGGAGCAGATCCGAATAATCCTCAGGCAAATTATTCTCAGTAAAGAGATCTTTAAAATGCAAGGTTGCGGCTTGCTTTATTGCTTCTTGATCAGTTTGTATGTTGCTTGCTTCATCTTTGATAAAAGAGATATTATTTTTGGCTTTGTGGACAGCGGTTTGTTTGTGAAAGAAAGCAGTGTTCTTATCTCCTGCTTGTAGCCATAAATTCCTAGATTTGAGGCGCCATTTCTCCTCCTCTTTCCTGTTTATGTTATGCAGCTTCCAATAGAGGTTCTTTTCTTGAATTATAATGTCTTGGCTGGTGCCTTGAGAATCAATAATGTTGTGAACATTCTTCAGCTTGGATTTAATTTCGTCCTTGATCTTTTCTGGCTCTTGATAATGCGTTTTCCCCCATTCTCTTAGGGCTTGTTTAGCCCTTTTCAATTTGAACTCCCATATGAAGATGGGTGATCCTTCAACGTGAAGACACCACACATTTCGAACAACCTGCATTGCTTCTTGAATGTCGTTCCATAAGGGGCTATGTCGAAAAGGGATGGGCCCAAGAGGGCGTTGAGTAGCCAAAGATAATGTAATGGGGTAATGATCGGAAGTAGAGAACGAGAGAACATTTGCTGAGGCGGAGGAGAAGTGAGAGAGGAGGGAGACAGCTATTAGAATCCTATCTAGCCTTTCCATAATATTTTCTTTCCCTATTCTCCAGTTAGTCCAGGTATATCTGCAATTATTTGGGGTGATGTCCACTAATTCCTGCTCTTGAATTATTTCTTCAAGCTGTCTTCTAAATGGGTCCTCCCCAAAACAACCTCCTCTTTTTTCATTAGCATGCAGTATTAGATTTAAATCACCTCCCATAATGATGCTGTTGTTTTCTTCATTATTCATATCATCCTTTAGAGAATTCCAGCAGACCTCTTTTTCTCTGTAATGATTTGGGCTGTAGATATTATACACTATGATTCTCTGCTTGGTTTCAATGTTCTCTAATTCTTCTTTGAGACAATTTTGATTTGTTGTACCGTCCTTGTGTTTCCAAGTGTTATTTAACCATAGAGTGGCTAACCCTCCTGAGGCGCCTCTAGATTCCGACAGAGTGCCCTCATAATGTTTTTCTCTGTCGATTATTTTCCTCATGTTAGATTCACCTTGTTTGGTTTCTTGAAGTAGAATGATTTCAAGATTTTCTTGTTTGATGAGGTCCTTTAGAGCTTTGATTTTGGAGGGGTGCCCTAAACCCCTGCAATTCCAAGATAGGAGTTTCATCATTGCATAAATTCCATTTGTGGAGGTGCTCTACCTCCCTGTTCCTTTTGTGGCATGTCTTTATGATTCTGCCCCAATATGTAGTTCTCAATAGGGTTTTGGGTTCCTAGTGCTATGTCTTTTTGGGCATTTTCATTTCGTTGTTGTTTTGTTGAGTTTTTGCGAGGTCCCTGCTTCTTGTGAGTTTCCAATGAAGCTCCATGCTCCTTAGTCAAGTTTTTGGTGATTCGAATGGAGGCTGAGCCAAGGGAAGATGTGATGAGATCTCGGATGGGGGATGAGGAGATGGGATCTTGAGGGGGGGGAGGATTGGAGGGAGGGGGAATGGATTCAGGAGGATCATTGTCAGGGGGAGAGATTATTGAGAAAGGGTTGGATTGCAGGGTTGATGAGGGGGAAGCTGAGGTAGATGGAAGGTTAGATGGATCTTTTCTGGAAGTGGGAGGAGGGGGATGAATGGGTTGAGAAGAGTCCAGAGAGGCAGGCTTTGATGCAGGGTTAGATTTATTTTTTTTTACTGTCTCCTAAGGATGATCTGATTCCTGAGTATTAATATCAATATTTTTAGTGCAACGATTAGCACAATGGCCATATTCGTGACATACCTTACACTTGAACAGGATCTTGATGCAGGAGCACTGGAATTAGCCAGCAATGTGGAGATTTGTCCACATGTTGTGGCTAACCACAGTGAAACTCATTGACGGTTTGGTCAAATTCGGGTTTACCGAGAAGGATAGACTTCATAAATTGTTTGTTATTGAAATAAATGTGACTGTTTTATCTAAGATTTAGTGATAAGATTTGTTAAATAGGTGTAACCGTGAGTGAGAAGATAGGAGATTTTGTTGTTAGGATCTTTAGGGAAATTAGGAGATTCTGTTAGATATTATTAGAAGAAATGTGAGAAAAATGTAATGAACGAGAGAGTTAGAAAGGGTTGGGGTAGAGTGAGAGCTCGAATTGGTAGGAGGAAAGTGTTTGTGTGAAATAATGGTTATCTTTGTGTAAGTGATTAAAAAGCCGAACTCTGTTTAGTTTTTGAATATTATAAGTGCAACTGTGTTATGTATAATTGAATGAAAAAAATATTGTGGGCTTAAACATTGTTGATCAGATTAATTAATTGAGGTACTTCGATCTGTGTTTCTTTTGAAAATCGTATGAATTCTGTGGTTGTTTGTAAACCTGGCGCTATCGAATTTTATGTGTTGAAAAAATTTGAAGTAGTTGAGCCTGTGCGCATGAAAGTCATTAACCCAGAAAAACTGCGAAATAAACCCTTATCAGAACTTTGGAATGGATTTCAAATATATGTTAATTGTTTTATGATCCATTGGGTCCAGTAAGATCATCGCATGGGAGTGAAGAGGAGTTCACAAATCGCATTACATGACAATTGGAACGGATGCGAAATTTTAAAAACTTGTTTGATATGAAATCGGGTCCGGGAGATATCACCAAGGCTACAGAAGGCGACATTGAATTATAAGCGATTTCCGATTTCCGATTGGAATCACATCAGAACTTTGGAAGGCCGAAATTGAAAGCGCATTGCAATTGCCGATTTCCGATTTCCGATTGAATCGGATCGGAGCTGTGGAAAAATTAACAGGTTTGGCATCGATGATTGGAATCATATCGAATTGGAATATTGAAATTGTTTTAAAAAGTGTTCAAACGCTATTATAAAAAGGCTTTAATATATAAAAGGATATATCAGATTTACATTTTAAATTTATTAAAGGATTTCGGTTACGATAGAAGTATAAAGGGATTATTGGGATTGATAAATCCATTGTGGGTTTTGTTTGTAAAGTCCAACACTGCTGTTGCGTGAAATTTGGTATCAGAGTAGAAGAGACAGGTATTTGTAGTGAAAATGCCACCGAGAAGAGGAATTGGTCGAGGGAGACCAGAACCAAATGCAGTTCTGTTGGAAGAAGTGCAGAATTTGCGTGCACGAATGGAGACAATGGAGACAGCCCAAAGAAGAGCGCCTGATGATGGAGCTGAGAGTTCTTCAGAAGAATCTGATGTAGATGTGGAAGCAGAAGAAGAGAACGAAAATGTCAAATTCATCAAGATGCTGGAAAAATTTGGAAGTAAACCCAAGATGGAGATTCCTATGTATGAAGGGAGTCTAAATGCGGAGGAGCTTATGGATTGGATCAAATCCATAGATCAATACTTCGACTATGAAGAGGTTGAGGAGAACAAAAAGGTGAAGTTTGTCGTCACTAGACTGAAGGGCCATGCAGCCATCTGGTGGGATGAGGTACAGACATCAAGAACGAGGAAAGGGAAATCTAAGATCAAGCAGTGGGATAAAATGGTCAGCAAACTGAAAGCCAAGTTTTTACCTAAAGACTATCATTTGAATATTTTTAAGCAAATGCAAAATCTGAAGCAGAAAGGAATGTCTGTTAAGGAGTACACAGAAGAATTTTATAGATTAAGTATCAGAACAGGGCATGTAGAAGATGATTTGGAGAAAGTAGCTAGATATGTTAATGGGCTAAGGTATGAGATCCAAGATGAGATTAGCCTGTTAAGTTTGAAAACTGTTGAGGATGCCTATCAAGCAAGTCTGAAGGCTGAGGAAAAAATATTAAGAAAAAAGAGTCAAAGAAATAGAGGAAAGAGTTCAGTGAGAGGTAGAGGAGCTGCCAGATCCAGAGGAACACATCATCAACCTGAAACAAGAAGTTCGGGCAGCAGCTCACCACAGAAAGGTAAATCTAGTAGAGGAAGATTCGCGCCCAGAGGAAGAGGGCGAGGAAGAGATGTTAGATGTTATACTTGTGGAGAATGGGGACACATGTCAAGGGATTGTCCTCATAACAAATTAGCAAGCCAGAGGGGTGCAAATGTGGCTGAGGCAGAGCCAGAACCACCTCGACTTGTGGAGAAAGAGGAACCACCTGAAGAAGGTGAATCATTGCTGCTTAGAAGAACTTTTCTTAGATCGGAAAAGGAGACTAGAGAACCTGCACAAAGGAAAAACTTGTTCAGAACTACATGTAAATCGAAGGGTAAGTGCTGTAAGGTTATAATTGACAGTGGGAGTACTGAAAATCTTGTGTCCACAGAGATGGTAGAAAATTTTGGGTTAGCAAGGACGGCGCATCCTGCACCTTACAAAGTATCTTGGCTACAGAAGGGTCATTAAGTCATTGTGACAAAGCAGTGTAATATGGAAATGCAGATCGGCACATACAAAGATGTGATCCTATATGACATAATGCCCATGGATGTATGTCATGTGTTATTGGGGAGACCATGGAAATTTGACAGGAAAGCGATTCACGATGGGAGAAGGAACACGTATACCATTGAGAAGGATGGAATTAAACACACGTTGCTGCCAGTGAAGAATGATGCTGATAAAGGACTACCTGAAAATAATATTATGTTGATAAGTGGCAAAGAACTGCTACAGGAGGTCGATAAGAGCGAGGAGGTGCATTTCGCTATCGTAGGGAGACCAAAGGTAATCTTAACCTCCACAAATTTAAATGATTTTCCTGAAGAAATTCAAACTGTGTTAAATAATTTCATGGATATCATCGTGGATGAATTGCCAAATGAATTACCACCGATGAGGAGTGTGAGCCACCATATCGATTTAATACCAGGAGCGAGTCTACCTAATAAAGTTGCGTATAGACTAACTCCCCAGGAAAACGCAGAGATTGCAAGGCAAGTACAGGAGCTAATGAACAAGGGGCTGATTCGAGAAAGTCTGAGTCTGTGTGCTGTGGCAACGGTACTTAGTCCGAAGAAGGGAGGAGAATGGCGCATGTGCACCGATTCCAGAGCTATCAACAAGATAACAGTCAGGTACAGATTTCCTTTGCCTAGAATGGATGATTTAATGGACTGTTTAAGTGGATCCAGGTACTTTAATAAGATAGATCTGAAAAGCGGGTACCATCAGATCAGAATTCGGGAAGGTGATGAATGGAAAACGACATTCAAAACAAATAGTGGACTGTATGAGTGGTTAGTGATGCCTTTTGGGCTCACTAATGCACCCAGTACATTCATGATATTGATGAACGAGGTTTTGAAGGAATATATAGGTAAATTTGTCGTTGTTTCCCTTGATGATATTTTGGTTTTTAGCAAAAGTAAGGAGGAGCATTTGGAACATCTGAAGTTAGTCCTGAAAACTCTGTAGAAGGAAAAATTACTAATCAATTTGAAGAAGTGCAGTTTCATGAAGGAAGAGATGGTGTATTTAGGATTTGTGATTTCCATAGAAGGCTTGAAAATGGATCTGAAGAAGGTACAAGCAATCAGGAATTGGCCTACCCCCAAAAGTGTATTTGAGGTAAGGAGCTTCCATGGACTTGCTAGTTTTTACCGAAAATTTATAAAGGGGTTTAGTCAAGTTTGTGCACCAATCCTTGAGACAATCAAGGAGGTCAATCAACCATTCCGATGGATAGAAGCAGCTGATAAGAACTTTAATTTGCTGAAAAAGAAGATAACATAAAAGCCAATTCTAGCATTGCCAAATTTCGAGAAAGTCTTTCAAGTGGAAACCGATGCAAGTGGAGAAGTAGTTGGTGCGGTGCTGAGCCAAGATCAAAGACTGATAGCGTATTTCAGCGAGAAGTTAAATGATGTGAAAAATAAATATTATTCCTATGACAAAGAATTTTATGCTATTATGCAGGCATTGAAAAAGTGGAGGCATTACTTGCTGCCAAAGGAATTCATCTTATATTTAGACAACCACGCTTTGTAGTTTATTAATAATCAGCCAAAGCTAAATCAGAAGCACGCCAAATGGGTGGAATTTCTGCAAAGTTTCACTTTTGTAATAAAGCATAAAAGCGGTAAGTCTAATAAAGTGGCAGATGCATTGAGCAGGGTAAGTTTTATTTTGCAAGAATTTAAAGTGGGTGTTGTAGGTTTTGATGAAATGATAGAAATGTACAAGGATGATGAGGATTTTAAAGATATCTACACAACAGTTCAGAATCCGGTGAGCCATAACAGAAGTCAGTGGATGGACTACCTCATTCAAGGAGGCATGTTATTTAAAAGCAACAAGTTATGTATTCCCAAATGTTCCATGAGGGAGAATATAATCAAGGAGAAGCACAGTGGAGGATTGTCTGGTCATTTTGGACAAGATAAAACCTTCGCTCAGGTGAATGCTTTTTATTATTGGCCTAAAATGCAAACTGATGTTAAAAAGTTTGTTGAGAAATGCAGGGTATGTCAGCATGCCAAAGGAAGGAGTCAGAATACAGGTCTATATCAGCCATTTCCCATACCAGATTGACCATGGGATGCAGTGAGTATGGACTTTGTTCTGGGTTTACCAAAAACTCAGAGAGGAAACGATTCTATTTATGTTGTTGTAGACAGATTTTCAAAAATGGCCCATTTTATTGCTTGTAAGAAGACTAATGATGCAACACACATAGCAAATTTATTATTTTCAGAGATTGTAAGATTGCATGGTTTACCTGTAAGCATTGTATCAGATCGAGATACTAAATTTGTAGGGCATTTCTGGAGGACACTTTGGAAGAAACTGGGAACTAAACTCAGTTTTAGTTCAGCATACCATCCTCAGACGGATGGACAAACTGAAGTTGTGAACATAAGCTTGGGGAATATATTAAGAAGTCTGGTACATCAGAATCCCAAACAGTGGGATTTGGCATTAACTCAAGCTGAATTCACTTACAATGATACACCAAACCGAAGCACTGGAATGAGTCCATTTCAGATTGTCTTTGGAATGCATCCGAGAGGAGTATATGAGCTTAGAGACTTGGGAAAACAAGAATCCAGGAGTGCAAGTGCTGAAGATTTTTTTGAACAAATGCAGAAGCTACAGGAAGAAGTTAAAGGTAAATTACAGGAAAGCAACAGTAGATATAAGCAGAGAGCAGATCTGAAAAGAAAAGAAAAGGAGTTTCAGGTAGGAGATTTGGTCATGGCATATTTGAGGAAAGAGATATTTCCTACAAAAACTTATAATAAGCTGAAAATGAAGAAAATAGGACCCTGTAAAATTAAAAGGAAATTTTCAGCCAATGCATATGAAATCGAGTTGCTGGGAGGGATCGGAATATCCCCCATTTTTAATGTTGTAGACTTGTATCCATTCATAGAGGCAAAGACCGAATTGCAGAATGAATTTACAGGAGATGAAGTTCAAACTGTAGACTGGGAGGAACAGGTACCAAAAGCATCTAAGAAAGAAGTTGAAGCTATCTTGGATCAAAGAATGTCCAAGAAAACTCGAGGGCAGACATATTTCCAGTATCTTTTCAAGTGGAAGGAACAACCAATGGAAGATTCCAGTTGGTTAACAGCAGCTGAACTACAGAAATATGGAATAAGTCCTGAAAGTTTAAAGAACAAATCTTTTCTTCCCCGAGAGTCTGATGCAGAAGCATCGGAATTAGCCAGCAATGTGGATATTTGTCCACATGTTGTGGCTAACCATAGTGAAACTCATTGACTGTTTGGTCAAATTCGGGTTTACCGAGAAGGATAGACTTCATAAATTGTTTTTTATTGAAATAAATGTGATTGTTTTATTTAATATTTAGTGATAAGATTTTTTATATAGGTGTAACTGTGAGTGAGAAGATAGGAGATTTTGTTGTTAGGATCTTTAGGGAAATTAGGAGATTCTGTTAGATATTATTAGAAAAAATGTGAGAAAAATGTAATGAACGAGAGAGTTAGAAAGGGTTGGGTTAGAGCGAGAGCTCGGATTGGTAGGAGGACAATGTTTGTCTGAAACAGTGGTTATCTTTGTGTAAGTGATTAAAAATCCTAACTCTGTTTAGTTTTTGAATATTATAAGTGCAACTGTGTTATGTATAATTGAATGAAAAAATATTGTGGGCTTAAACATTGTTGATCAGAGTAATTAATTGAGGTACTTTGATCTATGTTTCTTTTGAAAATCGTATGAATTCTGTGGTTGTTTTTAAACTTGGCGCTATCGAATTTTATGTGTTGAAAAAATTTGAAGTAGTTGAGCCTGTGCGCATGAAAGTCATTAAACCAGAAAAACTGCGAAATAAACCCTTTTCAGAACTTTGGAACGGATTTCAAATATATGTTAATTGTTTTATGATCCATCGGGTCCAGTAAGATCATCGCATCGGAGTGAAGAGGAGTTCACAAATCGCATTACATGACAATTGGAACAGATGCGAAATGTTAAAAACTTGTTTGATATGAAATCGGGTCTAGGAGATATCACCAAGGCTACAGAAGGCGACATTGAATTATAAGCGATTTCCGATTTCCGATTGGAATCGCATCGGAACTTTGGAAGGCCGAAATTGAAAGCGCATTGCAATTGTTGATTTCCGCTTTCCGATTGAATCGGATCGGAACTGTGGAACAACTAACAGGTTTTGCATCGATGATTGGAATCATATCGAATTGGAATATTGAAACCATTTTAAAAAGCGTTCAAACGCTATTATAAAAGGGTTTTAATATATAAAAGGATATATCATATTTACATTTTAAATTTATTAAAGGATTTTCGATAGAAGTATAAAGGGATTATTGGGATTGATAAATCCATTGTGGGTTTTGTTTGTAAAGTCCAACGTTGCTGCTGCATCAGATCTGCTCGTAGTAAATTTGTTGGATGTGCGTCCAATCGTCCACTTTGAGTTTGATGGATTCTGGGAGGCCTTTGCCCAAATCTACTTCAACACAAATCCTGGCACAGGTGAGCATGTTCTCTTTAGGTTCGCTTCTGTCAATGAAAGTGCCAATCGCATTCCCAATAGCCCTGACCGAATCATCCCCCCAAAAATTATTGAGCAAAACACAGCGGAAACTTAAATAAAACACTCAGACACACAGCAGAAACAAACATGAAGAAACAGAGATTTAATGTGGTTCACCCAACCAATCTGGGCTAGGTCCACCAAATAGGGGCATCGGAAATCTTATTCATCGAACAGGAGAATACAACAACAGAATTACTCATCTGCACTTCTCTTCCTCTCACCTCACATACCTCATGCTCATTTGCCTCTACGGGCTTACATTTTATAGCTAGAAGTATAAACTGAATCATAAATTCACTCACAACAAAATAGGATGCAATAACTCCACATCAGGATTAGATGGAGTCAATTTAGCAACAAATCCTATTTTTGTCACATTCATGAGATTTTCTCCAAAATTAATTTAAGAAATCTCAACAATCTCCACCTTGACAACAAATAGCCTAATACCCTATTCCATTATTATTTTTATCTTTTCTGCAAGCCAAGAGAAGCCAGACACCATCGTAGCTTCTCTAACAAAACTAGTTTCGTGAACATGTCTGCACAGTTTTCCTTTGTATGCACTTTTTCAAGAGAGACTCCCCGTTCAGTGATAACCTGTCTTACAAAATGGTACTTGATAGGTATATGCTTTGATTTACTATGATAGGCCAGATTTTTAGCCAAGTGAATTGCACTTTGACTATCACAAAATAACTTTATGTTGTCCTGCAACCTACCAAACTCACTAAACAAACCTTTCAACCAAACCGCTTCTTTGCAAGCATGTGAAGAAGCTATGTATTTTGCTTCAATAGTGGATAAAGCAACAATGTTTTGTAGCTTTGACATCTAGCTTATAGCTCCACCTGCAAGAGTAAAGACATATCCTGAAGTTGACCTTCTCTTATCCAAATCACCTGCAAAATCGGAATCAACATATCCGCAAACAAATTCACTACTTCTGTTATAAGTGATACAGTAATCACTTGTGCCTCTCAGATACCGAAGCACCCATTTCACTGCTAACCAGTGTTATTTTCCTGGATTTTCCATATACCTACTGACAACCCCAACTGCATGTGAAATATCTGGTCATGTACAAACCATCGCATACATCAAACAACCTACTACATTGGCATATGGAATTCGAGACATATATTCCTTTTCTTCATTTGTGTTAGGACATAAACTTGAAGAAAGCTTAAAATGGGAAGCTAAAGGGACTGAAATAGGCTTCACATTGTTCATACCAAACCTAAAGAGCATTTTCTCAATATACTTCTTTTGTGATAACCACAACTTACCATTGCTCCTGTCTCTGAAAATATCCATGCCCAAAATCTATCTTGCTACTCCTAGATCTTTCATATCAAACTTCCTAGCCATCTGAGCCTTTAACCTGTTGATCTCAGTTATGCTTTTGTTTTCTAAAAGCATATCGTCAACATATAACACTAAGATTATGAACATGCCATTATTCAATTTCTTAAAGTAAACACAATGATCATATTCACTTCTTATATAATTTTGACTCATCATGAAAGAATCAAATTTCTTGTACCATTGTCGAGGCGACTGCTTCAGACCATACAATGATTTCTTGAGCCTGTAGACAAATTTCTTGTTCCGATTTTGAACAAACCCTTCAAGTTGTTCCATGTAAATCTCCTCATCTAAATCTTCATGTAAAAATGCAGTTTTAACATCTAGTTGTTGTAATTCTAAATCAAGTAAAGCAATTAATGCTAACACAATCCGAATTGAAACAATTTTTACAACTGGTGAAAATATCTCATGAAAGTCAATTCTTTCTTTCTGAGAAAAACCTTCTGCGACCAGCCTTTCTTTGTACCTGTCTTCTGTATCATCAACACCCCTTTTCAATTTGTAAACCCATTTACAACCCACAGTTTTTCTGTCTTTAGGAAGTTCCACCAGATCCCATGTGGCATTCTTGTCTAATGCCTTCATCTTGTCCTTCATAGCTTCTTTCCACTTATTACTGTTAGAACCTTCTACAGCTTCCTAATAGCACAAAGGTTCATCATCATTAGTGGTTAGAGCAACTAAAGTAACATAATCATCATACCTTTTAGGAGGACATTTGATTCTCGTGGACCTCCTTAAAGATGTTTCTGGTACTTCCAAAATTTGCTGATTATTATCTGTAGGAACTTCTTCATGATCTGCATCTGAACATGTTCATGATCTACATCTGAAAATTTCTCATGATATGCGTCTGAAACTTGTTCATCTGGACTATCATCGGTATTTGAACTGGTTTCAAACTGAATGTGTTGAAACTTAGGTACATTATCCTGTTTCAATTTATCATCTACATCTGGATTTTCAAGTGAAGATTCATTAAATTTAACATCTCTGTTAATGATGATCTTGTGAGTAGTAGGATCCCAAAACCTGTATCCTTTAGTCCCATCACCATATCCAACAAAGATATATCTTTTTGAGATAGGATCTAATTTAGAACACTGATGTTTCAGAATTAGAGCATATGCATCACAACCAAAAAATTTCAGTTTAGAATAATCACATGGATGACCTTTCCATACCTCTTGAGGAATTTTGCATCCTACTGCAGTTGATGGTGATCAATTTATCAAATAACAAGCCGTAGAAACCGCTTCTGTCCAAAATTCTTTCTGCAAATTGGCATTACTAAGCATACTTCTTGCTCTCTCTAAGAGAGTCTCGTTCATGCGTTCAACAACTCCATTTTGCTGAGGAGTATATACAGTAGTTTTATATCTTTCGATCCCAACTTCCTTGCAATAATTATCAAATTCCTTTGAAGTAAACTCACCACCATTGTCAGTTCTTAAAGATTTAATGGTTCTTCTAGTGATGTTTTCTACTAATGCTCTAAATTGTTTGAAAACTGTGAATACATCAGAATTTTCTTTAACATATAGACCCACACTTTTCTAGAGAAATCATCAATAAAAGATACAAAATATGATGATCCTCCATATGAGATTGTAGGAGATGGACCCCAAACATCAGAATGGATATAATCAAGGATTCCCTTACTAGTATGTTTTCCAGTTTTAAACTTCTACTTGCTTTGTTTCCCATATAGACATTGTTTGCAGAAATCTAACTCAGAAGATTTTAAACTAGGAAGTAACTTATGATCAGATAAAAATTTTAATCCTCTTTCGCTCATATGGCCCAACCGTTGATGCCATAGACGAATAGAATTACTGTCGTTTTCAGATACTGTAGAAGCATGATTTGACTCTGTTCTTCCTTCTAACTGAAAAAGATTTCAAACCTTCTTTGCTTTCATTACTAGTAAAATTACTTTATAAACTTTCAATACTCCACCTTGAATAAAGGTTTTATATCCATTTGTGTCTAGTACTCCTAGTGAAATGAGGTTTTTTTCTGAGTTCAGGTACGTGTCTTACATAAGTTAAAATTGTATTTGTCCCATCAAACATTTTAATCTGGATGCTTCCAATTCCCACAATATTACATGAGACATCATTTCCCATGTAAACAACTCCATCATTGATTGATTTATAAGATTTAAACCACTCTCTATGAATGCACATGTGATTTGACGCACCATAATCTAACAACCAATGTTTATCATGATTAGACAAACTAACTGATAACACTTCACCACTCATACCTGAAACGGATGTCGAACCTGTATCTGTCGTGTTTGATTCTTTCTTCTCTGTCGAAGAGTCTCCTTTGGATGTTTGTTGTCTCTTCCAACAGTCATTCTTCAAATGTCCTGATTTGCCACAAAACCAACACTTTACCTTACTCTTCTTCCCTTTCAATTTTGACTGCGAGTTGTTCTGCTTTCTGAAGCTTCTTTCTTTAGAACAACCTCTAACCATCATTGCTTCTGATGTAGAGGTTTTTGAATTTGACCTCTTTCTGGTTTCTTCAGATAGCAAAGCTCCAACAACATCATCAAACTCAAGGATTTCTGATGAACTAAGACTTATAGAAGTAACAAAATGATCCCATGACTCGGGCAACGAGCATAATAAAGTTACAACTTTATCTTCTGATTCAAATTTTACTTCTATACTTTCTAACTACACTAGAAGAGTATTAAAGGTATTCAAATGATCAGTAATTGATGTACATTCCTTCATGCGCAAGCTGTACAACTGTCTCTTCAGGAGAATCCTATTGGTTAAGGATTTTGTCATGTACAACTTTTCAAGCTTTGTCCACAAACCAGCAGCAGTTTTCTTTGACACAATGTTAAACAAAACATCATCCGCCAAACACAATCGAATGCCGCTCAATGCTCTTTCATCGACGTCACTCCATTCGTTATCTGTCATGGTGTAAGGCTGTTTAGCTTTTCCCAACAACGCCTTCGCCACGCCTTGTTGCATGAGTAGATCATGCATCTTAACTTTCCCGATCTCGAAGTTGTTTTTCCCATTGAACTTCTCAATCTCAAATCGAGCACTTTGTGTTTTTGCCATTTTTAGTAGCTCGTGTCACAAAATCTCCAATCGCAAATCTTAATCAATGAAGATTTTATTTTAATCAAAAATATTAATTTTGATTAAAAAATGCCCTTCCCTTTAAAAAAAAATGCCCTTGGCTCAATATACTGGCATATTACAAATTCAAATCAATATTGCAATCCTTACAAGACCCATTTAAATCGATTAATAAAATATCGATTTACCATACAAATCGATTTAAAAAAAAACTTTTAAAACAATGAAGTGCCACATTATGACTTCATAAAGAATATATAAATCGAATTTTAAAAAGCCTCAAATCAATTTTTTTTTTTTTTTAAAAACACTTCAAATAAATTGATATAGTTGTCACTATTTCAATAAATCGACTCCTTGACTATGGCTCTTTACTAATCGATATGTAGGAATTTCATAAATCAATTTTTTGTTTTAAATGGCATTTCTGGCATTTTTAATATTCATTTTGCAAAGGACATAAAAAAAAACGATTTTAAATGGAACTTTACTCAATTCCACTGCGGCGGAAAACGCTTACCCAGCCTCCACGAAACATTCAACCGCACTCTTCAAACGTTCACTTTAGAATGCGTTGACTGGAATTTATGATGCGTTCTCAACTCACAGCAGCCCACGGTCTTCATCCTTCAAACTGTGCTCACATCCCTCGGCTTTATCACAGCTCTCGGCAGCTGTCCAACGACCAACAAATGGATCCTCCAGCAAACAGCCCGGCAGCTCACAACGTAGCTCCAAGTACTTGCATTCAACGCTACCCGATCCCTCCAGCTCACATGCTGATCTGATCTTTCAATGATACGCAGCAGAAGAAGACAACGATTAACACAGCCTTCAGCGGCTTGGCTCCAGCTTTCTTACGCTACCATAAAACAACTCTTGGATTAGGCACAACAGCGTAAAAAACAACCGACAGGCAGGCTCCGATACCAATTGTTGAGAAAAACACAGCGGAAACTTAAATAAAACACTCAGACACATAGCATAAACAAACATGAAGAGACAGAGATTTAACGTGGTTCACCCAACCAATCTGGGCTACGTCCAGCAAACAGAGGCATTGGAAATCTTATTCATCAAACAGGAGAATACAACAGCAGAATTACTCATCTGCACTTCTCTTCCTCTCACCTCACATCCCTCATGCTCATTTGCCTCTACGGGCTTACATTTTATAGCTGGAAGTAGAAACTGAATCATAAATTTACTCACAACAAAATAGGATGCAATAACTTCACATCAGGATTAGATGGAGTCAATTTAGCAACAAATCCTATTGTTGTCACATTCATGAGATTTTCTCCAAAATTAATTTAAGAAATCTCAACAACAATGCAGAGGGAGATGAGGTAGGCGCACCCAAACAAGGACAGCGTTTGGCACATCGAGTTCAGGATCAAAGTCGGGAGTCCATTTGTTGAGATAAAGGCCCCTTGAATCCATGAAATAGGGCCCATTTCTAAAGATCGGGTCTTTGTCTTCTTTAGATTTGAACTGGAAGGTAAAGTACCCCTTTCCACAGAACCTGATGGAGATTTTGCCAGCGATCTTGTCCGACCAGTTTCGTTCTATCCATCTCTGGACCGTCTTCGGAGAAGGCCAGAGCTCAGTGAACTGGCCTATGAGGCCCTTCTCTGCCAAAGAACGAGCTGACATGCGTGGAAGTACGGGAGGAAGAACAACTTCTTGCAAGCCATGAAGTTTTTTCACGAATCTTGAGATGGTGGGTCGGGGTTTAGGAGGACCCAAAGAGCTGATAAGATCAACAAAAGCCTGAGCCTGAGTTGAGGGAGCAAGCACCTCCGAGAGAGCCTCCGGAGAGCCCATGCAGAGGGAGTCTGCAGGCCAGAGCCCCTGAATCAAAGGTCAGCAGACTGCAGGGATGGTAGAGAAGGCAAACGTCATGGCGCAGGAGCAGGGGCGGGGCAGGAGGCCCAGCGCAGAGGCTCCTAGGTCTTCACCATCGGGTGAGCTCCAATCCAACGCCGATTTTGCTTATATTTACTACTTCAAAATTAAAATATTTACTTATATTTACTACTTCAAAATTAAAATATTTTAATTAATAATGATCTTTATATAATTTATTAAGTCAAAATATTTTAATAATTGTAATTAATATTTTTGTTTATGTAATATAATAAATCAAAATATTTGTATAATAACAACTCTTTCATGTGAAAAACACCACTCAACGAAAATAAAAAATAAATAAAAATAAAAATTTGAAATTTAAAAATTAAATAAACTTTAACCTACCCACCCTGAATTGCATACCACAAGCAAGCGATGATACATATTTGGGCTCGTTGGACAAATAAAAAAGAAATAAAAAAGGTTCATATGAAAATATCCCATTAAATCCCGCTCAATAAATTTATGGTCCGCTTTCTACTCATCGTTTTGCTTTTGTTTTTTTTTCCCTCCTCGTGAGCTTAAAATAGAATACATACAGTAGTATTTGTTATAGATGTTACCACATGACATTATTGGTTGATTATATATTTTATGAAAAAAATTATAAAAAAATATTTTTTATTAATATTTTGAAATTATAAAGATACGAGTAATACATTAAATGAAAATGTGTATTTTAAAAAAACTTAAATTTATTTATAATTATAGAAAATCTATGGATTTATAGAAAACATATGCTTTCTTTAAAAAATACCAGGAAAATCTATTTATTTATTATTTAATTGAGTAATACAATAATAGCGAAGTTTTGTTGCTAAAGTACCTGGGTCACTATGTCAATTCTTAGGCTCTGCACTCTTATATGTACATGTGCCTAGGTATAATATAAAAACAATAAATTAAAATGGAAAAAAACTGAGATATATGATATAAAAACGAAAAAATAATTATAATAATAAAGAGTTAAAAACACTGTTTCTTTTCATCCAAGTAATTTAATTCAAAATGTTTATAAAATAATATTTAATATGTATATTGTAATATTTTATATTACAAATTTTTGTAAATTCATATATTTATAAAACAAATATATTATTATTGTAATATATGAGTAACATTTTTATTAAGATTTAGTTAAGGTGGACCTTGTTGTAAATACTAAAAAGAAATTACTCACTCAATTTCCTAACATTAAAAATCTTATATGGAGGAGAAAACTTGCAAATGAATTTGCAGAGACAGTGCTAGCAAATAATTGGATACGGAGGCTTAAGACTTAAGACTAAATGAAATATTCTTCAAACTAAAGATAAATGTTATGTGCATTGAAATCTTAAAAGATTGCATGGCTAAATTAATCATGTGAAATTGCATGATTTATTTAACTAGAAGTTAAAGATTGCATGACTAAATTAATCGCGTGGAATTGCATGACTAAATTAATCGCGCGGAATTGCATGATTTATTTGACTAGAAGTTAAGTCAAAAAATGGTTGTCTTAAAAAATTTGTCTATCGTTTTTTTGTATGCATAAATATGGGTTAGAAAGCACAAAACCTTGCATATAGAAACATAGAGAACAATGTGCTAGTTCATGAAAATTTTTAAATGAGAATCATGTGCATAAAAGGACAAGTAGCCAAGCTTCTTGAAAAGAATGTGTGATTTTTCTTTTAATAGTTTTCTTGAAAAATGAATACATGCTAAATGCACAAAGTTAATAATTATTTTGCCAATTTTTCTCAAGAAAGAAACACTTATTTGTATGAAAAGAAAAGTTACACAGAAGGAACAATTTTGGCATTAAATTTCTTGGAAAGGAAATACACTTTGCACACAAAAAGATTAAAGAAATCATGATATTTTTCATGAAAAGAATGTATGTTAATTTTCTTATGAAAAGAGAGAAAATAATTTATTTCATTAAAGATAAGATTCAATTTTGGCATTAAATTTCTTGGAAAGAAAACACACTTTGCACACAAAAAGATTAAAGAAATCATGATATTTTTCATGAAAAGAATGTATGTTAATTTTCTTATGAAAAGAGAGAAAATAATTTATTTCATTAAAGAAAAGATTGCAATTATGAGAGAAAATTAGATTATCAATTTCCTTGGAGATATTAGCATGATTCACTCTTCATAAGAACATATGCACAATAATAATATCCATTATATTGGAATTCTTGAAATAAAATTCTATGTTAATTCTTGAAAAGAAAATATTAAAGTGAAATGTCTTTGCATACATTAGCATATTCTTGGAAAATAAAAAAGTTAATTATTAATTTTCTTGGAAGGGTTTTCATGAATCTATATGCATATAGTACCCATATTGTTTATTCCAAGAAAAGTTAATTAGATTAATTTTCTTGGAAGGGTTTTCATGAATATGTATGCATATAGTATCCATATTGTTTATTTAAAGACTGCAAGGACTTGAGTGCATAGATACTTGTATAAAGGTTTTCTGCATGAATTGATGAAAAATAAAGATTATTTTCTTAAAAGAGGCATATGAATCTTGTTCATACAAGAACAAGAACACATGCTTGTTTTATATAGAAAATGTGTCTTTTCTTGTAGATAAATAAAGTTATTGTGTTAATTTTCTTGAAAATATTGTCTCACTAGATGAATTGTGTTATTTTCATGATTTATGTGCATAAAAGGTTAAGTTAACCTTGTTATTGTTGACTGGTTTTTATGCATAAAATATAGTTATCTATGGTAATTTCTCGAAAGGGAAGCATGTGAAACTTGCATGTAGAAAGATAGAGAAACACAATTATATTAACTTCTTTTTGAGAAAGAAGTATGTATTTGTTTACATTAAAATAATAGCTAATGCTGGTAGAATTATAGAGAAGGGAATATGTGTTGCACATATTAAAGAAGAATTATTATGATAAGCTCTTGCATGCACAAAGTATGGTCATTGTGTTATAGAGATATGTTCTTTGAATGGATAGAAGAACTATTGAGTTATAT
This sequence comes from Pinus albicaulis, assembly GCA_034641835.2. Taxonomy (NCBI): domain Eukaryota; kingdom Viridiplantae; phylum Streptophyta; class Pinopsida; order Pinales; family Pinaceae; genus Pinus; species Pinus albicaulis. Next base: position 26,961 of record JAXQQM020066601.1, on the reverse strand, counting down.
TCTTTCGAAAAATTATATGTGATCTTACTTTATGCTATCATAACTATTACCTTATTTTCTTTTGGAATAATATGTATATGCATGTAAGATTTTTGTTAGCTTTGGTTTGGAAAGAATATACATTCGCATACGGGAAATGACAACATGTTGTGTCAGCTTACATTGGAAAAGATTCTTTTGGAAACTATATGCATTTGCATGCATAGGAACAATTGTTCACTGTGTTAGCTTTCTTTGCGCATTTGCATGAACCAAAAGTAATAGCTGAAGGGCTAGTTCTTTTGATAAAATTTATGTAATTGGCATGCATGAAGATCATAGCTGATGTGTTAGCTTCCTTTAAAGGAATGTCTGGACAATTGCAGTGATTTGTCTTGCAAGAACATGTGCTTGTGTAGAGGAAACATTAGTTAATGTGGTATTTATTTTATAGAAATGCTTTGATGGTTACATGATTATAACTAGCGCATATGAAATGTTGTTAAAGGAAGCATGTCACAATGTTTTTCTTGCAATTCATGAATGTACATGAATAGATGGTGAAGCATCACTAATATAGATTTGAGAATTGGTTGATTAATACTTTATGTAATCACGATATCAACATATGCTATCAAAAATAATGGCAAGAAAGGATGGTGACTTGTGCAAAGGATAGATTATGTTTAACATGGTGGCATGTAAAGAATTAATGGTCCATGCATATGAGTGCGAGCTAGAGGATGGTCCACTGAAGGAAAAACCAAGCCACAAAGATATAAAGATTGAATATTTGTGGGTAAACAATATCACGATGATTGTAATAACTTTAAGCTTGTATTTAAATGAAATTTTATTGTAATAGTTTATGACAATGGTTAAGGTATGGACTCCCTTATAATCCATTGAGTAAGGGGTGAACACTTTCATGAGCGTTTAATAATAAAATTAAACATTTGTTGGTTTTCACCCTGCGAGGTTTCGAGGGTATATTGGGGTTTAATAATGTGGTTGTATGTTGTGGATTCCTTGCATGAGCAAATGTTTATAATATCAAGTGTGTGATTAACTAATCTAGTTAAAGAAATCATGAAAATGATGGAATCATCTAGTGGATCAGTAAAATTCTTAAAATTAATAGTGCTTGAAAGTTATCGAAACCAGCGCCAAAATGAATATCTCGTCGCCCTGAATCCAATGCAACTCGTTTCACTTGAAATCGATATCGTATGCTCTCGATATCGCGTTTTGATCATTTTCTCAAACAACTAAAATTTTAAAAATTGAGTTGCATGTATGCCCAGTGAGTTATCTGTACACTGACTAGGCATATGATTGGGCAGGGTGATTATATTTTTATGGGCCAATGGTTTGTTGACAAGTGTCTCTTTTTTATTGGTTCGTGGATGGGGAAATTCTATTTGTTTATGGCTTGTTGAAGTGGTTGAATCAGAAGAGGCCACGCGAGCCAATGGTGTAGGTTTTAACCCTGTACAAAAATTATCTGCAAACGAACTCTTAAAATAGAAAATAAACAATAGAGAGAGCATAAAACTTAAAACATATATACACAGATATTTTCCCCTGGAACCCAAAATTGAGACTACCGGCTTGATTTTCATTATATTCCTTTCAATGCTACAACACATATATATACATGTCGAAGCATTCATAAACCCCTATCCATTAGCCCTGGATTAGACATAACTATAGTTCCCTTGACAATATCTACAAAATACTATGGGAAGAAAACCATCATGCCCAAAACCATGTGCAAACCCATGCACAAAACCATAGGTAGATCCACCCACTTAATATAGGGTCCAAAAAAAAATTCCCGAGATGCTACTTCGGAACTTGTGCATGGAAGCTACCGCCCCCTACAAACTTTTACACTAAAATTTGTCACCATGAATGTCAATTCAGATATCTTGCCATCCGATGGTGTCTCAAGTGAATCCCCTATAAAGGTTGAAGTAAATAATACCAGGGGCAAAAAGAATTTTGGTTTTCACTGCTTGAAACCTGTTTTTGAGCATCTGCACGGTTGTCCTGAACCAAAACCCGCGCATGCACAATTTCTTCCACTGTAAACTGCACATATCTACACAGTTTATTCCACTATAAACTATGCAAGTCTGTTCATGTAGGTAAAATTAAAAAAGTAAGTTCTATAAGCTTTGGTTGAGGAATCTTATCCAAATTAGAAACCTCGAACCACTACATACATGCACCTCATCCCTTGGTGTATCGAGCTAATATCCTTTTCTTAAGGATCATATCCCTTGAGAAGTGGAATTAAAAACCTCCTCATCCTTCCTATAAATTGAGCATAGGACTAAAGGAATGGGAGACTATTAAGACTGGGATTTGTAAACTAATGTTGTTGGTTTTGGGTTTGAAGAGCTTGTCATCAAGGGAAGGAAAGGAGACCATTGGAAGAGTCTTGTGACATCAAGGGAACCAAGTTGTAATATTTTTATCCCTTTGATTTTTAATACAAAGTAATTGTTTTTTCCTAATTGCATTTGTTGTTGATGCTATTTTTGGGATTCCTTGATCACTTCCATGGTTTATAACTTAATATTGATTCAATTATATGTTGTATGCTAGATTAAGGATAACATTTTCCTTTGATTTCATAAGCGATATGATTCGATATCTTTGAATATTTTTGTCCATGCAAATCTCTTTTGGAGCATCATGGAGAAGCTATAGAAAGCATTTGGAAAGACTTTAAAGCATTGAGGGAAACTTGGTTGTGGAAAGTGCTGAAAGGACATCTACAAGCACTTCGTTAATAGGTAAGTCATCCTTAGCATACTACATGTTTCATGTTTTGGTTATAGGCTAAGGAAAGAGCTATTGTTTTGTTTGTTTGTTTCTAGTTTTCCTTTAAGATTCTAGGGAGATCGCTCTTGTCCGCAAGAGGGATTTATCCAGGTAACAAATTGGTGACTTCGCTAGGGAACGAGAGTTCTTATTTGTGTCCTTTTGTGACCTTTGATGCCTTTAGACCCTTTTAAGAATTGAAATTTCTATTTTGAGATATTTTTTTTCTTAACTTTCTCGTTCTGCGCAGTTTTTGTTCAGAAATAGAGCGCATATCTGCACATTTTTTCTTCAACAATAGTGCGCATGTGCACTGAAATATGTTGTCTACCTGCGCAACCCTGTGAAATTTTTGAAAAGTCGAGGTTTCTCTTTTTTTAAGTCCATATTTTTTGTTTTTATGATCCTGTTAGCTTGTTTATAGTCTCATTAAGTCTCTGTTAAGTTGATTAGGTGTTTTGAGTTTTATTTTTTGAGAAATTCTTAATCTAATTTCCTTTGGTCATTACTCAAATTTTTGTCTCAATTTCTTACCAATTTTTGCATCCTTTTGCAAAAAAAATTCCCCCTCATTCGCCCGATGGGGGCTAAATTGTGTCTGAGTGTTAATCACCTTTGAGCGTTTTTACTTTTTACCTTTGGATTTTTCACCCAATTTTATTTACTTACACTTGATTGGTTCCTTAGAATACATTAGTGAAGGGAAATAGTCATGTTGTTCTTTTGCTGATTTGGAATAATCTTATGTTTGAGAATTCTCTTGCATATATTATATTTGCATAGTTAGAATTCTCATTTTCAGAATATGAACAAAAAGTGTGCATAGATTACATTTGCATAGTTTTCAAGTGAATTGTGCATAGATTACAACTGCATAGTTTACATTCTGGAAAAATGAACCGTAGATTTAGATCAGTGTATTTGATTGTCTTTTGAGGAAAATCACTTATCTTTACAGTTTTTGGGTTTTGAGTTTGTGTTGGTTTGTTGATCTACTAAAAAAGAGTCTTTCACTTATGGAATTGGTTGTGTGGATCTGTTTTCTTTCAGTGAATCTCATCATATCTTCATTTAATCTTGTTGCCAAGAGTTATTTCATCGATTGAAAAGATAGTGCTTCTCATTTAAAGATAGTATTGATTTGAATTTGCATGTTTTTATGCTTGTTTTAACTATAAAATAATTTTTTTTCTTGGAATTGATTAGCATTAGTATTTTCTTATTGAAAATTAGTGCATTAGAGAATTTTTTATATTTTCTCTTATTTATCAATTTTTTCATTATTTGAAGTGAATGGAACCTCTCTCCTTACTTTAATTAGGATTCATTGAAGTGAAAATATTACATTATCAAATTCAATTGCATTCAGTTTTGGGTCAAGTCATAAGACCACTGGTTTAATATACATTTATCCTTTGAGTAAATAACAAAAAAATTAACATAGCACTAATGAAACTTAACCTAGACATATTTATATTTTCTAGGGCTCATTACACCAATTTAGATCAGGTTTAGTGCTTTGGAATAGGGAACTACTTAACTTTTCAAAGAAAATAAAAAAACAATAGTATCTTGCGATAGGGAAAATTTCCAATTGTTGCAATTTTGCTCTAGGAATCTCTTCTAAAAGAGTCAAGCACGAGGTCATATCAGACCCAGTGGAGTAATCATACTTGCTTCATTAGTAAAGATAGAATATGTGCACACATTACAAATGGTAAACCTCAGATTAACCGTGTCGAGGAGCCTGGGATCACATGTCAGCAAACCTCAGATTTACCATGTCGAGGAGCTTTCAAGAGGATTGAGCTTTGTTACTCTACCCTTGCGTGTATATCGAGCTACAGACTATTCCCCCAGGTTTGATTGTATCATTTGGTAACCTTAGTGGCTATTATCTTAGGATTTTTCCCAAGGTGGCGATAGAGGGAAGGTCCCATTGTACCTGGAACAGACGTTGAATAAACTCACTTGGACTTTTTGGAGGGTAATATTCACCTGAGATGGCATAGTGAAGTTACTTGTACTAGACTGTTTCATTAAGCAGGTTGTCAGGGTAACTAGTTCCATCCACTATATTTTCACATTGATCTCTGTGACATTGGATTTCATCACCAACTAGTCATTTCACTGTGAAAACAAACTGTTTGTGTGTGGTTGGACTCCTAGATTTGATAACGCATGTTCATTTGTTTGTTTTTTACTTTTTAGAGACCTTAGGTGTGGATTGTGAATTTGAATTTTTACAATTTTTAAATTGTTAATAAATCACTGAAGTTGAAACTAATTGCAAAAGTTTCGACATTCACCAACCAAGGAACCCCTCTTGATGAGAATCCTAGTCCTTTTACTTTCTTTGGAAATGTTGGTCCTCCTTATATGGATATATTATCATTACCTGGATTTACAATAGGTTTAATGATATGGTTATTTTCAACTTCGTTGGGCTCAAATACTCAATTTGTTCCACCTCAACCAGATGCTTCACCTCAACAGAGTTCGCCATCTCAACCTCACCAACCTCATGTTGACCCTTTACCTTCTTCGCCCAACATGTGTTCCTCCCTTTCTTCTTCTTCGGTGGGTAAAATCCTTGATGATAGTAACCAGGTGGCTAAGAAGAAGAATAAAGGGATGAAGAAGACGAACCAAGATAAGAAATAAGTCAACCAACCAACCCTAGATGTAAGTATTGGTAATGTTGAAGAAAACTCCAACATGCATCGTAAACCCAAATACCCTTGCAGGCTTTGTAAGGGTGACTACTTCATTATCAGTTGTCCTGGTATTCCTAATGTCTTGGAAGTATGGTTAGAAAAATCTTATCAACTTACAGTTGATCCATCAACCAGTGATTGTCAGGTTCCGAGGAAAAAGGGTAAAGTTAGGTTTCCTTGTAGGTTATGCAAAGGGAGTCATCATAGTCACATTTTCCCTCACATGGATGAAGCCTCAAAATTGTTGGAAAAAGTTACTGTTCTACAACAACAACTTCCAACTGGTTACTGTAAACTTTCCCCCAACCTACCGTCAGTTGGCGAAGTGATTGATCTAATTCCAAGTACAGTCAATCCCACTCTTCCATTTTGAGAGTCAAACACATATCACTCAGGTTAATGAACCTTTAGTTGATCAAGTGGTCGACTTGATTTCACATTTGGTCGATCCCATTCTCCCTTTAGAGAGTGAAATTCATACTGCTCAAGTTCTTCTTATTACTTCATATTTTTCTACACTAGGGAACATTTCACCTGTTTCTACGGAAGCCCCTCAAAGTATTGAGGTCTTTTTCTTTGATTGGAGTAGACTGAAAAGCCTCAGCTTCCTTCTTCCACCCATTTCCAAATAATTTTTAAATCTTATGATAATAATGTGCGTCACAAAAATGTAGATGAAGGTGCTTCTATTATTATTTTATCCTCAACTTCTTGGCAAGCTTTGGGTTCCCCTCAACTTGCGCTTATTACACAAAATCTATCATCTTTTAACAAAACCATTAGTGAACCTTTAGGGATACTTCCTCAGTTTTCTATTACCTTGGAAGGTAAAACTGCCTGTATTGATATTATGGTAGTTCAAGGCCCCTTGGATTTCAATTTAATCCTTGGGTGAGACTATGTCTATGCCATGAATGTTGTCGTATCGACACTCTTTTGTGTGATGTTTTTCCCTCACAATGGAAACATTGTGACTATTGACCATCTTTCATTCGTTAATATTGAGTCTGCTACCATCAATCTGACATCCCTGAATGTTCCATATATGGAAGTGGTATCCACCCTGCCATGGGTTAATTATGTGGCAACCAGTCTCATGCTTTCAGTTACCGATGTAAGCAAGCCTCTCATTGTTTTCTCAACTTCTTTTGACTTAGACCTAGTAATTGACTTGGTAAACCCTATGGGGGTATTTGAACGTGATTTTATTATCCCTATTGAGTCCCTTGACATTTGTTCCTTCTAGAGAACTATTCTTCCATCTAATGAATACCTCTTGGAAGCCATGATCAAGGCGTGTCCCTTGACATGTGTTTCTTCCAGTTGGAAGCCATGATTAGATCCCTATGATGATAGTTCCTTTTACTGTGTCAACCTCATTAAAAAATGAAACATATCCCTGTGAGGATAGTTCCTTTTACTATGCAACCTCTTTAAAATATGAAACATGTCCTTGTGAGAATAGTTCCTTTTACTGTGTCAACCTCATTAAAAAATGAAACATGTCCCTATGAGGATAGTTCATTTTACTATGTCAACCTCTTTTAAAAAATGAAACATTTCCCTATGAGGAAAGTTCCTTTTACTATGTCAACCTCGTTAAAAAATGACACAGACCCCATGAGGATAGTTCTTTTACTATGTCAACCATGTTAAAAAATGAATCATGGAACTTTGAGGATAATTCCTTTACTATGTCAACCTCATTAAAAAATGAAACATGCCCACGAGGATAGTTCCTTTTACTGTGTCAACCTCGTTAAAAAATGAAACATGTCATTATGAGGGTAGTTCCTTTTACTGTGTCAACCTCGTTAAAAAATGAAACAGATCCTCATGAGGATAGTTCTTTTACTATGTCAAGCTCGTTAAAAAATGAAACAGGTTCCCATGAGGATGGTTCTTTTACTATGTCAACCTCGTTAAAAATGAAACATGTCACTACGAGCATAGTTCTTTTTGGTGTCAAACTCATTAAAAAATGAAACAAATCCTATCCTAATTGAATTGAGTCTTTGACTAGATCTTGTAAATGTTGAGTCGAGTCTTTCATCTGATATCGTAAATGAACCTTCATTCCATCCACCTACTAGTAACCAGTAGTCTACTTAGGTGAATGAAATGAAGCTTGGAGGGCATGTTCCCTTACAGGTTATGCTTGGGGGTCATTGAAACTTATCTCAAGCACAATTTTTTCTCTGTTTCAGGCTTGTGTAAAAATTAAACAAACTTATCTCAAGCTCAATGTTCTTTGTTTCAAGCTTCTGTAAAAATGAATCCACTTTCAAACATAGTTTTCCTTTGTTTCAAGCTTGGGTAAAAATAAAACCTATCTCAAGTCAATTTCGGTTATTATTTTCAAGACTTGTTAAACTCATGAAAATCCCGAGTTTCTTTTGCTATATTTTCATAATCATAAAATGTACATGAAAATGCCGAGTTCTTTCCATATTTTCCTGCTCGTTATTTAAACTGAAAGTTGGTAATACGAGTACACTTTTATGACTTTTTCGAACTTGTTAAAACTTACGTAAAAGTGAAACCCTAGAGTTCTCTTTTAAGCCCATTTTAGACTCTCTAAACATGAAAATATCGCTAAGTAATTGACTATTCAAACTTGTAAAAGTAAATGAACAGTCGTCTATTCAATATAAATTTACCCCTTTTCCGGACTGAACTAGAATATTTAAGAAGAAGGTATATGTTGACCAAGAATGGTCAATAGAGTTCTCTCCTGCATTATTTTATCCTTTTGCGGGCTTGAGGGACTAAATTTATGAAAAAGAACACTATGGAGTTTACTTATTTTTTCTCCTAACTCCCTAAAATTGAAAAACACCAAGTTTTACTTTCTCCAGGCTTGTTAAAAAAATTTGTTGAAAGAACTAAATGAGTTTTCTTTTTGTGTATTTTCAAACTCTTTAAACATTAAAACCACATCGATTTACCCCTACATTGGACTTGTAAAACTTAAACAGTGCAGGACACATCGATTAAAATATGACTAAACCACTCCTTCCTAGGGGTTGTTAAAAATAACTTCAGAGGACTCATCTAAAGGATGAGCTTATATGAAAAGCATATGTTATCCTTCTTAATCTTGTGTAAAAATAAATAGGTACTTGTCAATAATGGTGGGGGGAAATTGGGAAAGAACAATAATTTTTGTATTATTAAAGGCATTATATCACTCTTGAACATGACACTCCATCACATTTGTGTTCGGGTTGGGAAATTTGTTTGTCTCATAGTTAATCAAACCTCATTGAAAGTCTTCAGTTAGTTTTGGGTATTATCGTTGAGTCAAATGTTTCCAAGTCATATGTCGTGTCACGAATATGTTCAAGAGAAGTATAACCTTAGTCAAAATTACCTTGAAAGTCATAACCTTCAATCCCGTCGGTCATCCCTGAGTCAGTCCTCAATTACTTCAATATTGTTCTTCAAAACTTGACATGAAGTTTCGTGTTGTAGGCCCTCCTATGATGGATCGCTTCATATCGACTTCAACCCACTATCTAGGAAGTTGATCTAGAAACTCTTTCCAGTACCTTGAGGCCTGCATGCCTTAATGGCATGTTTCTCAATTTCGATGATAAGTTCTCATCATTGGCCTTCGATTGAATGATTCTATGAGTGTTTGAATTCAAAAAAATTAATCACACTTCGTATATTGTACTGGAGTACCTTGAGGACCATTGACATTAATGGTGGTTTCTCTTGCACTTGTTAACGATTCACATCATTGACCGGTAATCAAGTGGTCTCTACCATGTTCAACTTCGATACATTCACTCACATGCTTAGATTCATACATCGATAGAGATGGAGATCAAGACCCTGGATATAGTTTCATTTATCCAGGTTGCGTGGATTTATTAAATATTCATGATTGTGAATATATATCCATTGATAGCTATGTCCATACTTTGTCTATTGTTGACATGGATATTTGTGTATATCCCTATTGGTTCATCAAGTTATGCTTACTATGAGTATGGGAATGTCTACCTCAATGATGTTTATATGAAAGCATGATATGGTAATCTTGGATTGTTTGTTTAAGGTCCTCAACCAATTGGTCTCTGATCTGAACCTTTGACATGATAAAGCACTTCAGTCATCAAACATATTTTTCTGACTTTAGGGGGCAATCCGTTACACTAAAAATTTTCACCATGACTGTCGATTCGGATATCTTGCCATCCGATGGAGTGTCTCAAGTGAATCCCCTATGAAGCTTGAAGTAATTAATACCAGGGGAAAAAGGAATTTTGGGTTTCATTGCTTAAAACTTCTTTTTGAGCATCTGTGCAGTTTTCCTGAACAAAAATTGTGCGTGCGCAATTTCTTCCATTGTAAACTGCGTAGATCTATGCAGTTTATTCCACTATAAACTGCGTAGTTTGTTCATGTAGGTAAAAATAAAAAAAGTAAGTTCTAGAAGCTTTGGTTTATGAATCTTATCCAAATTAGAAACCTTGAACCACTACATACCTATGCCTCATCCCTTGGTATATGGAACTAATCTCCTTTTCTTAAGGATCGTATCCCTTGAGAAGTGGAACTAGAAACCTCCTCATCCTTCCTGTAAATTAAGCATAGGAATAAAGGAATGGGAGACTCTTAAGATTGGGATTTGTAAACTCATGCTGGTGGTTTTGGGTCTGAAGAGCTTGTCATCAAGGGAAGGAAAGGAGACCATTGGAAGAGGCTTGTGACATCAAGGAATGTTGTAAGCATGTTCTCCCTTTGATTTTTAATACAAAATAATTGTTATTTCCTAATTACATATGTTGTTGATGTTATTTATGGGATTCCTTGATCACTCGCATGGTTTATAACTGATTATTGATTCAATTATATGTTGTATTCTAGATTAAGGATAACATTTACGTTTTTTTTCATATGTGATATGCTTTGATCTCTTTGAATGTTTTTGTCCATGTAGGTCTCTTTTGGAGCATCATGGATAAATTGTAGAAAGAATTTGGAAAGACTTTAAAGCATTGAGGGAAAGTTGGTTATGGAAAGTGCTGAAAGGACTTATACAAGCACTTCATCAATAAGTAAATGATCCTTTGCATACTACATGTTTCATGGTTTGGTTATAGGCTAAGGAAAGAGCTATTGTTTTTTTTTTGTTTCTAGTTTTCCTTTAGGATTCTAGGGAGATCGCTCTTGTCCACAAGAGGGATTTATCCAAGCAACAAAAACCCACCTGTGACACCACTATAAGGAAAAGAACCTCTAGCAGAGGTTATAAAGGAGGTTTTTAGTGTTATAAAAGTGGCAAAATTTTTCAAAAAAACATTTGCTACAACATTTTTTTTTGGTAACAAAGGTTTTGACAGAGCTTATAACGAAACTTCAACACAACTAAAAAAAACTTGGCAGCCAGAGGTTTTTACGGATGTATTTCTTATCAGCACATGCTTCATGTGTGAACGCATCAGTGGATTTTAACCTGTACACACCAGTACTGTAAACATACCAAGCATTGGGATGGAAAACAAATTTCGGAAGTCCCGGGGCGTTTAGCAATGTCCCGGAGCGTGTCACCCACAAATACGCACCGGGCCGATAGAAGGTGCATGCACCAACGCCATTAAGGTGTAAAAACGCATCAGACTGTTAAGGTGTAAAAACACACCAGGAAAATAAGTTATAAAAATGCACGGGTGCGTTAAAGGAAAACCATATCGGTGCATGCAATGCCTATCCACCTGGGTTGTAGTCGTGGCATAGTGTCCTAGCTCATGATAATGAAAACATTTAATCATCGATAAGTCCTTCTTCTTTCCCGCCTGACTAGAATCTCCTCTGGATTGGAATCTATTTCCTTTCCCTTTCTTTGCCTTTCCATCCAAGTCATAATTCTCCTCATCATCATACTTGGATGAGGTTCCATATCTGGTGTTTCACCTTATCTTTTCTTGCACCAAGACGAACCACAAACACTCCCACTCTAGTAGTTTTTTGCTCTCATTCACTGAATTTTGGTAGTTGTGCCAACTCTTGGGAGGGCCTAAAAGTGCTAGGCTGACCAGATCATCTTCAACAACTGTAACACCAACACTCCTAATCTCATCTACTCTACCAATTGCAGAAGCAATTAAACGATCATGAAATCACGAAACATACAAGAGAAAGAATTGAATCACACATTACACAGTGATTTCTTGGGGAAAACCACAACCAAAAACCCTTGCTATATGTATACTACATTAGTCATAAAATATGAGAATATTACAATGTTTTTCTTAAGCCCGTGCAACCTCTGCATTATCTCTATCTATCTCACTACTTCCTAGACAAACCTTGGCCAAAAGTTAACCAAATTTTGGCTTGCCCAAGTCCCTATTCCTTGAGAATCAACCCCTATTAATTAAGGAAATTTCTCATCCACAAATACACAATACATCATAGGCCTTCTTCTGACTGCATGCATCACCTATACAATTCGTATAATTATACAACTGATAGTACACTTCCCTTGAATGCCAATTTCAACTGGGTAACTCTTATATATGACATGCATGAGTTATTTGTGAGTGAATCATCAATTAACTGGTTGAGCACATGAAGCAACACCCCATTTTCCAACCTCCTACTAGCTCCTCCAATAGTTAGAACTAGTTTAGCCGACTTTAACTCATTTAAACTGAATTAATTAATTACAACTCAAAATAAACTCAATCAAGGATCTTGTAAAGTAGGAGCCACTCTACATGACTGAAGTTATACCTTCAACTCGAATTAACTGAACCAACTAAGTCAAACTAACTTAGTTAACTCGTACAAGTTGTCATGTGATGTGGAATTAAAATTTTCTTCTAATTTAATTCAAGGGAAAATTAAATTAGAATCTTTCTTCGTGCCATTTTCAACATTTTTGAGATCTAGTTCCCTCCCCTAACTAGTTTTTTTTGTTTCCATTTTTTTCATTGAACTGAATGCCTTTTTGTTGGTTTCCCCTATTTATGATTTCCTTTTTTGCTACTGTCGATGATGTATCTCTTCTCTCTATTGATTGATGATTTGACAACAAAATAGATTATGTCATGAGACATATGCTAGTGGAACAAACTTACTCTTGTGTGCAGTCTATCTTGTAAAGAATTGTGAATCTATAAAACTTCTCTTTATTGAATGGAAGTTGTGTTTTTTACCTCTGCAAAAAAAGAAACAATAACCACTTGAAACTCTACACCTCAAGATTTCAAGGCCTACGTATTACATCACCCGAGCATTACAAAACTTTACTTCTTTATTTTCAATGCAACATCTCTTAAAGACCTATGCATGCCATCATTTGAGCAAAATAGAGTTGTATATTCTTTATTTTATGTGTAAATGTACATGTCGTAATTTGCAGATGAGAGTTATTGTATTCTAATCTTTCTTATGATTGAATCGAGGACATTTAAGACAACTTTAGAATCTTAGCTAAGTATAAGTACATGTAGTAATTTGCAGATGAGAATCACTATAGTTTTATCTTTTATGATCAAAACATCAAAATTGTAGACACCCATCTAGTTGAGGGAGCTAATTATTTATGCTCCACTTGCAAAATTTCCAAAGTCATTAGAGTTGAAGTACCTATAAAATCTTGTAGAAATAAATACGTCTAGAGCAATGTTACCAAAAAATATTATCTGCTATCTTTGAAATATATAGACCTAAGGAGCAACGAATTGCAAAGATTGTGGTAGTGTGAATCTTAGGTAAATGTCATTTCTTCTCTCCTTCTCTTTAAGGTTAATTCATTCATGCTATGAATTGATTTTCTTTAATGAATTCAATTTGTGTTCACTTGTATTTTTTGTAAGCCATGGTGCCATTGAATGATATTTCTTCAAATCAAAGTTTGATTCTAAACATACTTTGTGTCATGGTATAATTGGTTTGCATTTTTTGGAGTGCTTCGTATTTAATATCACATTTTTCCTAAAAATAGGTGAGTGCCACTCATACTGCGCTCACTAAGTATTAACGTCACTCCACGGTCCCATGTAGGACTCAAATTTCTATTTTTTTTTTATATGGTGGTAAAACCTATCATAACTCGGTTATCAAACCACTAGCGAAGACAACCATCTCTAGTTGTTAACTGCGAATGCAGGTTGACCCATCACCCTTATTCAAGGAAAACCATGCCATATGGAATGACCTGCTTGTAGTCCGTAAGGGGACAACCTTTCACTCTTGCCAAATGCCTATGGGTCTTGTGTTGTTAACTTGTTTCCTTATGTCTAAAAAAGATGAACTCTTAGCCAAGTAGAAACAATTTTAGGACATACTCCATGCCCTCTCAAATTTCTAACTTGATACATCTAACATACCTAATAAAATTCTATAAAAATATTTAAAAAGAAAATAAAAATAATAATAATAAAATATCTACACCTAAAAGTAATTTAATACAGAATTTTTTTTAAACAATATAGGATCAACTTAATACCCAAAACTGATTATATATGTCCCACAAACATAACCAATAACTTTCATCATGAATGGACACTTTTAATGCATATAGAAGACCGAGTCCAATAAGCGAGAAAAAATATATGATTATTTAATTTATGTTAACATGTAGTGGAATGCCGTTTTAGAAAAAAATAAAAATAAATTATACATTTAAGAAGAAGCGTTTGGACATTTTGTATAAATTAATTAATAATTTATTTATTTTTTAAATTATTTTATAAATAATAAAATTTTGTATTTATTTAAATTTAAAATTTATAAATAAATTATAAATTTAATATATTGATTGCAATATCATAAAATTTTATTTCAATAATAGCATTGACATTATTTCAAGTCTATACTCTATATTAAAATAATAATCCTTCCCCACTAGACACGATGATAGAAAAAGTCTCCCCTCAAACATTCCGGCATAGCTTGCTGGGATGACAACGATTAGAGTGACAATTCAAAGGGGTTAATTCCTCTTATGGTGGTCTATGCAATTTTGTAATTTGATGCAGGGGTATGTCATAGTTTTTAAATATGTTGGGTAAGGTAATGTTATAGTTTAGTTTTTTTTAATTGGATGTCGGTTAGTAGTGACGGTTTGTAAGTCAATATTAATAGAAATTTATTTGTAGGTGAGTTTAGTGACATTTTTATCAATACTTATTTGAAGATCCATGTCGAGAGATGTTTATTTATTGAGATTTATTACAATGGGTTAATATTAATTAATTAATATGTATATTTTTTTTATTTTTTATTTTATAATTTTTTTTTAGCAAATAACATGTTCTTAACGCTTAAAAACATTTAAGTTTGCAATTGACTTTATTTATTGTTGTCGTGAGAAGGGCTCTATAACCCAATATTAAAGAGATACGTATTAAGGAGATATGTAAGTCTTAAATGTAATGCAAGAAATATTGTAAGTCAATACTTTTTAAATATTTTAGTTTAATTTAATTTTATAACACTTTTTAAATTAAATGTAAATGCAAAAAGGAATTAGGGAGATGTAGTGGTTTAAAAAATGATTTTGTAGCCATATTTAATTTTAATTAATAAGCACATAAAAACTTATTTTTTACTTTACAACTGGAGTTAAGGACTTTGCATATTATTCACTGGAGTTGTCTTTAAGTGCGATTTTTTGGAGTTTGTGGTGGATTTCTGGCCAAAATTCGGTGAAAAAACTTGTGGTAAATTCTTGATTTGTGTTGTTTATGGATTCAACACCCTTAAAAACCCATGGGGCACTTCGATTTGTGCAAGACTTCACCCATCAAACTTTTGATTTCAATGAATCCTCAAAGGATTCTAAACATTTTCTCTAGCTAAATAAAATAAAACAAAATTTAAATTAAAAAATAAAGTTAAAAACTAATAATTATAATGATCAATACAACAGTTTCTTGGTCAAATTGCACAAAATTAAAAATTAAAATAAAATAAAAATTATTAACCAATATTACTAACATTTTGACTAAGTCAAATTACATTAAAATAAAAATTAAATAAAAATATTAATATAACCCTATAAAAATAAAATAAAACTAAAAATAAAAGTGGTCCATGTTAAAAAGAGCTTAAATCCATCTTAACTTAGAATCTACCAAAGGCCTAGAAAGATCAAATCTCTTGATATGTAAACTTATTTTAGAGTGAAAAGAAATTTGATCCCTCTCACCCTTGATAAACACAAAATTTATATAAATTTAGACTAATTTATTAAAAAAAAATAATACACTCTTAATATAGATTAAACATTTTTTTTAAACTATTAAGTTTTTTTTTTTTTGAAAAAACTACACCAAATATTTTAGAGAAATGCAAATAAGAGACAAATATTGCATAAGATACGTGGGACCTTATAATTCTGATGGGTATTTTCCCCAAGTTTGATTGACATCCAACAAAGGCCCTTGCATTTTGTTTATCATTAGTATAGATTCATCTAAAGCACGGATATAATATGAGCCGAGAGGGATCAAATTTCTTTTGTTACAAACTTATTTTAGAGTGCAAAAAATAATGTGTAATTTTTAACTGTTTAAATTACATTTTTGAATGTTATAAAGATTACATAACATGTCTATTAAGCTATTTTATATTTATTCACGTTAAAATATTTTAATGATAAGTCATATTAGATATTTTATCTCTGTATAATTATATTTAAATATTTTATTACTTAAAAGGTGAAATTGAAATGTCAATAATAAGTTAATTGTTTTGTAAATAGATTTTTAATTATTTATTTAAAAAATATATTTGTAAAAAATAACATACTTAGACTTAATAACATCCTATAACATTCATTCTACATTTTCAAAAATAGATTACCGTTTCTGCCGGCTACCTAATATAAAATCGGTGACCGTGGCCATCTCGGCGTCCTCTCGTCTTCGGCAAACGGCAAAGCGTATTTCCGTTTTTGGTCCCGCCATGTTCCCGTTCAAAAAGTATAACTGACTTTCATGTTCATACACGGTGTGATAGTGATAGTTACGAGTAGAAAGTCGATGTTCATGGATGGGGTAAAAATAACTAGTAAGTTTTTTTATTTTTATTTTTATTTTTATTTTAATTTAAGGTGGATGAAGATTTGTTGATTTTTTATTTTATTTTTTTAATTGTTTGTTTAAATTAATTTTTAAGAGAATATGTTAAGCTTATATTTTGTCTAAATATTTATTCACAACTATATTGTATTAGAGAGTTTATTAGGTTGGGTTGACTTTAAAAAAATTGATGTGTCAATAGGAAGCAAAATTAATGCCAGATGGCCACGGTCCACCAATTTTCTAGAGATTTGAAATTTATCTCTAAGAACAAGTCTTTAAAGACTAAGTGAATACACCCACCTAATAACTTTGGCACAACAATTTCCTATAGATTTGGAATTTATCTCTAATAACAAATTTTTAGTACTACAAACCCCTAATGGCTCTGGCCCACCAATTCCCTAAAGATTTAGAATTTATCTGGAAGAACAAGTCTTTAAGGACCAGTTGAATGTCAAAACCCCATGAAGTTCGCGATTAATAAAATAAACAAAGTAACAGACTTCGATGAAAGCTTGGAATCAATAAAAGGGCGTCAATTTTCACATAAGAACGACAGAGTAGTATATACAGTGATGGATAGGAAATGTTTTAAAATTAATAAACACAGAATTATCATGTTAAGGTTAACTGAGAGTCAAGAGATGGAATTTGACTGGCATCATGGGAATGATTTATTATTTTAGAAATTCAGAATCAAGCATTGATAAAAGTAACGAAAATCACTCATATATTCCACACAAAGGTGTATGCGATCAACACACACACTGAATACATTCGGATAACTCTATTAAATAGAGTTTTCCAGATCTAACTTATTCCTAAGTTAGAAAGAGAGGTTGAGAGAATTTCTCAACCATCACAAACCAACATCTCAAATATAAGATGTAAGCATTAATCCAACATCCCCTCTTAATGCTTACATTACATAAATTTATTGAAAACATAATCATTCTTTAACTTATCAGTATAGGCTCCATCAAGCCTCATAACCCTTGTAAAGGTGTAGTCAGCAAGTTGGATTCCCGAGTTCGACTACTGAACTCCCGAATCAAGGACCTCCCGAAGTCAATTATCGGACATCATCCCAATATGTCACATAACCTCATTAGGATACCACTCCATGTCTACAACCAATGAGGGATCCTTCCCTAGATCCGCAACTGCCATACTATCTCGACAACCATCCATGTTGAGCCTTACTGCCACTTGATCTCTTCAAACACAATTGATTACATGTTTGCAATTGCTGAACTCCTATTCATTCTATGGATGAGCTCCCATCCACCAAAATACATGGGTGCTAACCACTGTACTCGTCAGTTATCTAAATAAGCCGTCTAGATACCGAATATATCTAGAATCAGTTATTTCATCATAAAGTTTCTATCAAATTAATCATAAATTAATTTACAAAACTAATATATATTAATAAAAATAATTATAACTCAAGCTCAGCACTATGGACACATCATTCTCCTCCAGTTCGGCTTCAAGCTCTTGGTGGTAACCTCGAGTTAGCGAGGGAATGTATCACTACATACGACTTGAACTTCGCCTCCGAGGCCAAGTTTTCGATAACTAAGAATTTGGACCTACGATTGTACGATGCGTGGCCTCGATCCATATGACCACTGGTGTAAAAATATACGTAGGATACGCACATGGCATCTTTTATCGCCTTCCATGGTGGATTTGTGCGAAAACATTCGGAGGGAGGAGGGTGTCTAGAAATTCAAAAACTCGCGTGAATTTTTTCCACTTAAAAGAGGGCGGGGTTCAATCTCTGGCTCGGCCGCCAGCTTTTGTTTTTAAAGCTAGAACATTGACATTGACGGCGTGTTGGTTTTAGAACAAAGCAATGCCTATCAACTAAGACGTTGGATACCTAGTTTACGTCGATTTCTCTATGAAAAGCGAGAGGCGTTTATGGAATTAGCCGCATGAACGTAATGGGAAGCAGTCCAACTACACATAAACAAATTTTTGCTTCATATTACGCACCTAAATCTCTCGCCAATCGACCTTATACGACAAGCCCATTTCATTCATTTCCGACTCTGCGTTCCCATTCCATCGTGTCAAACCAAGAAAATTTGTATTTCGGCGAAGAATATTATTCATTCACAGTAATGAAATTACCAAGTAATGTGACGGTCATTGGTCATTCGATCGGGGGCGGACAACATGAACGGAGGAGGATTTTTCATACTTCGGTAACAAAATAATGACGGGGGGAACAACCAATGCGACACGATGGAACCATGTACACACATATGTGAGAATAAGCTTGCAACGGGAATATGGTGGTTGCTGGAACCCATCGAGAATAATTATGTGGCTGTAGGTGGATAATTCGGCTCAGCTCTTGCTGCTGGTGTTTTCGCTGTGGCTGGTACCCATGTTGGTCTCACAAGACGCATATGGTGGCTAATGCGACCATCTCTTGTCGTTTTTTATCTGGAACCCTACCTATGGACATTCATTATTGCTTATGGTGGCATCTCACGTTATTCTCTTTGGTAGGGAGAAGTCGGTATTTAGCTGTCTGGGTGAGGTGGTGAACAGTAGGGTGAGTATCCTGTCTTTATTGGGTGTAGTTCATTACTGATTGCGGTTTTCTAGCTTCTGGTGCATCCTATAGTGCTACTTGTCATAACATGCCACTATATGGGAATTTGAGCTTTCAGGACGAGATTGAAATTGTGTTCATTCTCTTCTTGTTTTTTATTGCGCTGGTGCTTCTTAGATCGATTTTTCTCATTAACTTTTCCAATGGCCGCCTGAGGGATTGAGAGGGATATTTTACGGGGGTCTAGGTATCACTTTGCTCACTGATCCGATGCACAACAAGGAATGTTCCACAGAACTCTCTTCTTCATCGGCGGATGGCATGGTGGAAGATAACATACAGTATGTAAAATGCCTCCCAAAATGGGATGAATGCAGTAACATATTTTATATCTCTCGGCCCTATAAGAGTATTGGTTGCAGAATTCGTAAGAAATGGTGGTCTTTCCCGGGCTGCTACTGCTGTTGTTGCTGTCCACCATAAGTGGATTATTCTTGCTGGTTGTATCCGGTTGCTTTTCCCGGATTTAAGGTTTTCCGGTGACATTTAAAAAAAAAAAAAAATTGAATTATTTTCAGGTATTAGTCTATCATGGTTGGTTTGCCATGACGGTGGTGAACGGGCCTGTGTTGACATAAGGTGGGATCTGGCAGTACTTCACTGTGATGCAGGTGCTATATAGGCTGGGATTTATTAACGTATTAATTTTGATACGTCTTGATATTGGTAATCTCTGATATGCTTTTGGAATTCGGGTCACCATTATTTCCACCAACTTTTTTAAGGCATATACAGAGGACAATGAACGTTTACAACTACCATCTTTGCTAGGAATTGGGGTGGCGAGGAATTTAAAATGTGTGATAGGACAAATGTCTTAGCTCATTTTACATCTGGCACTTACATCATCTAATTTCTACGGATCTTTGGTCCTTGGGATGCAAAACATCCTCATTTGGAGCTTTTCCACGATCCCATAGTGGCTTATTCTATTTTCCACTATTAGAGGTGGCGGCGGGCAAGCGTGTTGGCTATCTATTCCTCCCCAGGCTTGCTGGATCGGTTGTCAGTGATCTGAGCGACGTCACACTGCCATAACGCAAGTGGTGTCCTTGGGTGTATAGTTGTCTTCCTCTCTGCATGGAGGCTTCCAGAGGGGAGAATACACGGGAGGATATTTCGACTTATTCTGCCGTATCGCCCAACGTCGATTTTGATACTGATGTTGCTATTATTCAACAGGGTCTCCATGCTTCGGATGTGCCAGCGGCAAATTGTATTCTGCGAAACAGGAGACAAAAATCTCGGAGAGCTGGTTGTGGTGCTCGCAGAGGGAAAAGGAACATCCTTAAACATAGGATGGATATTAAGGAGGTTAACCTGGATTACGAGGATCTGTGCACTCGGGTGGCGAGCTTACATAGGCGAGCTGTTGTTGGGAGGTGGGTATTTCCCGATAGGGATGACTTTGACACTGCTTCTTGGATCCACCAGAAATGGAATACCATTATTGGCTATACGCCAAAGGTAAGTAAGCTGATGAATGGGTGGTTTAGTATACACTTCATGAACCAGGCTGATGTTTTTAAGATCATGGGACGTACTTGGGTTCGTGGCAGAAGCTTCATGCAAATTATACCATGGTACATCGGGTTCAATCCCGTTTTGGAAGCACCACGTAACAGAGTGGTTTGGGTTAAATTGCCAGGTTTACCTCTGGAATTTTGGACCATTAAGGCCTTGAGATCGATTGGGGACTCAATCGGGTCTACAAAATATATCGATCCAAGCATTATGGGCACTGCTGATAAGAGGATTGCATGGCTTCTGGTGGAGGTAGATTATTTGGGTGGTCTCCCGGGCGACATTGATCTCATTTGGAGTGATAGAAGGCACCGACAGCGTATTGAATTCTGGGGGATTCCTTTCAGATGCTTGATTTGCCACAAAACGGGCCATCTCAGAGACCATTGCCCGATGAGATTGCGTATTGCGAGGGCGGACCAGTCGAGGAAAGCTTCGGATGGTGAACGTCGACACTCCAACGCTCAAGCATCGAAGGCTGGCTTACATCCAGGTATTATTGCCAATTCTTCCTCTGAAGAAGATGCTTACATTACGGCGGAGGGACAAAATGATGTCTCTGTCCCTGATTCCGTTATCCCTGCTAATCTGGCTAGTCATCCATCAATCTCTAAGAATCTTTTTAGGGTACTTCAGCCTGAGTCACAGCATGATATCGATCCTGCCTTTTCCATACAAAATGAATCTGATGGCCCGGTAACATGCCCTTCTTTTGCTCCTTCTGCCCCATCCTTTTCTGCTAAAAACGCCATTTCCTTGACCACCCGAGGATATGAACGTAACCCTGAGAAGTGGCCTTTGAATCTTCCTGATCCGGGTCAAAGTAGGTCCATGGTTCCTATTCGTCCGGAGGGGAAATTCTCCTCTTCTATTGACCCTCCTTTATTTAAATCATCCAGTTCTGTTGGGAGGCGTCTTTCTAATGTGCATTGTGGTAGCATTTTAGATGATTGTGATGAACATGGACCTGGTTACATGGGGGATGGGGGTCCGTTATACCATGTCCGTAGTCTGCTTGATGATAGCGAGGATGAAGGGAAATATACTGGGTCACCACATGGCACTCCGAGCAATACTGGGACCATCAACCTTTCTGACTCCTCAAGGAATTCCATCGGTAGTGATCTTGACTTTCTTTTGAGAAATTCCAATATGGACCTGGCTGCCTTGACGGTTTTTGACAAACCTATTCCCTCCAAAAAAAAGCATTCTCCTACCTTATCCGATGCTTTAAAATCCATCAAGAAGAAGGCAAAAGGTGCATGTGGCAGGAAGAAGGAGAAAATTAAATCTATATCTCTGTTCGTGGATGACGAGGCCGGCCATATTGACACTCCCATTCACAGCAATTTTGGGGCTAGCGGTAACTCCAGGGCACTTAGAGCAAGTAACCCTCCCGCGGATTCACCATGAATCATGTCATCTCATTAAATATAAGGGGTTTGGGTGATGACCCTAAATATCATTGCCTGCGGGAGTTACTTGTATCTAAGAATCCGTTCATTTTCTTTGCACAGGAGACTATGTCTGATAGAACTAAGGCTATTAATATGTTTTTAAGAATCAAGAAGAATTGGCACGTTGCTGCGACAAATTCATGTGGACGTTCTGGGGGATTGTTGGTTATGTGGAACCCCTACCACGCATCTTTTAAGGCTTTCAGCTTCTTTGGTGGCATTTTGCTGAATGGACGCCTCAGAGGTATGGATTGCACTTTCAATTTTATTAACCTATATGCGCCATATGTGAATAGAAGGACTTTCTGGGATAGGATGTTGGTGACTGGTATTTTTACTCTTCCTAATCTTATCATAATGGGTGATTTCAACTCTATTTTCAACGCTGATGAAGCATGGGGAAACAAGGCCCGTCTGGACCCTTTGGCTGGTCATTTGAACGACATCTTTCTCTCACATGGGCTGATAGATATCAGGCCGCATCCGCTGGTGCCTACGTGGTCAAATAGAAGAGCGGGGGAAAATTACATAGGGAAAAGATTGGATAGGGTTGTGGTCAAAAATTCAATTATTGACATTTTAGGTGGCCCAAAATCTTATGTCATAGCTTCTGATGTATCTGACCATTATCCTATTTCTTTTTCATGCACTAATTTCCCTGTGCGCACGGGATATCCTTTTAAGTTTAATAGGATTTGGTTGGAGGATCTGGAATATACCTGTATGGTTGAGGACATCTGGCGGCAAGAATCCGGGCCTTTGCATACGGAGTTATGGGATTCCTTTCATCACAAACTACAGAAAACAAAGACTATGACAAAGACGTGGGAACGTGAGAAGAAGGGTAAATTAAGAGCAGAGTTCAGATGGATTCAGGCCGAAATGGAGAATATTATAGAATCCTTTCTATATATATATCCAGATGAACAAACACTTGACAGTCTGAAAAGCCTGGGTGCTAGAAAAAGAGAAATATTACGGATCGAAGAGTTCACATGGAGGTTAAAGAGCAGAGCACTTTGGCTTGCAGAGGGGGATCGAAATACTAAGTTTTTTCACAGAAGTGCCAATGAGAGGAGGTGTAAAAATGCTATTTGGCGCATCAATTCAGCGGATGGTACCTTTGTATATTCCTCCCAAGAAATTCAAAACGAGGCCCTCCGATACTTCGCAAATTTTTACACTAAGCAGGATGATATCAATATGGCGAACCAGGTGCGGATGCTCGAACACATCCCTCGTTATTTTGATGATGATGCTATTGCTCTTCTGGATAAGGTGATCACTGGGAATGAAGTCAAATTGGTCCTTAAAACATTTGCATGTGATAAAAGTCCGGGGCCGGACGGCTGGCCCGCGGAATTTTATATCCATTTCTTTGATTTGCTGGGAGAGGAACTGACTAAGGTGATTGAGCAGATACGTATTCGGGGCTATATTTCTCCCAATCTCAATTCAACTTTTATTGCTCTTATACCAAAGAAGGATGACCCCCATACATTTGCGGACTTCCGTCCCATTGCCCTCTGCAACGTTCTCTATAAGATTATATCAAAAATTATTGCAGAGCGTATTAAGGATACATTATCCAGCTTTATTTCAAAGGAACATTATGGATTTCTCAAGGGGAGATCCATCCATGACGCCACTGCTATAGCATAGGAAATTCTGCATACCATGCACGTTGAGAAAAGGGAGGCCATCATGGTAAAGATCGACATTTTTAAAGCTTATGATACGATTGATTGGGCATATATCAGGTTTGTTCTCATGAAGGTCGGCTTACCTATACGCATCATTAGGTGGATCATGGCCTGTATTTCTACTGTTAACTATGCCGTCATTATTAATGGAGTCCGTACTACTTTCTTTGCTGTTGGGCGGGGTCTCAGACAAGGTTGTGCTCTGTCACCATTAATCTTCATTCTGATCATGGATGGTTTCAGCTGTCTTCTTCAGGAGGCAGTTTTGTAGGGACATACTATGGGATTCGCTTTCTCCAATACTCTGGTATGTACGCATTCTCTGTTTGTTGATGATTTGCTATTATTTGGGCATATTCACAGGGAGCATTGGCTCTATATCCACCATATCTTCATCAGATTTGAGTCCGCCACTGGGCTTGCCATCAACAAACATAAATCCTTTATTATTTATGAATATGGTGACCAAGGGGATTTGGAGTACATTGCTGATCTATTTGGAATGGAGTTAAGAGAGGCGTCATTGGGTTTCATTTACTTGGGCTTCCATATTAAACCATGCGGTTACAAGATCCGGGACTGGATGTGGCTTATAGACAAGGTTAGGAGGAGGATGTTTAGCTGGACGCACAGGTGGTTGTCTATGGGAGGTCGGCTCATAATGATACAAGCTGTTCTGGCCCAAATGATAGTGTATTGGGGTCACCTTTATTATCTTCCAGATGGTGTTATCAGACTTATAAACTCTATCATTGCAAAATTCTTATGGGGAGGGGCGCAGTTGCCTACAAAAATCCACCTATGTAAATTACAAAAACTTTGCAGGCCAAAGGACCAAGATGGATGGGGAATCCTTGATACAAGAAACTTCAACATCGCTCTGCTCATCAAATCGTTCTGGAGAGCGTTGGGCAGTGACGGCATTTGGAATAAGGTGGTCAAATGCAAATATATTGTGGGTGATTTACATCATCAGATCCTTAATAATCAAATCACATTCCCGCGTCGCATATCTGTTATATGGGGTAGTTTCAAAAAGGTTTACAGGTATATGGCTGAAAGGGTGGCGTGGTATTTCGGTGATGGCAGTCGTATACCTCTGGCTCATATGAAGATGATTGGATGGTGCCCCCAACTCGGCCCTTCTCCTCAGCTTATCCACAGACTTGCCCATCATGGCATTATTTATCTTTCTCAGACCATTCATCAATGGTCTCTCGGGGCCCCCATTTTTAAAATAGCGGCACAATTGGGTTTACGTGCTCCGGAGAATGAGGGATGGGAATTCCTCAGGGATAGAATTCGGGCCTTGGGTCTATGTTGGAATGATGGGGGTGATAAGATTGTATGGGATGGCCCCAAAAAGGTTGGGATTCCGGTGGTTAGGGATATATACAGACATATCAACAAGACTTCTTACCCGGAACAACCCAGTAGTACATTCTATAGGTTTTGGCGGCGGCATATCCCTACTAAGATTATACTCTTTGGCTGGTTAGTATGGAAAGACAAGGTTTTGACTGGGCATAATTTAATGAAGAGGGGATTTTCTGGTCCTTTCAGGTGCCATATTTGTCTTCAGGAATCTGAATCAACAACTCATCTCTTTTTTAGTTGTCCTGTTATCATCAAAATATGGAGACTCTTCTCTGTACATTTCATGGGCACCACTTGGTATCCGGTTGATTTCATGACTGTTGTATCGGAATGGGACAAATTAAAAGGGAAGTACAGATCTCTTCCCTTTTTCCTTATTTGGGAGGTTTGGCTTGGTAGAAATAGAGTGATATTTGAAAATATTCCTTTTCAGATCCCAAGTATTTACTATGCAGTTACTAAGTGGCTGGAAGATTGTCCTACAATAGCTAGGCCCATACAGGATTGTTCCTTTCGCCTTCGGCCACATGAGGTGGCTCTCCCTGCAGTTTACTTTGATGGTGCTTGCATGAATGGGTTCATGGGTTGCGGAACATGGAATAAGATTTCTCAAAGAGAGAGAGTGCATATACACTTTAATGCTGGTGTGGGATCCAACAACAAAGCGGAAATCATTGCTCTTTTGGGAGGCCTTCGTTTTGCCATCTACTTACAGTTAATGGACATACATGTTTATGGCGATTCTAGGATCGCTATTGGTTGGATATCTGATCCACAGGCTTCTGTTCCTTCTGGACTCCATGGATGGGTCTCTCGGGTCCGACGTTTATGGACAAGGCTTAACAGGCCTGCTATATGTCATATCTACAGGGAGAACAATACTAGGGCAGATGGCCTCTCAAAGATGGGATTGAACACTGAGTTTGGTACCATGCAGGTTCAGCTATTCCGAGATGGTCTCATATTCTGGGAGACTGATATTGCCATCCCATAATTCGGTTCTAGTTATACTTTTTGGTTTCTTGATCTCCATTTATGGCAGTGATATCATTTTTTGCAGGATTATGTTATTTTATATATATCCTTTTCAGGCGAGCGTGTTTATATGATAAATCTCTTCCTCAGGCGAGCGTGAATATGCTATATCTCTTCCTCAGGCGAGCGTGACAGTTTTATTTGCCCTGCTTTATGGCATTCGTCTTTCAAATCAAGAGAAATTTCATACATATCATATATTCCTTGCTTTCTCCTGGATTTGGAATTACAATCGTGAGGCGACTCGGCTTCTGCCATGTTTTCATGTCTTCTCCTCATGCACATGGACGCTTATATTATCAGACGAGCGTGATACTCGTTCAAGCGAGCAAGAAACTTATATCAGGCGAGCGAACATTTCTATCAAGCGAGCCGGTCTTAAATTTCTGCTTGGCTTATAATGTTGTTGCCTATTTTTTTCTTTTGACTCGCCCCTTCCTCCTTTTACACAGGACAGACACATGCACTTTTGTCTCATGTCATCCTTTTTTGGCTTTAATATGGCTCGATGTCTTCTATTCAATCGGTTTAATTAGTGCATTGACATATACTCCTTCCTTTACATCTTAGGTTTATATCTGTTGTTAATCTGTCCTATCTGCACCATCTTCCTCCTTCTTCTCGCTTCTGTAGCTGAGCATTTTGTATTGGACGGTA
>JAXQQM020083749.1:0-20634 GCA_034641835.2 Pinus albicaulis | reverse complement strand
ATGGGGATGAATGTCGTTCCCCAAAAGGGGATGCGTAGTCTCAACGCCGACAGCCTGATGCTGCGTGAGACATGAGACAGCCAACTAATCTCTTGCGTTCCCAATGTTTGGTGAATATGTATTTTTCAGGAAACAATTTTGGCGGGCCATGTGAAGGGTCACCAAGAATATTAAATGTGGTTGGGTATACACTGCTTATTTTTAGATTTAAACGAATTTAAATTTAACAGTGGGTAGTATATGCCCAACCGTATTTAATATTTTATAGCCTAGGAAATAATGATCATTGTCTACTAAAACTATAGGAGTATGTTTTTGGACGCAAGAGGAATTGAACCTGTACTTCGGGTCAATGATTTGACGAGGGATTTCAACTAATTGGGCTAGCCATCAAAACTAAGTTCAATATGGATTTTATTTGGAACTTTAAGTTCTAGTTTTGTTATTCACAAAAATTAAGCGATTTAGGAATTTTTTAGGATATGAAATTTATTTATACGTTTAAAAATACATTTTAAATAATTAAAATTTAGGATGTGAGTAAAATTTACATTTCTTATCTGGCAGCAGTCTCTAAACACTCTTGGTTAGAGTTGCACATTCTTTACCACACTCAACCATGACAATCATAAAAACCATATACCTACTCTAGATGTCTTATCGAGTCCAGGGATTACCTCATTAAAAATTGTTATGATTGTCACCACTGTCATTTACAGCGTCGACCTCGGGCCACTTAACTACCATCATCAGTTAGAGCCATTTTTCGTCATCATGCCTAGTTAACCCATCACATCATGCCTTGCTACATCAGAAAGTCTGGTAAAAATCATTTCGATTGGTTGATGTTTCCTTCTTGTCAACTGCAACAAGCATTTTCCAAGAAGGAGGTAGTACCTTGGATGACTCCTCACCTCAATAGGGGCATCTTCAGATGGCACTATGGGAATCATCATTGCCCATTAATGTCATCGATCCTCTTGACATTCAACTTCAACATAAGCTTTCGTGTCCAAGATGGTATCGTACGTCATAACCGTTGCACTGTCAGAATTCATCAAAGCCACGTGACTCAATAAGCATCTCTTTCAGCAATGCTTACATGGGAAGGTCCCCAACAGTCAAAGACTCATGCATACAATGAACGTTTTTTCTAAAAACATGTCATACCAAGATTATGCATGTGGGCACCATATTCAACCTTCTTTCGAAGAAAAACGCCCCTGAGGGCGTCAAAAATTGTCGTCATCAACAACAAAAGGTCACTACCAAAAAGTGACATAAACAACACTGCTATCTGTCAGATTAGCTTAACTAGTCAAACATCACAAGCATGGGACATGCCTGCTTCGTAGAAATATTTTATTCATTCTATCTCTTGCAGGTTTCCTACAGAGCATGGTGTCTTTTTTACTTAAGACAAGGGGTCTTCCAGCTCAGTTCCAAAGCAATTTACCCTCTCTCTCTCTCTCGAAATGATCACACAGGAAAGAAAGCATAATGTATTTCGGATATACAGTTATTTCTAGACCTCATACATTAGAGGGAAATTGTTAACACCAGAAAATCGTACAAGCAAAAGACATTAAAAATGTCAAGCATAAGGTACAAATGAAGATTTTCAGAGAAGAAATACATTAGAGCAGACTAAACTATATTTTTTTCCTAAGGTTCAGAAGGCAATTAAATGACAACGCACTTGCATCAAAGGAATTTTTCACACAATGCGGCTATTCCTTCGATAGCCCCACGATCCTAAAGATGGCGAAATGTCACCATTTGGGACCACTTGGCACGCTTGGTTATGATGATTCTCTGCTTAGTACTATCAAGGATAGTCAGATTTTAGCCACCTTGAGGAGTAAATGCAGCCCACAAAGGAATCCCTCCTCCACTCTTGTGTCACTATCCATCCTGGGCCAAGAGAAGAGGATGAAATTCAAAAAAATGTCTATATAAGCCAGCCTTTGGAAGAAGAATGGAATACACATTGTTATGCTGGCCAAATTGCTTCATAGCGAAAGAGCTTGCATAGTCCAGCAACAGAGGGATTGGAAGGACTCATATGTTGGCCAACCAACATCTCAGTCCAAGAGAGAGATATTCACCTCTTGATCTTGATCTACCATATTTTGAGAGAGGGAAGAGATGCATGCAAGAACTTGAGGGAATGATACCTCCTTGTTTTGGGTATTTTAGCTCCATGGCTCAAAGGACCTTCTTCAAGTGTTTAGAATTGTATCTTTTTTACCACCAGCGCCTAATAAAGGGAGAACTCTCCACTTGTGTTATTAGGATGTTTTCTCCATCGAGCTTTTGTATTTTGTATCTTGTGTTTTGATTTGTTCTTAGTGTTGTATGTTTAGTTTTCCCTCAAACTTAGTTTAAATTGTGTCGAATTTGTTCCACTAACAATAGACAATCATTTTTCTCTGTGACCTTGTGTAGGTAACAACCAACTTGCTAAAAAAGTGTATTTCATACACCCTTGCACAAAATACACTACCACACATATGTACATGTTCCAAAAGAGAAAAGAACCAAGTTGGATAGTAAATATGAAAGGTGCATATTTATTGGGTATAAGGACGTTTTAAAAGGTTATAATATTTGGAACCCAGAAACAAGGAAGGTTGTGTACAACCAAGATGTGGTGTTTATAGAGGTGAAAGATGTTATTAAACATGAAGTCCTACCAAAGGAACCTAAGAATATAGAGTTTGAGCTAAAGGGGGAAGAATAATACTCTACAACAAAACAAGAATCAGAAGAGAAAGATCCTCAAACTCAAGCTTTGAGAAGATCAATTCGAGAAAGAAGGCATCCATAAAGGTATAGTTTATCTTCTTTCAGTTCAAAATTTCATTTATCTATCGCTAATGATGATCCCATAACTGTCAGGGAGGCAATGGATTCAGAGGGTGGAAAACTTTGGAAGGAGGCCATGGTTGATGATATGGTATCCTTGCACAAAAATAAGGCATGGCATCTGGTGGAATTATTGGCTAGAAGGAAACCCATTAGTGGAAAATGGGTGTTTAAGAAGAAGATGAATGCATAAGGAAAGGTGGAGAAATAAAAATCTCGGTTGGTAGCAAAAGGTTATTCCCAGGTGTCAGGAATTGACTTTGGTGATATTTGTTCTCGTGTTGCCATGGTAGCTTCTATTAGATTACTTTTATCTATTGTTGCAACATTTTATTTTGAGGTAGAACAGATGGATGTGAAGACAACATTTCTTCACGGGGATCTGAAAGAGGAGATATGCATGAAACAACCTGAAGGCTTTGCGATAAAGGGTAAGAAAGAACCGATATGCAAGTTAAAAACGTCTGTGTATGGATTAAAACAGTCACCAAGGATGTGGTATCAGAAATTTGATACATATACACGCAGACTTGGCTTCACCAAAAGAAAAGCAGATCACTGCGTGTATTTTAAATTAATTGGTGACTGCATTATTTATTTGGTCGTGTATGTGTATGATATGTTGTTGATTGGAAATGACAAAGAAATCATCTAGGATTTGAAAACCCAATTGTCCTCCAAATTCTACATGAAGGATATTGGTTCTGCAACTATATTTTGGGCTTGGAAATTAAACAAGATGGGGCAAAGAGGAGGCTCTGGTTAAATTAGAGGAAGTATGTCAAGACAATATCACATAGGTTTAATATGTAGAATAGTAAACCAGTGAAGGTTCGTATTCCTGCGGGTGTACAATTATCTGTTGAACAGTGTCCTAAGACATAAGAAGAGGAAGATGACATGTCTCGTGTTCCATATGCAAGTGCAGTGGGTAACCTAATGTATGCAATGGTTTGTACTAGACCAGACTTTGTACATGTGGTGGTAGTATTGAGCAGGTTTATGTCAAAACCAGGGAAGGAGCATTGGACAACAGTGAAGCAGGTTTTCAGATATTTGCGTGGCACCGATGATTATGGTTTGTGCTACCAAGGAAGACCAAAATTGGAAAGAGTTTTGGACATTCGTGGCTTTGTTGATGCGTACTGGGCTAAAGATATAGATAAGAGAAGATCTACAAGTGGGTATGTGTTTAACCTATTTGGATGTGCAATCAGTTGGATACAGGACTATAGTGGTTCTTTCAACTACAAAGGTTGAATACATGACAACCACTCATGCAAGAAAGAAAGCAGTTTGGTTGCAGAGATTGTGTTCAAGTATGGGATTGGTATAATGAGCTACAAGGATAGAAAGTGACAACAAAAGTGCAATTTTCTTAGCAAATAACCCGACTTATCATTAAAAAACAAAGCACATTGATGTTCAGTATCACTTTGTGAGGGATATGGCTGGGGAAAAAAAGGTGTTGTTGGTAAAGGTGGACACTTTGAAGAATGTTGCAGATGAATTGACGAAGTCTGTGAGCACTGAAAAGTTTTCTTGGTGTAGAGAAACAATGGGCGTTGCAAGGATGGACCAATAATTGAGCTCTCCTGTGACCGCCTTTGTGGAAAAGAAAACAAAAAGTGGGAGAATGTTGGGTGTGTGTTACATTATTTCCACAACTAGTTGAACGCACGGGGGGTGGAGGGGGGGGTAGGAGGGTCGATAGCCCCCCCTGTTCGTTGCGTCGGGTGCAACATGGGGGTTACACGAGAGACTGATCCCCCACTGTCGAGGGATTTGCAGGGGTTTTGCAGGGGTTTTTTAGATCTAGTTGAGGGAACTACAGTTATGTTCTAATCCAGGGTTAATAGATCAGATTTTATGAATGTTTCGACATGTATATATATGTATTGTAACATTGAAAAGAATATAATGAAAGATCAAACCGATAGTCTCGGTTTTGGAATCTAGGGGAAAATATTTGTGTATATGTATTTTATATTTTCTATTTTTAAGAATTTTTTTGTAGGCAATTTCTATACTGGGTTAAAACCTACATGGAAAAGCATTTCCATGGACTTTTTGGGAGGTTCACTGACAATTAGGAAGGGACATGACTACATGTTCATGGTATTTGACATGTTCAATAAGATGTGCATTTTGATGCCCTGAAAAAATACCATCAACGAGCAATAAACAATAAACATGTTCTTTGGATAGGTCTGGGTGAGCTTTGGGATACCAAGGAGCATCGTTTTAGAAAGGGATACAAGATTTCTCAGTGCATTCTTGACTACATTGTGCGAGAAGTTGGACACAAAGTTGAAGAGATCTACGAAATTCCATCCATAGATAGATGGGAAGATATAAGTAGTCAATAGGACTTTGGTGTAGCTTCTGAGGCGATACATCTAGAAACATCTGAAGACTTGGGAGGAAAATCTGGTATATATACAACATTCTTACAACAGAGCAATCCACACTTTTATAGGAAAGTCCCCATTTGAAACTTATTTTGGATATTTTCCACCTTCACCTTTGGATATTGCATATGGGAAGCAAGGAGGAGTGAGGGAAGATCTTACAGGAGATGCTTTGAAGGCTGAAAATTTTATAGAGAAGCTCAGGAAAATCCATCTATAGGTATAAGAAAAATTGCAGAAGTCACATGAGAAGTATAAGGCTAGGAATGATCAACATAGAATAGAGAATTCATTCAAGGTGGGAGACTGAGTATGGTTACAGTTGAACAAGGAGAGGTTGCAGGGGCCTGATAAGAAAATCAAGGCTCTGAGGTATGGTCCCTTTGAGATACTAGAAAAGGTGGGTGATAATGGATATCGACAAAATTTACCACCATATATGCACATTTACTCAGTTCTGAATGTGGAGAATTTAAAACTCTTTGAGCCTTCCATGTTAGATTAGGAAGAGGAACATGTCCTACCTTTTGTGGAGGATTGGGAAACAAATGCTCAGGAAGAGTTAATAAAAGATACAGTCTTGTAGAAGAGGTTCACAACTACAAGGAAAACACAGCATGACCTTTAGCAGATTTAGTTCAAGGGACAACTTCCAAGCAAAGCTAAATGGTACACCAGAGAGAAGGTGGAAGAAATATTTCCTCACCTCATTTAGTAGAAGCTTTTGGGGAACGAAATCCTCCCAAAATAGGAAGGTGTGATTCAGATTGGATCAATATATTGTTTTTCATCCATATCGATGCATTAGGAGTGGAAAAAGTGGAGGAATCAACTCACTGGACCATTTCTACGGGAAGTACCGAGTTCGGCGAAACAGGGTTTGAAACCTTCCAGGAGTGTTTTTAGACGTCAAACAATTTTTTTTGGGGGTAAAAATTTCTAATTTAACACAACACCATTTCATTTTATTATACACATATAAATATTTCCAATGGCGCAAGAAGTGTTTCAATTAGAGTCCGTATGCAAAAGTTATGCCACTCATAATTTGACCTTCATGTTTTCACCACCATGATTCGAGAGGATGCCGCATCAAATCCCATTATTCATGGACAAAGGGCTAGCCACATGATTATGGTGTAAAAGACTCTAGAAGATTCTATATTGTAACTCTAGTTAAGATTTGATGTAGTAAAACTTAACCACTAGTAGGTTATCGGGTTGTGTTATAATCGGGCCACTAGGAGGAAGAGGCATTCCATTCTTTCTGAAGATATTTGTTCCATACCTAAGAAAAGATAGAAAATAGGGATAGGAGGTAGAGCACACAAGGAGGATTTGTGCACTGTAGTAGCCCACCGAGCCACAAGCCTTACTTCTTTGTACCTAAAGCCATATTTCCAGACAGAGAAAGAGAGAAAAGCAACCTCACCTTCATGTTCGATTTTCTCTTGAAATGGTTTCTCAGAGCATATGTGTGTGATATTATTTTGTTGTTCTCTATTTTCTACATAATTTTCATCTACATGCATGCACTAATTATAGTAAAAAAACCGCATATCTAATAATTAAATAAAACTGTAATAGTGTATAATTTCATATTTCTAATATAATATTATCATATTTTTTGTGACAAGCTATCGAGTGGAATATCCATGAAAATTTACGGATCATGATTTTAGTGGTTCAAGACACGTTAATAGGAGGGCCTTAATGCATCCCACATTAGCTAACACGAGGATATACAAAAAATTAAAGGATTTGTGGTTGACTGACAACATGATGCAAATATTATTGAGGACTCTGCGAGCTAGTAACCCAATTTTCAAGCAAAGTCCCTCTCTAATTGTGCTAGTATATTGTTTTTCACAATTAGAATTATTTTAATCTTTACTATTTTATTCATTTATTCTCCTATACTCCTTTATTTTACTAAAAATAAAGTATTTCCTCAAGTGTTGGCATATTTCTAGTGAAGCCATATGCACAACAAGATAGTAAATGTATTCATACTTAGGTTTAATAAATATGCTTCAATATATACCAAAGCATGAGAGACCATCAACTTTGGATGATACAATGAGAAGAATTGTTTATGAAGAGAGTGTTGCCTTGGTCTGATGACAATCTAAAATCAACATTCGACGTAGTCATGATGTTCTTGATTCTCTTTCTCATACTATCCACTATATATGATCTCATATTCCATGCACAATGGATATGATGATAGGCATGTTAGTAACTCCTCGATTTTATGTTCTAATGGTTTCTCTCCATCAAATTTGGCCCATGAATATTTGGTCTCCTTGGAATATTGGTGAAGGTGATCTGAGAAGACTTTTAGACATGGCTATGTCTCATGGAAATTTTTATTTTCTATCGCTTCTCGAGAGGTATATCTGTTCATGATTGCTACCAATATTTTCTCTTTTGAAGAGGCAGAGGCATAGACACTAACCACTGCCAAGATTTGTGAAATTCCTTGGAGTAACATTCTCTAACAAGTTATTGATCATTTTTATATGTTTCCTTGGTTGTTGGTAGTT
This sequence comes from Pinus albicaulis, assembly GCA_034641835.2. Lineage (NCBI taxonomy): Eukaryota > Viridiplantae > Streptophyta > Pinopsida > Pinales > Pinaceae > Pinus > Pinus albicaulis. Next base: position 12,809 of record JAXQQM020083749.1, on the reverse strand, counting down.
CTTGTCTAGCACATAGATTAGTGCATGGGGGGCTTCTTACAACACCCAAATAAAAACTTCTTAAAAAAAAAACGGAAATTTGCGAGGAAAAATAATTTCAAAATAAGGCTTGTCATGTACTTGGACATCGTCACACTACTAAGACCTTTTGTCACTCGTTATCCATTCACTATGAGTTAAATTCTTCCTTTTCATGAATCAAACTTAAAAGAAAACACACTTGCATAAAAGGAAACACACTATGCCAACACAAAAAGGTTTCGTGAGACTCACCAAAGTAGTTGTTCAAGTTCTTACCTCTCGTGTTACCTTCCCACTCCTAAGTATTAAATGCTAAGGAATCAAATAAAACAAGATTAGAACACTAATTTCTTGTCCCATCTAATGCCTCCCCGAAAATGATGCCGAAATTTTCGTGAATGTAATTTCTCAATAATTCCAACATAAATTATTGACCAGGGGTCATAGACTTTGAGATGCTACATTGTGTGTTCATAGGTACAAAACATCAACAAGTCTCTTGTCTTATTGTTGCAATGGAAATTCAATATAAAATATAAACAACTCATTGCTATACAAAAAGGGTTTTAGTCACTCGACAACAAGCTTCAAGTTCTTATGTATGGATTTTGAAGTTCATACTAGCTATCTATAAGTCTTGTCTTTACCAAGCTTTTACCCTTGCATTTAGCAACATTCTAGGAAAATAAAGGAACCCTACAAAAAAAAGATACTTGACTAGGTACCTATTGCAAATCCCATCCTTGTCACACTCTCTTCATATTGCTTCTCAACCCTTTCATCCAAGCATTACATGCAGAGTTACAAAGCATATATGTATCCTTTAGTAGGAAAGTTTATTAACACAGGGAGAACCTAATCTACTATGATCATTAGGAATCTTTATATAGGGCCCTCCCCTTACTGTCCATAGTCTTTCACACTCAATAGATTTAGGGGTTCCTATATTCAAGAAAGGTTGAAATGCATCGAAATCATCCTTCAGTAATAAAATCCACCCATGTAGACACAAAGCATCCTAGAACAAAGAATAATGAATCAAACCATCAAAAAAATTTAAAGCTAACACACCACACACAACATTGTCATTCTAAGCTATACTACACTAATAAAGGAAAACAATGGAAAACATGGGTTGAGATAGTGAGCTCTCCCAACTAGCACCATGTTACCTAAGAAATTATAGAATCAAAAATTTAATTATACAACCAATAATATAAGAACATAGCATCAACATTTTTTAATTAAGGAGAAAACTCATAATTGCATAATCAACAACTCGAGTAATCAAATGATCGATGGTCTTTTATTATAGAGATGAATGATGACTTTTCAACCTACCTACCCTCTACAATATTTTCCAACCCCCAACCTACTCTCTGTCCATACATTTATAGAAAAGAGAAATAGGGAGAATTGAAATTAATTCCCCCAAATTTGGATTGTCAAACATCGACAAATTTACAAAATATTGCCTATGAGTGTTTTTAGTAGATCTTGGTTGGAAAGAAACTTAAAATTAGATTACATTTGATCCTTCAAACGTACAATCATTTGAGAATAGATTTGAATTTGGTTTGTTTTTCTAATTGGTTGCTCATTTTGGTATGCATCTTGAAAATAGCCGCACCCAGAAATATAACCTTGAAAAAACCCTGCATATCTCTCAATCCACAAACTTTTTGGAGAAACTGCCCATGTGCCACCCAATTGGGGTTGTTTTGGATAAAGCCCATGTCGTGGATTTTTCACATTCTTCTTTGTTTCTCTAGAAATCATGCCCAAAGTTTGTTACCCGATTCCGCGTGCAAACTAGTATTTACTTTGACCAGACCTTTGACTGCGTGCTAGAGGCTCGCACGTGTGACCTAGGGATGTTTGAATAGGAGCTAAACCATCTCAGCCTTCTCAAGAATAAGTTCCTTATAGTGGATTTTGGATTAGAAGCCCACATATATGCAAACCTTGGAAGTTGATTATCGGAACTGTAAAGAGCTACCGGAACCAAACTAGACAAAACCATCATCAATAAAACCAACAATAATCCTTCTCAATTCATCAAAAATAAAAGAAATAAACTATAATTAACTACTTAACACTTGTTGCAGTATATTCAAGGAAAAATACAATAAGAATGGCAATAAATGGTAAAAAAAGAGATAAAATGACATTTAAAGAGATAAGATAAAATAATGAAGAATAATTATTTATAAAGTGAAAAAAATGACAAAATAACTAACTTGTTAATATTGAAAGGCTGAAATAAAATAGACCTTTCAAATTAAAATATTACCCATCCCTTCCTATAAAAATAAAAATAAAATAATGACTTTTCATTTCAATAGTGAAATAATATAACCTCTCCCTTCAAAATTGATCCCTCCATATAAGAATAAGAATAAAATAATGACTTTTCATTCCAATGGTGAAATTTTATAGTTTGAATTTGAAAGAGTGGATTTTCAAGGCTTTGACTAAATTGTCGATAGTCTGAAATAAAATTTTACTTTTTCGCATAATAATAATAATAAAACTTTTAAAATGTTTAAAGACTTCATTCATGAGGCAATTAATTTATTATATATTTTTATATTATAAAAAATATTATTTATAACAATCAAATTCTGAAATTAAAATCTTGCTAACCTTCAAAGACAAATTTTAAAAGGTTTAAAGACTTCATTCATGAGGCCATTAATTTATTATATATTTTTATATTATAAAAAATGTTATTTATAATAATTTAATTCTGAAATTAAAATCTTACTAAGTCTCAAAGACCTTTTATCAATGCATTCGTCTCATTCTTCAAATTTTGAAACACACAGTTATCAGCGATAAAAAAATAATAATTCATAATTAATAAAACATTAAAAAGTTCAATGTTTGGCTAGTTATCCGATAAATTTGGCTTATATGAAATGCAATATAATAGAATCAAATAAAATTGTGCCATCCACGAGTCATGTGACGAAAAGGCGTCCACATTCATTAATGACTCTGGATCCCTGTACTTCGACTCCAACATCTGGTCAGCCGCAATACCGTCCAAAGGGGATGAATGTCATTCCCTAAAAGGTGACGGGTAGCCTCAACGCCGACGGCCCACAGGGCCAGGTCCTCCATGAGACAGTCAACTGATCCCCTTAATTCAATTGATTAATTAATTACTATTCTAGATCATTCTATCTTTCTCAATATTAGGGAAATCTAAAGCTAAGATATATATATGAATGACAAAACTATGGGTTGTCAAAACCTCAAGCTTGATTTGTTGGGTATGTGATATTGATAACCAATGATTTGTAAAAAAATTATATTTATAGGTTTAAGAATCTATATGTTAAAGTGGAGATATATCTCCATAATTAAGAATCTTGTCGCATGTTTTTTTAAATAAATATGTTTAGCTAATATATTAATTTTTTTATAACTAGTAAAACTAATTTCAAATAAAATTATGATTTAGTTAATTTTTGTGTTTTTTTAATCTTGACATTGCAAAATGTATTATAGTGTATGTTTTTCTATATTTATCATGAATTAATGTTTATTATCATTTACCAACCATTTAATTTATATAATTAAACTAACTTTTATTTTAAATAATCTTTTACAAATTTACACCTAACTTTTAGATAATCCTTCACAAATTGCAAATTCACATTTCTTATTGCATATATAATTTCATGATTTTGACTTCCTTTACATCCATAAGTGCAATGCATATAAAATAATTATTTGGAATAATATTTTATCAAATACAAAAGGGGAATCACTAGGAATGAGATTTTTTACTAAAAATAATAAATTTTCATATCTATGTGTAAGGGTGGAATTATAATTATGATTTAGAACAGTAAAGTATAGTAATTTTTTTTAGTCCATGCCTTAATGGGGATTATAGCATTAGTCTCACGGTCAAAGTGCATTGACTCTTCATCATTTGGCTGTGTTTTTGCAATTTTAACCAAAGTTTTGGGAAAATGCTTAATATTTCTATTTTTGTATAAATTCAAAAATATTTTTTTAATTTTCAACATATCTTATTTCTAATTTTCAATTGGTTTAAGGAGTTCTGATGGAATATAATTTCCTTGGCAGAGGGCATTTTATTTTTAGTGTTTGTCAGTGCCTGACAATTCATTAAAAAAAAAAAAAATTGTGAATGGTCATTCCAATGGTGAGTGCTATGATAGTGCTCTCACACTGACGTTGCTACGTTACTGCTTTACCCAATGATGTTGAAATTGATGTGGTTGCAAGTCCTTTACATATGTGGGGTGGGGGGAGGCTGGGGTTGAACAAATCTCCAATTAATATTATTAAGTTTCCTTAGGCAAAACTTTTACTGTGCAGAGGACGAAGTATGTGTAGGAGAATGAGGGTGCAAAGGGAACTTTATTATGCAATGACGAATTAATTTTAAGCTTCTTTGCATTTAAAACTTTTATAGATTTAGCTATGCAGGAGAGCAGTGGCATAGAGCTATGATTTTGTGAGTGATCATTCCGTTGGTGAGTGATGTGATAGTGACATGACATTGACACTATTATGTTATTGCTCCGTCCTATGCAAAGGGCCTGCAACTGTGTCAATTCTAGCATCTAGCATCATTGTGCGGAGCTAGCTGCCAAATCTAGGAATGGAATTTGACTGAGCAAAGCCCCAACTTATCATGATAAATCCTACTCAGCATGTGAGAAAAAAAAGGATTATTTCCAATTCAACCCGAAAGACAACCCCTAGATACATTTTCGGAACCAGATAACTCGAAAGTTAGCTAGCAAGTATCGTTATGTCATTTCATTCCTCTTCCTTCAGGGGGTGAGTTGAAGGCCCCTACTATGATAAGTTGAACCAACCATCATTTCATTTTGTTCTAAGCATGTGAGGAATGAACGAAAACTCCACTATACATCTCTGGCACAACCGACCTTGTTTTCATTGGTGCATTTCAGAGAGGGATTTCACCCCTTGAATGAAGGCAATCTATTATATACGTATTATGATTGGAGTGATTCATTGAAATGAATGTTGGGCCGAACCCACTCTCGCTTTCACTCGACCTTGAAATGTTACATCGCTTTGCTGAATTTGAAGACTCGCTGACTATTAAGGGTTGTTTCTTCACTGCGTTCATCAACCAAAAACCGACCCTTCCATCCTATCTTATGCTTGGCCCTTGCAACCACCCCCTATGAATTCAAGTTTTAAGGCAGGTACTAAGAACTCTCCCTCTCACCTATGTGTAAACCCTCATCCTCAGTCCTAAGGTAGTGTTTTGAAATTGATTGTTAGTTAATGTTATGCTAATATCAGTTTCAGAATTAACATGAAAGTGCTTTGTTTTGCTTCTTATACAAGGGTTTATTCATGTGTTTATGATTGGAAATTGAATAAAATTGATGAGATTAAGTGTATTTCATGAACTTAAAAGCATGAAAAATAAATGCTGAATAGCAGCATATAAAAACACAAGAAGCACAGATAATAGAGCGAAATACACAAGTTTTTGATGAAGGATTTCACCCCTCCTAGGCTACATTTCCTTGGTCCAGCTTCATTGTGTGGGCCTTTGTATTAGCTTCAATTGTGAAAAAGTGTTGTTTATAGTCTCCTGTTGCCTTTGCAACATGCTCTAATGGATCTAAAACATCAAAATCTACCAAGAATGACTCTTCCTGAGCCAAAATTGGTCGAAAATTTCCTTAGTTATGGCAAAACCAATTTTTCCTAGTTTTTCTCCACTAATTCTGGAAGTCTGCCAGTTAATTCCACTAAATGTGGAGCTTTTCCACATTTGGCGGGTCCGCCAAACCTGTTGTTAATATAAGAGCATAGTTAATTACTGATAAGCATGAGTTTAAGTGGGATTAACAAGCAGATTAGTGCGAAGTGCATTTTTCCATTGATTATGGATTAATGTGGTTAAAGCATGTATTAACATTAATTAAAATGCTTATCAGAATTAAGTCTTTTTTAATTTTCCCATCGAACAGTCGTTGGCCATGGTTCTGGGCATTCAGACATGTGGGAGGGGGCTGGCCCCTCCAAACCCCTAACTTGGCGCATTACAAAGTTGAAATAGTGGTGAAGTCCCATAGTTTATAAGGACTTGCATTGGTTGGCGTTGGCGTTAGTTTGGGGGAGGTCGTGGGGTCGACCCCGACCTCCGCCCCTCTAGTCATATCATTTTGGTAAACGGAACCTCGGTTCGGAACATTAGCACAAACTTTGGTTATAAATATATATATGTTGATATGTAATATGTTGTGCCCGTGGTATGGTTCAAACCTTTGTTATAGTTATATATATATGTGTGTGTGTGTGTGTGTGCCCATCCAACTTGACTATGGTTTTGACTTGCCATAAAAATAAATACCCCTTCCAAATTTGCCATGGGGGAGAGCACGTGGCAGCCTCCGACTGTGCCACGTGGCCCTTCTCCATTGGCCTAAAAATCCACCATAGAAGAAATGTAACCTTAGGATTAGGAGAAAAATTCAACTTCCCCAAGAAATATTGGTGAATCTGGTGATGACACTTATCATAGTGTCACTTGCTGAAACTTGGAGAATATTCCCTAAAGATTCCTGAGGTGCTAACTGGACAACCAAGTCATTAGTCTATCACCGTTCTGCACAATTTTTAAGTGTTTGAGAAAACAAACAACATACCATAACTTACTCATACGAACTCGGATTTTGATGAAACAAGTTTTGTTGGAATCCTGGTGACGAGCTCTATCTGGTTGTTCTAGTTTGGAGAATTTCCGAGCACTTTCATTCTTTAGCTAAATATTGAGCCTCTGATCATTCCTCCCCACTAGAAGCCTTTTGGACCCCAAAAGATACTATCAATTGTTTAACAGGTGAGGGTACAACTCCCTCACCCTTTCACTCTCCATCCATTTGGCCTTGGAAGGATTTTTTCCCTTGAGTCCCACTCTAAGGTATTCAACATTCCCTCTTATTGAAGTTTTGATTCTTCTGTCAAGTATAAGATCTTGTTGAAGTTCATCAAGATATTCTGGCAAGAAATCATCTATTTATGGTAGTTGAACATGCTCTCCTTGATCATCATTCAAAGGAGGCTTAAACAATCTCAAATTATCAACATTAAGGACATAATATATTTGCATATAAGGAGGAAAATCTAGCTTAAATGCATTATTACCAATCTTTTCCAGAATTTTAAATGGACCATAACAGATTAGATTGAGCTTTTTACCTTCCCCTTACAATCTTTCTTTTCTGATATATAACCAAACTTCACCTCCAACCTGGAATTTGTGATCAACACGGTGTTTATCATGCCTTGCCTTGTAGCTGCTTTGACTCTTTTCAAGTTGTTCTTTCACTGTGTGATGTATCAACTGAATTTGCTCAATGAAATTCCTTGCCTTATCTATGTCACTATGACCATCTATAGCGACATCTTTCTCAAAGATGAAGTCCAAAGGCGATCTTGGCAGGTGCCCAAAACATGCCTCAAATGGAGATGTGTTTGTGGAAGAATGCTTTGCCTTGTTGTATGCATGTTGAATGTAATGCAATTGTTCATTCCACAACTTGGGATGCTTGCTGCAATAACCTCTAAGAAGATGAATAACTTTCTTGTTTACCACCTCGGTCTGGCCATTTTTTTGTGGGTGAAATGTTGTACTCTTCTTCAACATTGTGTCCATCATGTCCCATAATTTTGACCAAAAATTCCCAACAAACCAGGAATCTCAATCACTTACAATAGAAGTAGGAAGACCAAAATGAACCCATACATTTTGAAATAAAAAATTAGCGGTTTGTTCAGCTGTAATTGTTTTCTTACATGGCATCAAAATACACATTTTATTGAACCTGTCTACCACAACATAAAAGTAATCATGACTTTTCTTTGACATAGGAAGACCACCTACAAAATCCATTGAGATACTCTCCCAAGGATGTGAAGGAATTAGAAGTGGAGTGTAAAATCCAAGTTTCCTATTACTAGGCTTACTTATAGCACATAAAGAACATCCTCTAATAAAACGAGATACACTATTAATCATGTGTGGCCAATAACAATACCTTTGGAGATTCGCTATTGTCTTGCCTACACCAAAATCTCTAGCAACCAATGATGTGTGTGCCTCCCTTACAATATTTTTTTTTCTCCCTGTGGTATACATAACTTGCCCAAGTGATACAACAAACTTTTATGCACATGATAATCTAACTCTTCATTTTGGTTTCCTTGTCTCAAGCTTTCATACACATCTTGAAAATCACTATCGAATGCATATTTTTCAATGAACTTTCATGCATAACTGAATTGTGCTTGAGTATAATAGATGAATTTACAATAGTCCTAGAGAGAATATCAACTACCTTATTATAGATTCCCTTTTTTTACCTGATAACCAAATGAAATTGTTGTAGAAATTGTAGAAATTATATACATTAAGCATGAATATGTCCTAGATTCCCCTGATCTCACAATATTTAACTTCTTGCAAAATAAAGAATCATTCCACTGTTAATATTTTGCGGAAAATTAATTGCACACACATGTGAAGCATAAATAAAAACAATCGCACATAACACAATTTTTTAACGGGAAAGCCTGAAGCTAAAAACCCCAACTATCATATATTATGTATCATGGAGATCATGTAACAATCCTCATACAAAGATTAGTACATCAAGCTCTGAGTACAATACAATCATCACACACTAATTAGGAAAAATCTACAAATACATGCACCGATCTTTGCCCTCCTGCTAGCCTGCCTCTTCTACGCAATCCCTGCTAAAGAATAGCTCTGAATGAATTCGAATTACTCTTGCCTTGACTGCGTAATCCTCATTGGAAACTCCAATGTGTGTGTGATGCAATCAATGCATCACTATAGTCACAACAGATAGTCCATCTTACCCTTTCACCTATCTCTTCACTAGGTCTCCACTGGAACTTCTATGCACTGTAGTTAACTGCTGTATTGTTCAGTTGATTAATGAGTTATTATTTGTGAATTAATTAACTAATTAATTCACTCCACTCTCACTAGTGTATCATTCAGTTAGACTACATACAACTAGCTCAACTGAGTCTAACTGAGTTAAACTGAATACAACTCCATAAACTACTCTTCCAACTCTGTCATAACTTTGCCACTTGAGTTCTAACTGAGTCCTCCATGCATGAACTTCCAGTTGCCCTTGGGAATTGTGTAATTCCCTCAGTCCATTGATTTTCCAAATCTGTGCACTGAAACAAAGTGCTCCAAGAGAATAAGTTGTTGTTTAGAGTCTGATTATTATTAAAAGCTAATAATAATCGACATGCATCTATTTTTAGATCGACGATCTATAAATAGACTTCACCCAATATTCTAAAAATATAATTTCATCTATTTTTCCAACTTGATCAACCATCCACAAATAGCATCCTGCAACTTCTGAAATATGATCATCGTGTCTAAAAATAGACATAGTCTAAAAATAGACTTGCACCAAAAATAGCCTGTGGGCCCACTTAGTGAAGGCGACTCTTTTCACTAAGCTCATCATCTTGAATCTCAACACTCCCTCTCAACAAGATAGGGATTATCTTTCACCCCGATCCTACCTCTATGGCATTCGAATTTTCTCCTGGTGAGCGCCTTCATCAAAATATCTGCATCTTGATCCTCCGTAGAATGTACTGAAGCAACATGATCTTCCGCTGCACACAATCTCTAATATGATGATACTGGATATCAATATGTTTATATCTATCATGAAACACATGATTAACTGAGAGTTTAATGCAACTATGATTATCACAATGTATCACTGTGGGATCTAAATGTGAACCAAACAAACCAACCAGGATCTTCCTCATCCAGATAGCCTCACATGCAGCTTGAATTGCTGCCATGTATTCTTCTTCTACTGAATTGAGTGCCACAGATCATTGTTTCCTGTTGTACCAGCTATGATAGATCCAGATGCGAAAATCATACGATTTTCTTTTGATCGTGGGATTCACTTCCCTGCAATATGCATCAGTGATGCCATGCAAGCGTTGGCATCTTAGTCTTTATGTATTGAAAACCATACTTAGATGTGCCCACAGGGTATATCTGGACATACTTTCTTGCCTTCTCAAAAAATTTGGGTAGGTTTAACCTCACTTGTGAAGGCGGTTCACAGTATATGTAGGTCTTGTATTGACTAGTGTCGCAGCGAGGCCACAACTATCAATAAGCAGTGGCATCCACTACCTCCGATCTTAGCATCCTCTTTCTTCCAGCTACGGAAGAGGAGTGTCGATGAGTGTAAATGTGAAACTGCTCGGGTGCTCAGGGCATACTTTCCTTGAGGCACAAATAGTTCACCTTCTCGTTGCCATATTTCCAATCGAAGGAAATAATGAAGGAGGCCCCAATCCTTCATCTCAAACTCCTTTGCAAGATCTGCCTTGCATGAGTGTATCAACTTCTCATCACCCGTTAGTATTAAATCATCAACATAAAGAACAATGATTAAAAGCTTACCCTCCACCACAATTTGGTATAGGTTTGCATCCGCCTCACTCTTGGTGAAGCCAAGTCCAGTGAAATAGTTGTCGATCCGAGTGTACCAAGCACGTGGTGCTTGTTTCAGCCCATACATCACTCTTTTGAGCCTACACACATGCGACTTACTGTTGTAGATCTCAAATCCTTCAGGCTGCTAAATTTACACCTCTTCCTCAATGATCCCATTAAGGAATGCAGTCTTCACATCCATCTGATGAATGTGCCAACCCTTCTGCATTGAGAGAGAAAGGATGGTCCGTATGGAAGAATACGGGTATCAAATGCAGAGTTTTGCATGAATACTGGTAATCCTCGATTTGTAGAAAGCAGGGCAAAAAATGTTACCTTATACTTCTCGCGCTCCCATCAGTAGCTTGCTTTACCTTGTAGATCCATCTTGATCCTACAATTGATTTTCCCACCGGCCTTGGAACAATATCCCAAGCACTGTTTCTGACAATGGAGTCATACTCCTCCACCATGGCATCTACCCATGTGGGCTCCTGCACTGCTTCTTCAAAAGAAGATGGCTCTGTCACGATACACTTTCTCATAAGAGCCATGTATCCATTAAATCGGTCAGGTGACTGTCTCTGTCTGTGTTATGATGTAGGGACTCCTACATTCTGTGTCGCATCAAGCTTCAGTCTCTCAGCTTCTGTGGTCCGCTTCCTGCCTTGTCTGATGTTTGGATCTGCATGAGTGGACTCCTCCACTCCATGAATCTCCTCGTGTGGCTGATCCACATCTAGAGGCTCATCTTTGGGAACAAGAAGTTCCTCCTCTGCATGCAAGTGTAGCTTCCTCTCAAGCGACAACTTCATGGCTTTCACCTCATTGAATTTTATATCTGATCTTACCAATTGATCCATTGTCACGGAAATAAAACGATAATTATTGGACATTGCAGCCAGCCTTACAAATATCCAGACTTATCTTGTTCGCTCCGACTTATTCACAGCGTCCTTTGTCACATGAATGTAAACAGATGAGCCAAAAATCTTCAAATGAGAAATATCGGGATTCTTACCAGTAAAAGCTTCTTCAGGTGTACTCATGCCAAATACTCTATGAGGACAACGGTTTTTCACATAAACCGTAGTGTTGCATGCTTCCGCCCACAAGTGCATCTATAGGCACTTTGATGCATGCGTATAATGATTGTATTTCATGATTATTCTGTTCTTCCTCTCATTCTTTGTGGGTTATGAGGGAGCTATAGTCTGCCAGGTCACCTTCTTTACTCTGAAAGTCTTTGAGTGAAAAAAGGATGTGTTCACCACCATTATTGCTCCATAGAGCCTTCACTTGCTTCCCAGACTCCTTCTCCACCAATTCTTTAAACTCACAAACATTTGAGAATGTTTCACTCTTCTTCTGCATGAATAAGTTCCAGCATGTACGAGAATAGTCATCAAAAAATATAACATAATACTGACTTTCTTGTACCTACGAGATTCTAAAAATTTCTTAGTGATCTTAGGCTGTACAATGTGAGAATGCGAATATGAAAACATGACCATCTTGCTGAACTCCAAATTTCCATCAGTTGTAACTTTGATCCAATCTTCATTCGCCTTGATCGACTTGTAAATATAATTCGCTGGGATCAACGATTGTCATTGATGTCAACCCAACCAGCACCAGGGGCTAACCCAATATTGCATGGGAATTTTGACCTACCAAATTAATATATTCTAGGTCAATAATTCTTTTTATGGTTTCTACTTGTCGAGATGTTTCCATTGATATATGGCACGCCATGTAATTCTTCACGGTTTGAGAGATATTCATGTTTGAAGTTTGTACCCCCAGTTAGTGGGCTAAAACCCCATGGGGTTGTGGTATGGGTCATTGAAAATTCATAATTAATATAATGACCTTTAGCTCCTGAAGGAAATCCCTCCCACGTTCACTTGTTGAAGCCCCTCTCAACCTAAGCATTTATATAAATTGTGATCCTTATATCCTCCTTATGCAGGGATTTCGCTATCTGAAACAGGGCATCGTGGCATTTTCGCTCTAATTTTTTTTTTCTAAGAAGGTTCAGAAGCTGAAATTTTTATGAGGCGAAGCCAAAATCCTGAGGAAGCTCCTGTAAAAATTTCAGATCAAGGTGCGCAATATTTTCAGAGATATGATCTGTGGAAGTCAGTGTTTTTGTAGGCTCCTGAAATTCATCTCAAAGAAGTGACCTTGGAAAAATCGTCATAACTCTCTCTCTGAATATCGGATTAGAATT
>JAXQQM020065651.1:0-62306 GCA_034641835.2 Pinus albicaulis | reverse complement strand
GTAGAAAGAAACTTTAAAATTTTGAAGCAAAAGATAACTGAGAAGCCTGTTTTGATTCTGCCTAATTTTACTAAACCATTTCAAGTAAAGTGTGATGCCAGTGGGGAGGCCATTGGAGCTGTGTTGAGTCAGGATGATATGCCTGTAGCCTATTTCAATGACAAGCTAAATGACACCAGAAGGAAGTATTCCTCTTATGAGAAGGAATTCTATGCAATTGTTCAGGCACTGAAAAAGTGGAGACATTATTTGATGTCCAGGGAATTTGTATTAGATTTTGACAATCATGCTTTGCAGTATTGTACAGTAGCCCAAGTTGAAGCATAAGCATGCCAAATGGGTTGAGTATCTCCAAGGTTTTAATTTTGTTTTGAAACATATAAGTGGCCAAGCAAATAAATTAGTTGATGCTTTGAGTAGGAGGCACATGCTTGTTCAAGAAACTAATTTTGAAGTTGTAGGGATTGATTTTTTCAAAGAATTGTATAAAACAGATTCAGATTTTAAGGAAGCATTTGAGGCATGTTGTAACCCTGTTTTAACAGATAGAAGCCAGTGGTTGGATTATTTCTTGCAAGAGGAATTGTTATTCAGAAGAAGCCAACTGTGTGTACCAAAATGTTCCATGAGAGAAAATTTGATCAAAGAAAAGCATAGTGGTGGACTTGCTGGACACTTTGGTACTGATAAAACTTATGAGCAGTTGAGTCACTTCTATTACTGGCCCAAGATGAGAGCATAAGTGGATAAGTTCGTGAAGAATTGAAAAATCTGTCAATATGCCAAAGGAAGGAGCCAGAATGCAGGATTGTACACTCCCTTGCCTATTCCGGACAGGCCTTGGGACATGGTGAGTATGGATTTTGTTCTAGGATTGCCCAAGACTCAGAGAGGGAATGATGGAGTCTTTGTTGTAGTGGACAGATTCTCCAGAATGGCACATTTTATTCCATGCTATAAAACTAGTGATGCCACCCATGTTGCTAACTTTTTTTTCAAATAAATTGTTAGATTGCATGGGTTGCCCAAGAGTATTGTTTCAGACAAAGACACCAGATTTGTGGGTCATTTTTGGAGGACACTATGGAAGAAACTTGGTACCAAACTAAGTTTTAGCTCAGCTTATCATCCCCAGACTGATGGACAAACTGAGATAGTGAATAGGAGTCTGGGAAATTTGTTGAGAAGTCTTGTAGGAGAGCATCCCAAGCAGTGGGATCATATTTTTCCCCAGGCAGAGTATGCATATAATGACTCACCAAACAGAAGCACAAGGAAGAGTCCATTCCATATTGTTTAGGGAATGCACCCCAGAGGAATATCAGAGTTAAGAAATCTGGGAAGGGCAGAGATGAGAAGTGCTGATGGTGAAGAATTTTTTTCAGAGATCCAGGCCATACATGAACAAGTGAAACAGAAACTACAAGGCAGTAGCATAAAATACAAAAGCAGAGAAGACTTGAGCAGAAAGAAAGTCCATTTTGAAGTAGGAGATCTGGTTTTGGCACACTTGAGAAAGGATAGATTCCCAAAGAAGCAGTATAACAAACTGAAGTTCAAAAATATTGGGCCATGCAAGATACTTAGAAATTTTTCTGCAAATTCTTATGAGATTGAATTGCCACCTGATGTTGGAATATCTCACATTTTTAATGTTGCAGATTTATACAAGTATGAAGATGATGGTGAAGAATAAAGATCAGCAAACAAGGGACAGACTGAGTGGAAAGAGCAGCTACCTCCAGCGCAACCATTGCAACCAGAGAAAATATTGGACAAAAGAGTGTTCAGGAAGACTAGAGGACAAGAGTACCTTCAGTAGTTAATCAAATGGAAGGATAAGCCAGAGGAAGATGCCACTTGGATGACTGAAGGAATGTTGCAGAAGATAGGCAGATCAGTGGAAGAGCTCATGGATAGGAGCCCATGAAGAAAATTGCCCTCAGGAGTCTGATGCAGGGGCATTAGACACTAGCCAGCAATGTAGGAGGTTGTGTCCACATGTTGTGGCTAGGAGGGTTCAAAATCATCGAATTGTAACAACTAGGTGTCAATACCTCAGCTGACTGTCTCATTTAGATTAGTTAGAATTTGTAGAAGTCGAATAGTTAGGTTCAGTCCATCTTTCATGGTTCAGTTAGTTGAATTATTGTAATTAGGCTTTTGATTTTCTAAAACGATCCTCACCGAGGAACCGAAGAGACACATTGTAATGTATATAAATTGTATCCCTCGGATGTATTGGGAGAGAGGGGAAGGAAGAGAAGAGAGATTTCTGCAATAAAATCTGTGTGTTCACAATTGCTTCCAGTTAAATAATTTCAGTGCGCATTTGCCATAGAATTGTCTTGAATACTTATTTGCGAGGAAATTTGTTTAATTGTGAGGTGATTGAACTTTTTGCATATATAATTACTGAGTTGAACTATTGTATCGATTCCGCATCCCTCTGTCTATTGTTTCTCTCAAAATTATCTGAACAAACCCTGTTGAAATAATCCCACCTGCAGGCGAGGTCTGTGTAGAGAAACCGTGGTCGTGAACACTGTTTAAATAGTAGAATTCCCGCTTAATAAAGAGACAGAATTGTTTTGCTATCGGAACCTGACCCGAGATTAGACGTGATTTAATAAATAAGAGGATAGCATAACCCGGCTTGAACCCTGGTCAACACTATTTCAAAACCGGAAGTGGATTTGCGAAACCCGCCTGCCCATATTGCATCGCTTTTGCAGAGCAAGCGGTATTCCCCAATCGCGAGCGATTCCATAGATTATTTGACACGTGGCATAGGTGGACCCACGAAAACCGCCATCATTGCGCGCCATCGCACATTAAAGTTCGACATAAGAGGTCGCATGATATTGTTGAGCGCCGTCGATCTGGAGTGGAGCCATCGGACGGTGGTCGTATAAGGAAGATGCACGAAGGTTAACCAAGGTACAGTGCGTATATTGGATTGGCTATTGATTATAGATGTGGGCCCCGGAGTCAAAGGGTTATAACAAAGCCATTTGTTTAAAAAGAGTTGGGTATTAATATAAGGTTTGGAGAGATAAATTAAATATCAAAGGTCGTTGATAATGTTATTTATCAAATTCCACGAATTTGATAAATAAAATTCCGAGAAAAGTAAAAAGGCCACGTGGAGGTAAACTAAGGAAAGGCTGACAGAGCGACTACAGTAGACCATCTCTCCTTAGGGGCCGACTTTCAGTTTTGTTGCCGTCAACCCACCAAGAGATGAACAAAGGGTGATCACAAGGTTATGTTGGCCAAAGCTGCCCAAGCAACACCAGCATTGTGTGTGACCCAAAGCTGGAGCTAAAGAGCACTCGATAGTTGGCCACCCAACATCTTAGTCCACCACAGTAGAGAGAGAGAGTTAGACTGCATCAGAGGTAGAACTTGAAAGACAAACATCCTTGCATCGGGACCTAGAGCCATTGCCTAGGGGCCCTTTGGCAAGTGGGTAAGATTTTCTTTTATTCCAAACATTGAATAAGAAGAGGCGGCCATCGAGCCATCGTTTGCATTATTACTGTTTGGAACTCTCTAGATAGCTCCTATTGTGTTTTTTAGTTTTAGTTTTTTAACCAGAGCATACTTCAGCATATTATTTCATTTAAGTTTTATGCTTTTTAGCTCCCCCCACATACTTCCTGTTACCAATAGTTTAGAGAGTATACCACACTCTCTAAGCTCGTGTGATTTCGTACACCTGTGTGTCGAATCCACCACAATAAATATCATCAGACTTAGGCATAGTAGGACCATCTAGAATATCCCAGTCATCATTTTCCTCCTTGGGAGGAGGGGGCGAAGGAAGGCCTCTTGCTTTACCAAGAGTTTCATTTTCATCGAATGTTACGTCCATGTTAATTTCGACCTTCCTTTGACCAGGATTATATATTTTATATTCTTTAGAGTTTTCGTAATAACCCACAAACGTACCTTTTCTTCCTATAGCTTCTAGCTTGTTCCTTTTGTCCTTCGGCACATGAAAGTATACGGGGCATCAAAATACTCGAAGATGGCTAATATCGGGTTTGACACCTGGGAATATTTCTTCGGGGGTCTTGCTTTCTAATGCTTGATGAGGTCCCCGGTTTTGAACATAATCTGCAACATGTGTGGCTTCATCCCACATAAACTTTGGTACCTTTTGATCGTGGAGCATGGCACATGAAGTTTTTAATATATACTGGTTCTTTCTTTCAACTAAGCCATTTTGTTCAAGTGTATATGGCACAATTGTTTCCATATTGATCCCTTCTTTCTTGCAAAATGCTATGAATCAATTTGACATGTCTTCCCCTCCATTTTTGGACCTAAATACCTTTATTCTTTTCCCTATTTGATTCTCGATCAAGGCTTTGAATTCCTTGAACTTTTCAAAGGCTTAATCCTTGTGCTTAAGGCAGTATATCCATGTCTTTCTTGAGAAGTTGTCAATGAAGGTGATGTAGTAGAGATGACCACCAATATAATGCACAGGCATCAGACCACATATATTTGAATGAATGAGATGGAGGATGTCAGTTCTGTTGTTCTTACTAGAGGGGAATGGTCCCCTTGTTTTCTTTCCACTGGCACAACCTAGACAAACTCCATCATGATGAAATTGAACATCGGGAATACTTGAGACCAGTTTCTTCAATTTTGGAAGAGAATAATAGTGTAAATGAGCTAGTCTGCGGTGCCACAATTTGCTCAAATGATTGGTTTATGAACCAATGCTAGAAGTGGCCTTTCAGTGACTTTATAAAGTCCTTCGGATCTCAAACCTATTATGAATGCGTCTTTCATAGGTGCATCAGCATACCAAGTCAAATTTTCCATTGATGAAGGAAACCTTCATCCCTTTATCTTCCAATGCAGATATAGATACCAAGTTCTTCATTAATCCTAGAAAATATATAGCATGATGCAGCAAAACTAATTCCCCAGAATTCAACTGAAATTTAATGGATCCAAATCCTTTTACGGGATGAGTGGAGCTATCTCCATGAATTATTTTTAGCTTAATCTCCCTCTCTACCAGATTAGAGAGGACTTCCTTGTATCCAGATAAGTGATGAGTGGCCCCACTATCAACCAACCAACTATCCTAGGAATCCGGTGTAGAAGAACTAGTAAGTGCAGAAATGAGAATATATTCAGATTTATTCACAGCATTACTTTCATACCTAGTAACCCTTGACTTATTTTGATTAGGATGTTCTTCTTCACGGTCGCTTGAATAATCTCTTATTTTCCTTTCATATCTTCTGTCATGGTTGTTCCTTTTATTGTCTTTTCTTCTATTATTATTGTTGTTGCTTCTGGTGTTGTAACGTGGAATCTTTCTCTTCTCGGGACAATCACGTGCATAATTACCTTTCTTGTGGTAGTTATAGCATTCAATATGGGATATTGATTTGTAATTCCTTCCTTTTTTATTTTGAGAAGGAGGATTCCTTGAAGGACCACCTTTTTCCTTCTTCCTTTTTCCATGAGCAATGTATGCAGTGGGCTCTCCCTCTTCATGCTTCTGAATTCTTCCTCTTTCTATCATCCTTGATTCTTCTTGAGTAAGCTTCCAAAAAATTTAATCACATGATGGGAGAACATTGTTGTTGTTGATTGTAGTAATGAAGGTTTCCCAAACAATAGGGAGACCTCTAAGAGTCATGACTACAAGTTCTATGTCAGGCACATTTTCTCCAACTCTCTGCAGTTGATCTCTGAGACAAGAGATCCTCATAATGTATGATTATACAACTCCTTTTTTCATCTTCATTTCCTTGAGTTTATATTTCAAGGTGATGATCTCATTCAGATTGTTGATTTCATACATGTCGGATATCTCATCATACATGTCTTTAGACTTTCTTAAATTTCCAACACATGCAAGTAAATTATCTTGTAAGCCATCAGCGATAATTTTCTTTTATTTGGACTCACCTTTCTTGTACCTATTCCTGATATCAGCAGAAGAATTTTCTGGAGGCTCAGGCATCCTTCCTTGAATTTATTCCAACACATCGTTGTTGTCATCTATGATCTCCAACCTGACTTTCCATGCAGCAAAGTTTGATGCATCACCCAACTTTTCATGCTCCTTGAAGGTAGATGAAGACATCTTGACTTTGGCTAGTAGATATGCATTATGATTATGAGGGCTTCAATGCTTGTCTTCTTTTGGGCGTGTCCTTCACCTTAGCTCTGATACACTGTTAAATTTTCAAATTTTTTCTATGTTGTATCAATTACTTTATCCCAAATTACTTCTCCATAAACAATGTATCCAATTATTAGCAACGTAATCAATCATAAATTGTAACTAAAAATAGAACAATATATGTAGTGAGAAAGAAGACAATAGTTAAACCATAAGAGACAACAAATTGGTCCAAGACCAGGGAAAAATCCCAAAAGGGGGAAACCCTTTCAAATCTTCTTCTTTAATAGATCGTCATAAAAAAAAATCAGCGAAGAGTACAATGACCCCAATACATATGCAGCGGAAATATACATAACAGATCTACAGATCTACAACAATAAGATACATGGATCCAACAGATCAATGAAGCCAACTAAAATCAACTGTCAAATCCTATATATAAATCTATGATACTACTAGAAAACTGACTGTGTGTCTATAGCTTCCTCACCGCAAGAATAACTCATTGCGTCAACGTCTGTGACTGTACGAACGCTACCAGGAAACATTGTACGAGTGTATGTGGTCAATCTAGCCCAGATCTTCTCTAAAGCCCTTTAGTCGCACCCTTGAGTCTTTGTGCTAGCAGTTATGGTACACTAGACGCAGGCATAAGACTTCATGCCTGCGTCTATGGTTGACTGCAGCCCAATCTGCCTCTAAATCCCTAGCCACAACCTTGACCCTCTATATCTGTGGCTATGGCACTCTGGACACAAGCATAAGCCTTTGTGCCTATGGCTATGGATGAAAAAACTTTGTATCAAGTCTGCAACTAAGATCCAAAAAACCATGGATAGAAGTGAGCCTCTCACCTGTGATTTCGGACCCTACGCGAACTCCTTCCATCAAACCTATGCGAGCCAAGAAAAAATATAAAAACCAAGAATAGAATGAAAATAGAAGATAGCTTGAGAAACGTGTGAGAATGAGCTTGAGGTCGCTTCTATTTATAAGATTTCATGAGGGTCCACCTGGAGTTAAGGCCGACTTGACCACTTCCACATGTGCTCAAGCCGACTCATTCCATTATACTTTAATAAATAAAGTAATTCAAAAATTAACTTCTGCTTAACCGAATGGGGTGATCTTTAGGTTACTTTTTGTCCTCTCAAAAAAAAAGAATTTAATGCAATCATGATCTCGACCATATGAGTTTTCCAAAGTAGAATTTGGCCCTACTTACAAAAATTAACACCAATAGCACATTTTCGACCTTCTGCTGCAATATTTCCGGCCTCCTACTGGAAATATAAAATTTCGTCCTCCCTGCAGTTGTTTCTGCCACACGTGGGAACTTCGATCTTCCTCTGACCTTCATTTTCCTTTCTCTAACTTTTGGAGATTGAGAGTGACCTTTGGTAACCTTCTCTTGACCTCTTTTCCTCCTATTCTTCAAGATCTAACTTGTTGATAGAAGCCCTAGATTTGCTACAAAAACCCTAGTCCTCTTTTGCACATGTAAGAGAAAATTAGCCCAAACACAAGTCTCCTTCGTCCTCCTTCTTCGCTGCCTTATCTTTCATTTTCCTTAGTTAAAATAAGTGGTGAGTGAGTGTATTTCAATTAGGACGAGTTATCTTCTACTTATAGGCTCTTCAATGGTGGACGTGGCTCTTCCTTTAGGCTGACTTTCCAGCTGCAAGGCCGACTTGGTCTTGGAGGGTATTCCGACACTTTTAAAGAAAAATAATTTTCTTTACAAGTTACAATTTTCCTAGTAGAGTATCCAACTTATGCCAATGAATATTTTGAATTCTTGACCTAGGACAAACCATAGATGCACTCAATGGGTGCTTGACCTATAAAATGAAAGACCTTGAGAATGAAACCCATGGTGAAAAATAATAATAATAGTTTTCTCTTTCATTTTATATTTTACAAGAATAAAAAATACATTTCATACGTATGAAGACCAAACCTAGTTACACATTTTTCAACACTACCTCTTAACTAGGGATGTATTCATAAGAGGTACATGGAAATTCTCAATCTAAAGAGATCTCATAAGAAGAGTCGGATTAGTAACCCATCTGTCTAACATCATATCAACCAGCATTGTCACGTAGCAAGGCCTAGACTAACAACTCTATATATCCACAAGATTAGAGCACAGTGTTGGCGAGACCAATTATTTATAGACACCATCATCATTGTCTCTCAAGGTACATACTCCACTCAAGTTTTCACCAAGTATGACTTTATTTGGACTATTCTTATCTTGGATAGCTAGTCCTCAAAGAATATTGGTCCACGAGTACTCTTATCTTGGATTCCCTAACTCATCCTCAAAGATTATCAGATGTCATATGGTTACCCAATTCTCCATTTTGGCTTCCCAGGTGAAGACAAGAATGATGTGCCTATCTCACCCTCTCAACTAGAGAGGATATATCAACCAATCCAAGCTTGTCTCTCAAGTACACAAGCTTCTTGTTAGGAAGATATTTCATCAATATGCCAACTACCTGCTCATCAGTGGAGATATACTGTAGCTGCAACACACCATTTTGTACTAGCTCTCCAATATAGTGATACTAGTTGTTTATATGCTTTTTCTTTCCATGAAATACTGGGTCTTCAAAAAATCTTATAAAATTGGTGTTATCACAATGTATCATTATAGGGTCCATTGGTCCCTATAATGAGATATACTGTAGCTGCAACACACCATTTTGTACTAGCTCTCCAATATAGTGATACTAGTTGTTTATATGCTTTTTCTTTCCATGAAATACTGGGTCTTCAAAAAATCTTATAAAATCGGTGTTATCACAATGTATCATTATAGGGTCCATTGGTCCTTTCAATAGGTCAGATAGAAGCTTCCTTAACTAGACCACTTCTCTGCTTACTTCACAGGCCACAACATACTCAGCCTCAACACTACTCAAAGCATATGTGTCTTTCTTTGTGCTCATCCATGAGATCATGGAGAATCCAAAACTGAAACATCCTCACGTAGTGCTTCTTCCATCATGCTCGCTACCTCCCCAGACGAAATCTGCATATCCAATCAAGTGGACATCATTACTTCTATCCAGTCGTGGATAATTCCTCATAGATATCTCAGTATATGTTTTGCTGCTATCCAATGATCATGTGTTGGCTCCACTTGGAATCAACTGAGAATGTTTACTGCAAAACAAATGTTTGGTCGAGTATTCACCAAGCACATTAGTGAGAAAATCGTTTGTCTGTATGTGGAAGGGTCCAACAGGCTCGTTTCATAACTCCTTAGTCTCTTCAAGTTTGTGATCATCATAGTGGTCATAGGTTTGCAATCCATCATGTCAAACCTCTTTAACATCTTGATCGTGTACTTTCCTTGACCCAGATAAATTTCATCAAGTCCTTGCCAAACTTCTAGTCCCAAATAGTAATGCATCAACCCTAGATCCTTCATTTCAAATTCTAATGCTAGTTTCTTCTTACATTCTTCAATTCAACCTTCTACACCTGTCAGGAGAATATCATGTACATATAGAAGAATTATTACACGTTCTCATTTTACAACTTTAATATAAAGGTTTGGATCAGCATAACTTTTTGTGAAGCTTATTCTTTATAGGTATGCATCCATTATAGTATACCATGCCCTTGGTGCTTGCTTGAGACCATATAATGATTTCTTCAATATCCAAACATATTTCTTCCTATCTTTCACTTCCAATCCCAAGGGTTGTTCTATATATACTTCCTCGTCAATTTTTCCATTCAAAAACGCAATCTTGACATCCATTTGATGGATGTTCCATACCATCGATGCTGACAGAGAGACCAATGAGAGAAGCCCCTAGCCACAAATCTTGCCTTATATTTATCGATACTTCCATCTTCCATTAGAGGAATGTTGAGGTCTAAAATGGACCTCCTTAGGAAATTATAAAATAATAGTGGAAATAATAAAATAATATTAGATTACATGATCAAATTTTAGAGGGAAGAAAGAAAAAACTACTTTTTCAACTCATATTTTCAACTCATCTGTTGGAAATACTAAGAGGGGAAGTGAATCAATATTTCTTTGCAATTAGAAATTTAATAATCTTTTTCAGAGCATTTGTTAATATTTAGTTATTATTATTATTATTTAGTAAGAGCAACAAACAAAAATGAAAAAATAGAGACAGTAGGCACAAGATTTTTAGGTGGAAAACCCTCTCTGCGTCAAAACCCACCGAACGCTTTTCTAATAATTTATTTAATATTTAGCCCCAGCTAAAAAGAAAGCTACAACTTCCTAGAACTCTAGAAAAGCATTCTTCTCCAGCTCCCACTAGAAGGACGCCCCAATGCCCTGGTTTTATCAACAGTCAGTTGAAAGAATGCCCCAACACCCAAGTGAGCCACAACTCACCCTAGCACCACTCTACCACCCTGAAGTGTTTATAGGCCCCAACCTGAAGGTAACTTCATTCACTAGCCTAGCACCACCCTACCACCCTAAGAGAACAGAAATTAAATACTAAAGTATGAATTACCATACTAGGGACAATGATCCACATTACAATACTATTACAATGTTTTTATTTAACTGGGTGGCACATTAAGACATAAACCCTTGAATTAACAAACCTAGAACCCTTGACTCAACTAAAATACAACCCCTTATCCAAAAAAAAAAAAACTGCCTTCTTCAACTCCAAGCAATAACACAACTTTTTATAGTTACAATACTTGACTTCAATTTACAAAACGGACTCTAGGACAAATGTTACAATATGTATACAAGACTATTGTCCCAACTGTTCTTGTTGATGAACCTTGTTATTGCTTAGTTTGTATTGTCGTCACTACTTCCGCCTTCTACTGTTCTGAGGCCTTTCCTGGTGTTGCTTCTACTATTAATTTTGTAGTAGAAATTATTCTTAATAAAACACATCATGCCACCTTCAAATGTTCAAGTAGTGAAACCTTACACCCTACTACTCTACCCTTACTACTTTACTGTTGCGGTGTTTTTTTTGCCTTTAATAAAAAACTGCTCTTTCAACACTAAATTTGATCATTAGACAATTTGATGCCCAAATTCATGTCAATGCTTCACAACTACAATAAAATATGCTTGAAATAGTTCAAATTTTGTTGTAGATTATCAATATCTTTTGACTCATGATTCACGATTTACTTCTGATTCACTTCTCAAGGTTACTTCAATTTGCAAATCTTAGTAGACTAAAAACACCTGCAAATAAGAATCACCCAAACGAAACTCCGGTCCCAAACAAAAGAGACAAATAGCCCATGCAAAAAAATGATACAATCAAAATCCCAACCAAAAGAAAAATTGTACAAAATTGTTTTTTTGTCCTAGAATTTTGCAAGAATAGACCCAGAATATACTACAAAATTTACTATGAAAAAATTTTGTTTACTATAATTATCCTAGTGCAATGTTAGTAAATGCATACCACACCCAAGTAAATGAAGCAGGTATGCGTGGTTTTAGAGCCCTAAAACACCATTAAATAGACTGATTGTTTGACAATTTGCAGCCATGTTCAAACAATTTCCTACAGGTCTGAAGCTTAATGATTATTACAGTTGCAAGGTTCAAGACTTATTATGTTCCTCAGAACCTCGCTCTCCTTTTGTAAAGCAACATTTTTACAGGATTATGCATTCAATTACTTCAAAATATAATTCATTCAATTTGAAACAGAAGATATATTTATTCTTCATGTTATAGGCACTGAAGTCCTGAGGAATGTGCCCTAGCCTCATATATTAATTCCAAAATCAAGCCACCTTTCTGAGGTTGAATGAAGTCCTTCGCATGGTCTTCAAACCTGTAAAAAATATCCTTGGATGTATCTCAAACGAATCACGATAACAAATGACCAACCCTAACCCAATTATCTCTACATTATTTTTTCAAGGTGGCCGAGACTTTCAAGTATCCTCCTTCAAGATAGTCTCTTTTTTTTTGTACATTCCAAAATGAGAGAGGTAAGGCTTTCCTTTTATAGATCTAGGAGGGATCCAAATTATTAATGTTGGGAAGTTAAGTAAGGGCTTCCATAGGTGACCATTAGAGGAGGCATCGTTAGGAATTAAGGAATTAAATATTTTATATCAAATGTGCTTTGTAGTCAAAGGTAAGGAGACCGTTGGCCTTGAGGGGTATAGTGATGTAAAGTATTAATAATGAATATAACTGAATTTGTGTCATGTCAATATCTCATGGGGTTTTTTTAAACAATGTTTTTTTTAAATTATTTTAATAGTTTTTATTAAGTTGTTTGTTTAGTCCTTAAGGAATTAATGTACTAACCCCTTTTTGGTGTGCTTGCAAGTGGCACATGGGTGTATTAAGTCAATGATTGATTTATTGTCTTTGATTCTTGAAATTATTCAACTTATACATAGTGAGATTATAGTAAGAATCCATATCATATATTAACAACCGTTGGTGAATAAGGTGTTATATATCTACCCCTTGGGGTTTTAGCCCACAAAACTGGGTCTTCAACTTTAAACTCAATTTTCTCTCAAACCAGAAGGAACCACGGGGCGTACCATATATCAACAAAAACATCTCGTCGAGGAGAATCTATCCAGAAGGATCTTGACACAATATTCCATGAATTTCCATGTCAAATTTGCAATGGAAAATTGGGGTAGCTATTGGTGCTTGTTGGGTTGACATCAATGACAACCACCTATCAACAATATGCCCCTTTGGAATTAATGGCAACACAAGTACTCCCCCTGCGATCATAACTCCCCTTGACATCATGCTTCTAACCTTCCTAATTCTTTCTCTCCCCCTTTGACATCAATGGCTATTACATAGCATTTTTTCACTGTCCCTGCAATCCCCATCCCGCACATTGGAGGACCATTTCTGTGACTAATAAGAAGTGTCATGCCTTGCAAAAACCATCATTGCATCCCTTGCCATGACGAGAACATTTCCTCTGTTAACTTTTCCTTGAACAGACCATCAGAAACACATGTTTTTCGGTTGGCGCTAGTAGACCGTTTGCCCTCGCGCCAATGAAGAAAATTAACACGGGGCCCCGTACCCATTGGCGCTCTGTCCCAATGAGCTAACTGCGCCAAGCTGTTTTTGGAGTTTTTTTTAATATAGAGGCAAAGTTTCTATGCTAACCACTTCATGAGCGAGTTAGCTTGGGTTGTTCGCCTGCATAACCACGAACACCTTCCTTTGGCCTCTTGTTTCCACCTTTTGGGGGATCCCAATCTCCTCCTCTCCCTCTATAAATAAAGCTATCTCACATAGAAACACTAGCTGAACAGTTGAATAGCTAGAGAGGAATTGTTGAACATTGTGATAGCTGGTGAGATAGAGCAGAGAAAGAGACCCTTATCGGGAGAGAGCTTAGGCTTGTGTCCTCGCCTCATCCCAATTCCTCGACGAACCTTCGAGACATGCTTTGACTGAACCCGTTAAAGGAGGCTGCGATGTCAAGGCTCCAGTTGTAATCTCTTTCTTTCTATTAATATAAACATGACTGATGTTTGGTTCCCATATTTTGTTAATATGGTTTATTTTACGTAATGTGTTTAATCTTCCATGACTAATTACCTAGTTATGAATGCAATTATTGTCTTGTATGTTGTTTTTGTCCTTTGATATGTGTGCAGGCACTCGAGTACCATTGCTAAAGGACCGTGACCTATCAAGGAAAATATCAAAAGGCCACCACTGCTACAGCTGCAACAATCACTTTTGACTACAGTAGGACAATCTATCCCAACCTATTTCATTCGTTGGCTAGGAACCAACACATTATCTTGTTCCCTTGTTTCTAAACCCACTCTAAGGCTAGAGGGATCATCTCTCTCCGCAGAGAGGATTTACCTACACAACAAGTTGGCAACTCTATTGGGGATCAATGTGAGTTTGTCGTCTCATTTTTTGTTGAGAGTTTGCCTTGTCGAGTCGACTTCGGTCATTAGATTGCTTCTCTGCCTTTCTTGGCTTACTTGACTATTTTGAATCCTCCTATTCAGCTCTAGAGTGCCAAGATTGGCCTTTGCTCAATATTTTTTCCTTTTCCCATAGTTTTACGGCTTGGCATATTTTTTCTTTGAACAATCGCACCAATTGGCGCTAATTTCCTTTTTTAAAGGTGCGCCAACCCCTATTAGGCACGGATTACAGCCTGACAGTCGCGTCAAATCCTGTAGGATTTGGTTTGACCTTCTTCCTGAGTCTTTGGTCAGTATTTCTTGGCTCTGGTTTGTTTCTTTGACTTGCAATTGGTCTTTTAGGATCGTTTTGACTCTACAGTCTCAGTTTTTCTCAGTTGTTTGTCCATTATCTCATTAGTGAAGTTTTGTAGCCCTAGGGTTTCTAGGTCTTGTGCTGTCTATTCGGCCTTCTCCTCACTAAGCCTTCTGAGTTGAATTCGATCCACTTTGATCTCTCTCATCTCAATTCGTCAGTCGATTGCGTTAGTCTTTCTTGATCCTTTATGTCTTTGGATTGATTGAATGATCACTTACATTTTCGTTTAACTCTCCATTTCATCGCTTCGAGCATATATCACATTGCTTGTTTGGATCGTTTTGAAAGCTTTTGGTTTTCTTGAAAGAGTGTTTCATTGGTATGAGCGCGTTTTAATGTTTGTATTGTGTTTGATTTATTCATTTTAGATATTTACATTCATAGTGCTCAAAACTAGTGTTCGATTTTCTTTTTAGTGTAATAGTGCATCGTGTGCTTCATTCATATAAAAAACAAAAAATTGCATTCATTCGTTTGGGTCGAAATAAAAAGTTATTTTTCATAACTAGCTCTTAGTGAACTAGGAAAGAGTTTTTCGTTTTTCGTTTGGTTGTATTAGATGCATTAGTGAACTTCTTCTTGTGCTTTCATTGATTGCTACTTTGTTAAATATCTCTATCCTTATCTTAGTTAACATTCATCGAACAGAAATGGTGTTCTTTTGCATGTAGTGTGCATTTAGGAATTTGAGATCACATTCGGTAGGGCCTTGAAACTAAAACATTAATTCAAGATCAATCGTTAAAATTTATTCAATCAACCTAAGGAAGCTTTGAAACCTAATGTACACATTTTAGAGGTCTAGGCTAGTGACGTGTGCAGTGTTGTTAAACCTAGTAGCTGTCGTTCGCCATCTGGCAGTAGACAACGCTAGTATGGACTTGTGCTCCCTGTACCATCGAGTATATAAAGGGAGACCCTCATAGGTTGCAATCCTTTTTCTGTAGGAAGCAGCGTCTACCGCCTTGTAACCTTGATACACCGAACACAACATTCGGGGAGATTACCTGCACATACGTTAAGTCCTTTGTCATTTCTCTTTCATTTGATCACCAAGATGTATATGGCAGTTCACGGAAACTTGGTACACTGTCTTTCTTAGATTACCTGAGTAGTCATTTTGGTATTTTCGTCTCTCTAAAAAGTGAAAATATCATCGAGTGCTTGTCCTTACATTCTCGTTTCAACCTCAAAGTGATAGAGTCACCTTTTGCCTATTTCTCAACTCTTAAAATATGAAATGGCAGACTTTGTGGCTATTTTGCCTCAGACACCTTCCATCAATAAACCATCCAACCTCCCACGGAAATTCAAATTCCCTTGCATGTTGTGCAAAGGTGACCAACTTCTTTGATACTGCCCTGGCATTCCCAAGGTACTTGAAGCATGGTCCGACGGCCATCCACCATTGCCTTTGGCTTTTGGAAGTCATATTGGTGGCACATCTTCGACTATAAATGATAAGACTCATAATAAAAAGGGTAAGATTATGAATCCCTGTAAGTTGTGTGAAGGGAATCATCCCATTCACCTTTTTTCGTACATGGATGAATCCACGAGAGTGTTGGACAACCCTACTATTTTTTCACCTTGCCTTCTAGTTGGTTACTAGAAGCTTTCTTCGATTCCTCC
This sequence comes from Pinus albicaulis, assembly GCA_034641835.2. Taxonomy (NCBI): domain Eukaryota; kingdom Viridiplantae; phylum Streptophyta; class Pinopsida; order Pinales; family Pinaceae; genus Pinus; species Pinus albicaulis. The sequence continues at coordinate 46,209 of JAXQQM020065651.1, read as the reverse complement.
GCTAGTTGATTCAACCCTCAGTCAAGATTCATCCTTGGTTGATCCCATTCCCGCGGAAATTCAAATTCATGGATCCTTCCAAAGTTGCTGATCACTTTGGGAGGGAAAACCGTTTGTATAGACATTATGGTTGTTCTAGGCCCCTTGGATTTCAATTTACTCTTTGAGCACGACTATGCTTATGCCATGGGTTCGCTTGTATCTTCCCTCTTTCGTGTGATCTGTTTTCCACATGAAGGTCGAATCGTGACCATTGATCAGCTTTCATTCCTTGGTCCTGATGTGACATCTATTCTACCGTCATCCCTTCCTGGTCCTTACCTGTCAGTGATATCTTCCCCACCAGAGGTCAATTATGTGGCTACCTGTTGTTACAGGTCAAAATACCTCCTCATCAGCTCAGAGGAGAAGATAAATATGGAAGGAATACAAATACCTAAATTAAACCTATTTCTACCAAGGTAACACCTCACTATAACAACACAAGAGCGTTATAATGCAGTTGATCAGTGAATAGGCCGTGTTAGTGGCTAGGGAAACGCTCTGTTTACACTAAAGGGCAGCGTTACCTTTGTTTTAAGTTTGAAACGGGAAAAACCTGCGAAGAATGATTTGAATCTCCAGCGTTTTCTCACAAGAGAGTCAATACAAAAAGGAAACTGCAAAGCACTAGTCTCTTATTGGGCCTTGCCATAAACAACTGAACTCTCAAAGAAGGCAAAAGCATGGAGTTTGAGGAAACATCTTAGTTTTTTCTATTCAGAACTAGTGGAAAGAGAAGGGAAATGATTGCTCTCTCCATCTCCTATAAAATGGATTTGAAGGCTCTTGGTTCAAGGTCAAAGGATTGTTAAAGTTTTTGAATACTTGTGAAGTAGAGATCATTGTTGTAGTGTGAAGGTCAAAGGTCAAAGAGGTTCATTGAGAACTTTTTGATCAAGACATCACCACTTTGAGAGATAGAGAGATTGGAAGGCTGAGGAGGGCTTGGTACAATCGACAGTTGTAATCCTCCTTTTTATAAATCAATAAAACTGTATCTGTTTTGTCCATTCTATGCGTTGATATTGTCATTATTATTTAATCACTTATATAGCATGACATGAATGGCTTAGATGTGCATAGTTTAAATGTTTATTATATATTGGCTTAATTGATAGGAAATGTATGTTATGTTAGAAATTACACTGGTGCTTTAATTGATTGCAAAACCAAGATTTGGAGCTGGTGAAGGAGAACCTCTGCTTCGCTTCCTAGTGCTCTCCAAGGGACTCCAAGATCATTAAAGAGGTAATCTTCTATCTTATTCTATCAAGTGGTTTTAATTTAATATGAACATGTATATGCCATCTTTGTGAACTATACAACTAATCTTACTGTCTGCCTTGGGCACCGGAAATCCCTAAGAGGGATATACGATAACCAACAACCCAAGCATTTTACCCTATAGCAGAATTGGTGACTCTGCTGGGGAGTTTCCCCATAGTTTCCGAACTATTTCTTTCCTCCTTTCTTCTTTCCACTGTTCACAGACCCTTCAGACCAGTATTTATGCCCAGTAGAAATTTCAAAAGCTCGCAGAGTTCAATCCTAATTCTGTTTGACCATCTGAAGAACTTTACCCTGGCTAACGCTACCTCTATGGGTTTTCCAGCGCGTTATAACGCTGCCTCTGCTTAAATACAGTGTGTTAGTATCTGGATTAACGCTGCCTTTACTCAGAGACAGTGCGTTACTTAGCCAAAATTTTTTGTTCACTGCTGTGATTGTGTTTTGGCTGCAGAGTTTTTTGGCCATCAGTATCTCTCCTTGAATGAATCCCTGTGCTTGTTTACTAAACTGGCATTTCTGTTTGTTTGCTCTTGTTTGAAACGTTAGTGTCAAAAGCATTTACTTTTTAGAGAAGTTTTTTTTTTTTTGCATCTAGCTGAGTTAATTCTGAAAATTTCAGTGCATACACTGTTGAAAAGAGGTAGATAGAAGTTTGAATCTTTAAAGTTGAACTGTGATATTTTAATGTTAGTGCATGGATGTTGAAAAGAAACCTCTCCTTGTAGAAATACTCTTCATCGAATTGAATATTTAGAGCATATTTTGCATGGTTTCTTGAGTCAGAGTCTCATTACATTTCATACGTCCACTCCCCCTCCGCAAGACTAATAATCAAGTACACTAAGAATCAAGCGATAATAAAATCAATCACATTACTCTTTTTGAGCTCACACAAACAGTAGTTCAAGCTAGGATCTTGGGTTAGGAAAAGTGAGAAAATCACCCAAGATCTCAAAACTTGAAACTAGAGTCATTAACGAGCGAAATCCTACTGCATTCATATTATCGGGATCGTTCCTTTACTGGAGCTCAACGCGAGACAACACTTGGGTGCACAAGAAGGTAGCCTGCCTTAGACTGCATCCGGTGGGTGTCTTATATATTGGGGTTCCCTTCGGGGATGTCGAAACTAGATCGGGGATCTAGGTATTCTGCCCATATAACATGCTTTCCTTGACCGTGGACCCCCTAATGATGTCTGTGATTTGATGTATCTTTAGTGGCCATAATTTTTAGGGACTTAGACAAGGTGACTGGGACGGGCTGTCCTGGTACCTGAAATAGACGGACCCACTCTGTCTTCAGCCTTTAGGAGGGTACTCGTCTTCACGAGAGTGCTTACACCTATCGTATGAGGTTCGGGTGAAGCTCTAGAGTGACCGTAACTGTACTTTCGACCAACCCTCTCTGTATACTTTTGTGATACTGGATTTCATCAACAGCAAACGGTAGTACTCAGACAGGGCACCCTATTCTGGCTGCTTGCTGATTGATTTTAGAGAGTCTTTTTTTCTTTTTTAGGTGTGTGGTTACTGTCATTGAGACTTTATAATACATCACAATTTACTAAAATTTGTTAAAAATAAACAGGTCACCATGGCGTCATCCGACCCACGCTGTCTGTCTCAACGACAGCAAGGTCTACCTCCTCTAACTATTGAGGAAGAACTGAACCTTGGTGAATCCATGCCTTCTGCGGAAGAGCAGTCTCCATTGACAAATCCCGATTTTCACATAGCCTCATATCATACAGAATTTCCAGAGGACCCTTTCACGGAAGGGGTTGTACCTCATTACAATCCTCTACTCGCTGATCCGTTGGGGCCTGTGATAGTTCAGATTCCACCATGCCAAGATATGTCTTCGGCCGCACAAACATCCATTTCACCACCGGCATCCACAGGGTCAATGCCAATGGCAACCATCCCAGGTTCGCCACCATCCTCCTCGCCGGTTGTCATTTCTATGCCATCACTTGGTAACCCCAGTAGTCAACATATACCTAATCCCAACCCTATGGTCATCACAACTGTCAGTAGCTCACCGAATCCTTCGGGATCTACTCCTACCGTGACCACGTTGGGACCCACGGTTGCTCCTCCCCTGAGTGTAACTACTTCGGTTCCTTTTAGCAACCCTTTTGGTTGGAACCCTTTGCTGAGTTCAAACCCCTTGGCCACTATACCAGGGGGCAGTGTCACCAGCACACAGGTAGCAGGGAAAATTTCACTTCCCCTACAATCCTTAGGACAAACGAGACAACCTATTGTCAATATTATTCCCTTAAGTGGTTCAAATATAGGTGTAGGGTCTATGCCGTTGCCGAACTATTCAAGTAGTAGCATGCCTCCGGGAAACTCTACTGCATCCATATGGAATAACCCACCCCAACCTCCATCTGGAATGGGAGGGCACTTTTATACTGGGGGCAACCAACCATTCGCCCCATAATACAATATGCCCTATGGACAGCAACCATATGTCCCTACCCCTCCACCTATAGGAAATTTTTATCAAAGTCCTACTTATCCTCCTGGTAACACATTGATGGGTGGACCCTATGGTCTAAGTAGTCAGCCCATACTTCCTTGGTTAGATTCGGGGGGAAATCCACAATTTCCATTTTTGGCAGCTCTGGACATCCATGATATCCATAAACTGACTAATGATCCCATCAATCACAACCTGCTCTGGCCTCCAGTACCAAACAAGATTCCTTCTGACATCCCAAACTTTGATGGGAAACAAGGGGACAACCTAGCCGCACACATCACTACCTTTCATCTATGGTCTATATCCAATTCCATGGTGGATGATAGTGTCTGGCTTCGACTATTTCCCCACACCCTTACAGGAAATGCTGCCAAGTGGTATATTGAATTGCCACACGCCGCCATCAACACTTTTGGCGCTTTAGCGACGGAGTTTCTAAAGAACTTCCAATTACCAATCAGATTTGAAACCAGAACGGAACTGTTAAACTCGCTGCACCAAGACACCACCACCCACATCTCTGATCACATTCATGAATGGAGATGTAGGAGGAGGCTAGTCAAAGCGCCAATCCTGGATCATCTCTTAGCTAATTGGTTTTGTAAGTCTCTCTTACCCCACATATCTAAAGACATTGGCCTTTCCGGTGCGGTTACATAAGATCAATGCATTCGTCATGCCCAAAATTTGGATTTAATCTATTCACAATTTGGCGCTATATGATTTGCTCCCCAATGCCCCTGGTAACCCAAATCCTCCGACTACTCAGAAAACCAGAGCTCATGCCAACGGTCTCGTTGGCACAATCTCTGGTGTAGCCACAAAACAGTCTCAGGGGAAAGCTTCCCAACCATCTTCGGCTGCCACTGCCCCTCACCAAATGACTACTCTTCCTACCTCTGAGGTAAATTCTATGCAAACTTCACAAAAACCTAGTGGGAAAAATAAGAAGAACAAGAAAAAGACAACTTCTTCGGAAGACCAATCAGACAATCAGAGTAACCCTAATCAGAAAAACGCTGCCAAAAATGACAAAGGGATAAACCCATGAAATTTCCTTGCAAGATCTATGCGGAGGACCACTTGACATACAAATGTCCTCGGCTGCAGGAATGCACCGATTTTATTGCAAACAAGGATTCTGGGCGAACACCTGTCGTTCTTCATAATCCTTTCCCTAATCAACAGCAGCAACATCAACACATGGTTGACAATTCGCCACAACCCCATCAACGGGGCAATGGTGGTTCACATCCTTCCTACGAAGGACCATCTGCCATTTATGGCATTAAGAGTGTTGAACTTTAAACACGAGCCAAGATTTATGGAAATCCTACCATAGATGCTCAAGAACCTGGTACTAGTTCAAATCCACCACTACCCAATGATTTGCATATCGAACAGCCTACTGCGGACCCCGTAATTCGTCCCCCCAAAGGGACACTTCAATGCACGACTCATAACACCTCTGCACATGCAGCCCAAAACTACAACATTGTAGAAGATTCGGCGCAGGCACCATCAGCTATGTTTGCTCTCGAAGTATTACAAACCTGTCCAGCACAAAGGAAAGCCTTGCTTTCGGCCATTGGTGGAATAGACCCCCAGGATTCCATGCTAGCTATCTTTGATATGGAAAAATCTAAACCTCGCCTCTCAAACCAACTCGCATTCCAGGTGCAGGTTGTGTCGAAAGGGAGACCAATCCATCGCACTGTCATAGACGAAGGCGCTTCGACCTGCATTATGTCACAAGCTTGTTGGCTCATTTTAGGTTCTCCTACCTTAACACCGTCGTCGAATTCCCTCAAAGCTTTCGATGGCCACACGTTCCTCCCAAAAAGATACCTTGCTAGCTTTCCCATCACTCTGAGTGGGAAAATGGTAAACGTGGACGTTGAAGTCGTAGAATTCCATCTCGACTATAATCTATTTCTTGGTCGCAATTGTTCTTATGCCATGACCGCCATTTTTTCTTCGGTCTTCCGACTCATCCTATTTCCATTGGATGGGAAAATAGTCACAGTGGATCAGTTATCCTTCTGCACCCCTGATTATACCACGTTACCAAGTAGCACTGTACCCCTAATAGGAGGCTTTCCTGACTCTTACGTCAGTATCGGTACTGGTCTTCTGAAGGCATCTTCCCTACTGGGTTGTTTTCCTCTCCCACTGCCACAGATCCCAAACACGGTTGCAATGATATCCACCACTTTGGATGGCTCTATCGACCCATGGATCATCCTGACACCTTCAGACATTGATTCCTGCGGAGATCAGATGCCGCTCTCACCGGCTGAGTTGGCTTACCAAGCCATCCAAATCACATCTGAACCCTCCACTGCTATGGTTTCGACCAAAGGTACAAACTTCCCTCCCATCATAGTTCTCTCTAAGGATCTCCTCAATGAAGTCTTGCCTACAGATGAAGCTATTCGAGAGATCATGTCTCTAGAAGAACGACCTTGGGGAGATTTTCACCATCACGCTTCGACGATTGACTCGGACGTGATAAAAACTGAAATCCCATCCTTTGACTCACCTAAGATGGTTCCCTCCGCTTACACGACTGTTCAAACTATCGATTCAGAAGGGAACATGGGTAATATTTCTAAGACAATGCTCATTGATATCTCGGTCAAAACAGGTATCGTGGAAAATATTCAGATTGGAGCCGATTGCAATCCTGAGGAAATTACATGCTTCACATCCCTTTTCAAGGAATTCCGTGATGTGTTTGCTTGGTCTTATGATGAAATGCCCGGCATAGACCCGTCTATCGTCGAGCACGAAATCAATATTTATGAGAATGCCAAACCAATTCGGCAATGACTCAGACCTGTCCACCCACGCAAAACAGTCGCCATCAAAATTGAGGTAGAAAAACTTTTAAACGCTAGTTTCATCTATCATGTTCCTTTGATGGAATGGGTTTCCAATCTGGTTCCCGTCGATAAAAAACAAGGCACCATTCGAGTTTGTGTTGACTATCGCAATCTAAACGCCGCTTGTCCCAAAGACAATTATCCTACACCGTTCATAGATTATATTATCGACGATTTTGTCGGATGCGAATCTTTTTCCTTCATGGATGGATTCTCGGGCTATAACCAAATTGCAATTAAAAAAGACGACCAGCATAAAACTGCCTTCATCTGTCCTTGGGGCACATTTGCATATCGTAAACTCCCATTCAGTCTGAAGAATGCTAGAGCAACTTTTCAGCGGGCTATGGACTACGCTTTTCATGACATTCGACATATTGTACAGGCTTACTTGGATGACCTTCTAACCCATTCCAAGAAACGACCTGATCACCTCGCTCATCTTAAAGAAATTTTTGCTAGGTGTAGATTCTACAATATACGTCTGAATCCTCATAAGTGCGTATTTATGGTTGAGTCTGAATGTCTGTTAGGCTTCATTTTCTCCAAGCATGGGATTAGGGTTGATCCCGATAATGTCAAGGCGATTATTGAATTGCTGGCACCATAATCCATCCTTCAGCTCCAACGTTTGCAAGGGAAGGAAAACTTTTTACGTTGATTCATCGTTAACTATGCCAAGATGATGAAAGGATTTATGCGATTATTGAAGAAAGGAACACTATAATTGTGGGATGACCAAGCTCAATGTCATTTGACGCTTTAAAACATGCACTTATTTCAGCCCCACTCCTTAGTGCCCCCGACTACTCACGCGACTTTCTCCTCTACCTAGCAACCTCACCATCCTCACTTGGAATGGTTCTGGTTCAAGTTCACAGTGACGACAGTGAACATGTGATATAATATTTGTCCTAAGGTCTAATCATACCTGAACTACGTTATTCACATGTGGAGAAACTTTCTCTGGCGGTAGTTTTCGCCGTCACCCGACTCCGACACTATATATTGCTGCGACAGACTATGGTTATTGCTTTGGAGAACCCCATGCGACATATCTTGTTTAAACAAATTATTGGAGGAAAATATTCCAAATGGATCATAATCCTCCAACAATTTGATTTGGTCTTCACAGTTTCCAAAGCAAAGAAATCCCTCGTCTTCGCCAAATTATTATCGGACCTTCCTAGAATCGACCCAGGAGAAGTAGCTCATGATCCATTTCCTGATGAATTTGTATACTTGGTCGATTCTTCAAACCCATGGTATGGAGACATTTTGGTCTACCTACAAACCCAACGCTTCTTCCCAACTCTCACGTCCGACGACCGTCATCATATCCGCCACCAGGCAAAGCACTACCTCGTGCTAAACGATACACTATATCGTCATGGTGTTGATACTATTCTCCAACGTTGTCTCACTTTCGATGAGGCGGAACACGTTTTGAATGACCGCCACGTAGGGGCATGCGGTGGTCATCTTTCGGGCATAGCTACTGCCCAAAAAATCTTGCGCACAGGTTACTATTGGCCCACTTTGTTTAAAGACTGCATTGCAGCGGTCCAGAAGTGCCATGCATGTCAAATTTTCACAAAGAAAATGCGCGCTCATCCTGCCCCTCTTCATCCGGTTATCTCCATTGGTCCTTTCGCTAAATGGGGAATTGACTTTGTCACCTACAATCCCACTTAGGAAAATGGACACAACAACATCGTGGTTGCAATCGACTATTTTACGAAATGGGCGGAAGCCATTCCCACTTTCAAGGCCGATGGCGAAACTGCCGCTCTCTTCCTGTTCAATCAGGTAATCTGTTGGTTCGGCGTACCCCTATCGAATGTCACAGATCATGGATCCCACTTTCAGAATCATATGATGACCGAATTAACATCCATGCTAGGTTTCTGTCAAGATCAATATTTGTCCTATTATCCTCAAGCTAATGGTCAAGTTGAAGCCGTAAATGGCGTCCTCAAAACCATGATTCGTCGATTGGTCGGAAAGTATAAAACCACATGGCATCGGAAGTTGTATTCCACGTTATGGTCATACCGAACGTTAGTCAAAACTGCCATAGGTTTCATGCCATTCCAACTTGCATTCGGCCTGGAGGCAGTACTTCTAATCGAGTGCGAAATTCCATCACTCAAACTCACTGTTGGACTCCTGCCTGGCACCATCGCCACAGAAGAGCGCTTGCTCTCACTTGATCATTTGGACGAAACTTGTCGAGATGCTACACTAGCACTCGAAGCTCACCAGCGCCGAGTCAAAGCTCAATACGACAAATCTTTCAAGCCTCGTTCTTTCCAAGAGGGCGATCTTGTTCTACTTTATGATCAGAAACATGACCTCTTGGGGGCAGGAACACTCCAACCATTATGGCTTGGTCCTTACATCGTCACTAAATTCCTCTCAAAAGGGGCTTACGAACTTCAGGACGGTAATGGAATTCCACTCGCAGAGCCCCGCAACAGCCTCTATCTAAAGAAGTATTTTGCCTAGTTTTGCACTAGGCATATGCTTTGTAATTTTATGTATATAAGTTTTGCCTATTTTTTTGATGTCTCTGGATATTTTTTGGTTTCCGAGGTGTTTTTTCTCATGTAATATTTTTCTTTCACACAGATGCCAGCACCCTCCTTATCATACGTCAAATATGCGGACGGTGCTAGTCGTCACACTAGATGCATTGCTTCAGTTGCTTGGGTTCTCTACACTCCTGAGTCGGACCTTCTTGGTTCTGGGGGAATCTTCCTGGGTAGCACCACCAATAATGTTGCCGAGTACATGTCAGTGATCCAACTCCTCATGGAAGCAGCATCTTGTGACATATCCAATTTAGTTGTCAAGTTAGATTCCCAACTCGTCATTATGCAGTTAAACAATCATTACCGTGTCCGTCATCCAGTCTTGTTACGTTATTTTTTAAGGGTGCGAATTTTAGAACGTCAATTTCAAAAAATTACATTTGAGCACGTTCCTAGAGAATTTAATGCATTAGCCGATTCTTTGGCAAACTATGTGTTAGATTGGCATTTGTCACATTTAATATAAAAGATTTACTCATGATTATATATATTTTTATCCATTAAAAATACATAAAAAATTAAAAAACACAAAATCACCAGAAAGTATATATATATATATGTTGTGTCCAGTACAATAGTTACATCAAAAAATCTTCCAAAACTTGGGTGTTTTACAAAAATTTGGCTATACTAAGCCACACTTTGACACTAATACATCTGCTCTACCAGCTAGGCCTAATGATCATGGTAACATACAACTGCTATAGCTATCCTCCTTAGAGGCACCAGGTATCTCTCTGGCACACCTATAATATGCCGCTGTAAATGAACTGGAACCTCCCACATAGGAAGGGGTGGTATTCCCATACTCAAACCCTCCAGGTTTCTGGAGAGTTCATGTAAAACCTAGGCATCATCATCCTCAGTGGCTTCCACATCCTATGCTAGTGCGCCAGCCCCGGGTAGCTGAAATCCTCACCGTGCATAGCGAGGGGCCCCAACTGGCTAGATAGGTGCCACATCTGTGTCAAGCAAACAAACATTTCATGTCAAAACATAATTTTCACCCTATTTCAACAAAAAAAATTGCATAAACATTCAAAAGACAAAAAACAAAGTACTTCTTTGAAATACACTGATCTTTTCCTTCTTACCATCGAGTCCCCAATGGATGCCAGGGGGAAATACTAACTTTGGATTGCTTGTGAAGTTCATCCCTGCATAGGGATAATCCTCAATCATAATAATCTGGGAGTTTAGCCAATCAAAAAATCCATCATCAACACAGTGGCGGACCGGACCCTCTCCAGTCCACGGAAGCAAAGCTGCCCACCGAGCCTGCATCGGCTCGCGTGGGCCCAATGGCGGTGTAACGATCCTGGGCCTCATCAATGGTACTGACTCCAGTAAGAAAGAGACAATCAGTGTACTGTACCCAAACTCTCTCTGGGTACGGGTCTTACATGCGGTAAGCTTTTCTCGTACCTAACGGAAAACTCCGTCACACCAGTCAAAAACCTGAGGCTGCATACAGTCCAAGGCTAGGAGCATCTGGGCCTTGGTGGCCACATGCTGACTCTTGGCACCTACCAAGCGAACAATCATCCATAATATAGACCTCAATGGTATCAAAGCCACCTGTGCGATTGGTACCCTGTTGCTCACAGCCTGAGTGTCACATATGCAATGCGCATGAATCAGATCAGCAGTGGAACATGGGTCAGCTCTGGACCCCGTCAAGTTGGGCCTCATCCCACGACATGATAGGCCGGTCAAAAAGTACATATCATCCTTTTTGATTGAGAGCTCATTGCCCCCAATCCGAAAGACATGGTGTCGTTCATCCCATTGCTAGATTAGCCACCTCAGGAGGTCCTCTTGACCCCTCATCAGTTCTAAGCGGGCATATTTTAGCAATCCGCATCTGCGGAGAGCCATCAAGCTTGCAGCATCCGTCACCATCTCTCGTTCTTCCCATTCATGTTCTCTCTCTTGTCAGATACTCATGATTAACAACTGAATACCTGCAAATGCAACATTTTCAACCAATCAAAACTTTCCTGGACCACTTCGAAACAGTGAAAAACGAGTTGCTAAAAAACACGGTGCGCCTAACGCTGGCCCTAGTGTAAAACAAAGCGCGCTAATGCAGCATCCCTTCACGGGTTATGCGTTTAACGCGGCTGTAACACTACTGGTCTGTGTTAGGCGCAAGCATTTTTAGGGCCTCACAATTTTCTCATTTTGAACCAGCAAAAAATAACAAAAAGATAATTAAATGATAGCAGGAGGTTCTAACTCTTACCTGGATCTCGCGGGAAGGAAAACTGTTGCCCAGATTGACTGTAATCGTCAACTAAATATTTCACCCATTTTCACCCCAGAGCTCCTTCACAGCACTCAAAACAGTGAAAATGAAGGTCTTTCGACCTTCTTATAGCCAATTCTGGGGCATGACTCTCTTAAGCTGTCGGCAAAAGTCGTGAATTCTTACTACGCATGTGTCACAACTATTGAGATTTGGTACTGATGTTTTGATGAGTGATCAAGATTCATATGCAGACATACTCATGTTTACTCGAGAATTATTTTTATGGTATTTTTCTTGCTCGTTAATCCAAAAAACCTCGAGTTCCCTTCTTTGGACTCATTAAACTTATACGAAGTTGATATCGAGCGTTCTTTTTATGGTCTTTTTCTTGCTCGTTAATCCGAAAAACCTAGAGTTCTCTTCTTCAGACTCGTTAAAACTATGAAGAAGCACTGAGCTTTCTTTTTAGGAACCTTTTTCTCACTCATAAAACTGAAAAAAAAAAAAAACCTGAGTTGACTTTGTCGGGCTCGTTAAACTACCGCGACAGAGAGTAAGGAGCCATTCTTTTCCTCTTTTTCAAAGCTCTTTAAACTGAAAAAGTAACTGAGTTTTCTCCGCGTGACTCGTTAAAATTTCACAGAGGTAACCGAGTTTTCTCCGCGTGACTCGTTAAAATTTCACGGAGGTAACCGAGTTTTCTCCGCGTGACTTGTTAAAATTTCATGGAGGACACCGAGTTTTTCTTTGTTGAACTCGTTAAAATTTCACAAAGAGTACTGAGTTTACTCCGTCTCCTCGTACTCATAACAAAATGAAGTAGACGTCCATCGAACATAGATTTCTCACTTTTCCGACTTCGATGGACTAACCCATGGAAAATGAATTATTTTGGGCTTACTATTCTCCCTTTGTCATGCCCGGTTATCAAGACATGACAAAGTTACCCCAATGGAGTCGTCTTTTACGATATAATTCAAGGTTTACTCGTACGGAACTCGTTAAACCTAATCAGATGGGGCATCGAGTTGTCTTTTATGATATTTTTCAGAATCTCTAAATATGAAAATTTCACCGAGTTTACTCATCTGGACTGATTAAACCTAATCAGATAGGGCACGGAGTTGTCTTTTATGATATTTTTCATACTCTCTAAATACGAAAAATTCACCGAGTTTACTCGTCTGGACTCGGTAAACTTAATCAGACGGGGAAAAATTTGGACAAAATGGATACTACCTCTGTTACATTTCAGAAAGGTCGATTTGGCAGCAAAATTATTGAACATGGCACTTCCCAGAAAACTCTTTCGCAGTTAGTCGAACCCTACCATCTATGAGTATTAGCTTTCATCTCCCAGTGTCCCTACACCGGTAAAATCCTAACACACTCTTTGGTGTTCATTAAGCCTCAGCTGCCTAGTACCCTGTTACAGTGCCTTCTATTGTTCAAGCAGATCTCGTTATCTACTGCTCCTGTTATCAACCAAACCGCCCATTATGCCATAAATTATTTGTCGTCTGACATCCCCATTTACTCTTCATTATCTCAATCATAAACAAAATCAGTTGGTTTCCGTTTCGTGTTGACTGATGTAGGACGCCTCAGTGCCTACCTTTCAACAGATCTCTTCTTATCGACTTCAGTATCTTATCTAGGAAGTTGATCCACAAACCCACCAGTACCCGGATACTTGTAGACATCAGTGGCAGGTAGTCTTGTGTTTGATCAGGAGTCTTCATCATCGGCTCCTGGTCGAATGATTCTACGAGTGTTCGACTTCAACTCATTTTATTCACACTCGCTAGATTGTACTGTGCATCTTAGGGACCATCATCATTATCGGTGGCCACCTTCGCGTCTGTTAACAGTTTTCATTATCGACTGGTAATCAGACGATTTCTCACATGTTCAACGACAGCTCCTTCATTCACATGTTGAGGAATATGCAGTTTAAGTGAATCGGCGGTCAAGACCTTGGGGCAAAGGTTACATCATTAAAGTTGTGTTCCCTTCCCCAAGTTGCGATATTGTTTATGGAGACAGCTTCTTCAGCCTGATCCTGTTATGACAGACACTTCCACATTGTGCTTATCGGTGGACAGATTATTCATATCTCTATTCTAGAGAAATCATGTTGTTTAAGCTACTGAGCATGGGAATGCCCAACTCAAGGCAGATACTATATTTTCTGACATATGTTGTTGTTTCAGGTTTTCCTCAGTCTTTCAATCTCTTTATCTCTACTACACACATTGTAAAGTATTTCGGCCATCATCTTCGTCTCTGACCTCACACTTTAGGGGGCATCTGTTACAGGTCAAAATACCTCCTCATCAGCTCGGAGGAGAAGATAAATATGGAAGGAATACAAAGACCTAAATTAAACCTAATTCTGCCAAGGTAACGCCTCACTATAACAACACAAGAGCGTTATAACGCAGCTGATCAGTGAATAGGCCACGTTAGTGGCTAGGGAAACGCTCTGTTTACACTAGAGGGAAGCGTTACCCGTGTTTTAAGTTTGAAACGGGAAAAACCCGTGGAGAATGATTTGAATCTCCAACTTTTTCTCACAAGAGAGTCAGTACAAAAAGGAAACTGCAAAGCACTAATCTCTTCTTGGGCCTTGCCATAAACAACTGAACTCTCAAAGAAGGCAAAAGCATGGAGGTTGAGGAAACATCTTGGTTTTTTCTATTCAAAACTGGTGGAAAGATAAGGGCAATGATTTCTCTCTCCATCTCCTATAAAATGGAGTTGAAGGCTCTTGGTTCAAGGTCGAAGGATTGTCAAAGTTTTTGAATACTTGTGAAGTAGAGATCATTGTTGTAGTGTGAAGGTCAAAGGTCAAAGAGGTTCATTGAGAACTTTTTGATCAAGACATCACCACTTTGAGAGATAGAGAGATTGGAAGGCTGAGGAGGGCTTGGTACAACCAATGGTTGTAATCCTCCTTTTTATAAATCAATAGAACTGTATCTGTTTTGTCCATTCTATGCGTTGATATTGTCATTATTATTTAATCACTTATATAGCATGAGATGAATGGCTTAGATGTGCATAGTTTAAATGTTTATTATATATTGGCTTAATTGATAGGAAATGTATGTTATGTTAGAAATTACACGAGTGCTTTAATTGATTGCAGGGCCAAGATTTGGAGCTGGTGAAGGAGAACCTCTGCTTCACTGCCTAGTGCTCTCCAAGGGACTCCAAGATCATTAAAGAGGTAATCTTCTATCTTATTCTATCAAGTTGTTTTAAGTTAATATGAACATGTATATGCCATCTTTGTGAACTATACAGCTAATCTTACTTTCTACCTTAGGCACCGAAAAGCCTTGAGAGGGATATACGATAACCAACAACCCAAGAATTTTACCCTATAGTAGTCCAGCAGCTGGAAGAGCACCGCATGTCTTGTAGTGTCTGGTGTGCCCTCGGCGGCCCTTGAAAATCTGGAGGACCGAGTATCGTTCATGCCTGGTCGTACTCATAACCGCATCAGGTCTCCAAGGTGAACAGCCTCTGGTCAATAGAACAATGTAGGTAAGGTAAGTCAGCCAAAAGGATCCATAACTTCGAGAAAAGGATTGGCTTTGAGGGCTGGGCCTAGGGGTCTACACCCTCGCGGGGGCTTTTCCCTAGGCGGCGAACAGTCGACTCAGAACTAGTACGGACAAGGGGAATCTGACTGTTTAATTAAAAAAAATCATTTCAATGGTCCCTGCAGATGCTGATACAACGTGATTTCCGCCCAATGCTCTGAATGTCAAAGTGAATAAATTCAACCAAGCGCGGGTAAATGGCGAGAGTAACTATGACTCTCTTAAGGTAGCCAAATGCCTCATCATCTAATTAGTGATGTGCATGAATGGATTAAAGAGATTCCCACTGTCCCTATCTACTATCTAGTGAAACCACAGCCAAGGGAATGGGCTTGGCAGAATCAGCAGGGAAATAAGACCCTGTTGAGCTTGACTCTAGTCTGAATTTGTGAAATGACGTGAGAGGTGTAGAATAAGTGGGAGTCATTTTCGGCGCAAGTGAAATACCACTAATTTTAATGTTATTTTACTTATTCTGTGGGGCAGAGATGGGGCACTGCCCCTATTTTTTGCCTTAAGGCATGTTTCGATGGGTTGATCTGGGCGAAAGACATTGTCAGGTGGGGATTTTGGCTAGGGCGACACATCTGTTAAAATATAACGCAGGTGTCCTAAGATGAGCTCAACGAGAAAAGAAATCTCATGTGGAACAAAAGGGTAAAAGCTCATTTGATTTTGATTTTCAGTACGAATACAAACTATGAAAGTGTGGCCTATAAATCCTTTAGACTTTCAGAATTTGAAGCTAGAGGTGTCAGAAAAGTTACCACAGGGATAAATAGCTTGTGGCAGCCAAGCATTCATAGTGACGTTGATTTTTGATCCTTTGATGTCGACTCTTTTTATCATTGTGAAGCAGAATTCACCAAGTGTTGGATTGTTCACCTGCCAATAGGGAACGTGAGCTGGGTTTAGACTGTTGTGGGATAGGTTAGTTTTACCCTACTAATGAACCGCACCACAATAGTAATTCAACTTAGTATGAGAGGAACTGTTGATTCACACAATTGGTCATCGCGCTTGGTTGAAAGGACAGTGGCACGAAGCTACCCTATGTCAGATTATGATTGAATGCCTCTAAGTCAAAATCAATGCTAGAAGCGGTGCATGTCACTCTTCGACTATATCTCGACCCACAGTAGGGGCATCTCTTTGTCGCCCCCAGGGGCCCATGTCATTTGCAAACCGTGATTGTGAAGCATCTCGGTTGGGGCAACTTTGAATTTCAATTTCAAATGGTCGTTGAGAAGAATCCTTTGCAGACGACTTAAATACGTGACAAGGTATTGTAAGTGGCAGAGTGGCCTTGCTGCCATGATCCACTAAGATTCAGCCCTTGTTTGCCTCGATTAAGAGCTTCACTCTTCTCATTTTATTCATAATTCAGACGACTATCACCGTTGCACCTTCTGGCACCTGTCCTTTTCATTCAAACATCGTTTCTTTTGTTCGCATCTCAAAAATGCATTTTTTGCTTGGGGGAGGGAAATTTCAGGTTTCCAAGCCACGGTTGCAGAAGGGGTCGCCAACCTATGGAACTTGTGGTCGGTGGCATGGAAACCCCAAATTTCCATGTCACGACACGCCGTAAAACCAGCTCAGGCCTGTGGAACTTGGGGTTTCCACGTCCTCCCGTGCCCCCGAGGGAAACACGCTGGGAAAATTGGGGTTTCCATTTCGTGGCACATGGAAGAGGGCTACACCCAAGCCCGGGAAACTTGGGGTTTCCATGTCTCATCCCTGACGGAAACCGCAGGTTTCCCTATTTTAGGGCACACTAGAAACTTGGGGTTTCCATGATGATGGAAACCGTCGCCCGAGTCTAGGGAACTGGTGGTGTTTTGAAACCACAGATCCAAGCCTCTGGGGAACTTCGGGTTTTTTCCATGTCGCAGTGTGTACAAACCCACCGCCCAAGTCAATGAAACTTGGGGGTTTCCATTTCGCCACATGACGGACAACTGCCCCAATTTGGAGAAACTCGGGGTTTACATTTCGTGGCACGACAGAAAATTTCCCAAGTCTGGGAAACCTGGGGTTCCCATGTCCCGCCTCCCAAGTATGGGGAACTTCGAGTTTCCATGTCACAACGTGACGAAAACTACTGCCCGGGTCCCGTAGAGCTCAGGGGTTCCCATTTTTTGCGGCACGACGGTTACCGCCCAATTTCGGGAAACTCAGGGATTTCCATGTCCCACCACGACAGAAACCATGGCCTCGGTGTGGGGAGTTTGGGTTTCCATGTCGCGGCATGATGGAGAACCACCCAAGCCTGTGAAACTTTGGGGCCTCTGTTTCGTGGCACGAGGGAAACCGTCTAGTTCTGGGAACCTTGTGGTTTCCATCTCCCGCCTCGACGAAAACCGCGCCCCTGGTGAGGGGAAATTGGGTTTCCATGTCATGGTACAACTGTAATCGCCTAATTTTATGAAACTTGTGGTTTTCGTTGCACGGCATGTC
The DNA here is from genome assembly GCA_034641835.2 of Pinus albicaulis. NCBI lineage: Eukaryota > Viridiplantae > Streptophyta > Pinopsida > Pinales > Pinaceae > Pinus > Pinus albicaulis. The sequence goes on along the minus strand of JAXQQM020065651.1, from coordinate 28,583 downwards.
AAAGAACGGCCCAAGTCTGGAGAACTTGGGGCTCCCATTTCACGGTGCGACGGAAACTGCTCCCCTGGTCCGTCTCCAGAACTTGGGATTTCCATGCCTTGTCGCAAAGGAAGCCATCCAAGTGTGGGAAAGGTTGGGTTTTTTAAGGCCCCAAGACTTCATGAGGTGCCTTCGGGGTAACGGGCATGCCCATCGGGCGTTCGGGCACCGTACGACATTGCGGGCGAGCCGTCGCGCAGTAACTGCACAGGCACAGGTGTGTGGAGGTGAGCGGCATGGGCGGGTCGCACATATCTGGTAGTGGCATTGGAAAAAGTTACATTATAGGTGAAACACAGCATAGCCAGAGTCATAGAACCGATGCACAAGTTGAGCAGCCGACGCTACATGAGTGGGCGAACAACTGAACGATGGGGGTTGGATCAAGTCGACCGAGTGAGCCACAACACACACATGATACACGTATTAATACGGCATGCGGATGATGGAGAATTAATCCAACCAATGATAAAGAAAGCATCTAAGTGCGAGCGCATTGAAGCACCATGAGCTAAGCCAACAACTTGTTGGTGAAAGAAACACGGCGGCGGTGAATGCAGGGCGAGCATGGGTCAAGTCAGGTTGTTAACATGTAGGGCGAGCGGAATTCCTCCACAGGGCATTCGCACCATAGGATGGGTCGAGTCGGGCAGTGCATGGGTCGAGTCATGTGACAGATGTGCAAGGCATGCGAAACTTCTCCACAGGGCATCCGCAGTGCAAGGTCCGGTCAGGCAGGGTGTCCAAATGATCCGAGCTTCAGTTCAAAGATCGTTCTGAAGGCATCATGAGTCAGAATTGAGTGTTGAAAGTTGAAGCAGGTGCATATTGACAAGACAGAGCTAACCACATAGCTGGGGAAGTAGATTGGACACATGGAGAGCTCGCGGGGAGGTCTGAAATCATTTGCAGTGCTGACCCGACTGACCTGACAACACTTGGGCAGTTTTATGTAGGATATTCCTAAGGTGAATTATAATGTTGTAAACGATTTTTGTGGGCTATTTAATGATTTTCAAGTGCTGTAAGCTTGGATAAAAAGTGACTTGCATTGCCAAAGAGCAAAGGGAGTCTTTTACTGGATTGGAACTTGTACTCTATTTCGTATTTATGAAACATACTATCGGGCAGACCCATTATTAACTGGGAGTTTCCCCTCCCTTCTATGTATGGGCATACACTGTGGATATGATGATAATTTTTATGTTCTCTACACATTAAAAGAACATTTGATTAACTAATTTAACAAGTGTTGCTAAAGGCATAGTCTACATACTTGAGTATTACGAAAAGGAGAAGTACGGTAGTTCCGCACCCTATCTATAGCGTGGTTGAAAGGTCACCAAAGGTCTAGGGGCGTGATAGGTTTCCTTACCTTGCAATGACAACAGTCACCCAACTGTGAAAAATCTAAGGTTTCCGTGTCCCTGCTCAATGGACACCGCCCAATTATACGTCCGCCATGATGGAAACTGCCCCTATAAGGCCCATGAGCCGAGGATGAAGATGGAGGGCGTTGGAATCGCTCGGTGGACATGCGACGAATGACAAAAACCATGACGAAAGGTTAGATAGGTGCGCCGATGGAAGAAAACATCATTCGACTATGATGCAATGTTATCATGGTGATCGTGTGACGTGCATAAACACGTCCAAAAATGGTCATGTGTTAGCTTGGAGGTTTTATAGGCCGGTCGTGCTGCCAAGCTGACATTAAGGAAGAAATGTCACGTCGTAACCAAGGCTTTATGGGCGTTTAGAGGGTCGGATTCATATGGTTCAAGCCCCACCCATGGAAGCAATGTGTGGGAAAAGGCACATACAAAAGGAGGACGTGCGATGGATGATAAAGGAAAGAAATAAGGACATCAACATCTTATTGATTCCACCATTCGCAAGCTAATGAGCGAGCTAGAGTGAAGGTCGAGGGTGGAGGGTGAAGCCACAGCAAGGAAATGGAGTCTGGGTCGAGTAAGGTAAAAATGTGTTCGACATTCACCTGTAGGTCGAGTCAAGTTCCTTCCGCAAGGCACATGTAGTGGAGTGTTTAGTGCATGGTCAAGTCAAGTTCCTTCTGCAGAACACGTGTAGAACAGTGTTCAAGGCGAACGCGTTTAGGTCGAGCCGGGTTCGTGCAGCGTGCCCACGTTCAGAATGTGCGAAACAATGTTTGAAGGCATGAAGTCCATTCACCAGGGTCGGGTTGGTTCGAACGCGACCTGAATGGGTTTAGGAAACGTGTGTAGACCATGATCCTGGTGACCCACATGCAGAAATGCGTTCAGGGTGCCGAGGGCGTCTGTGACCCGAGTGACCCACTTGAACCAAAATTCGCATAGACTTCAAAAACATGTTCTAAAATGGAATTTTGGGGTTCCTTTAGATTTTTTGCATTTTTGGGAAGCTGCTAAGGCTAGACCCAGGTACAAGCACATTTGGCAAGAATCATAAATGGTTTATGGAGGCTTGGTTGTATAATTATTGCAGATTGTACATATTTATTGAAGCATAGTACCGGGGAGACTTATTAACGGGATTTTCCCCTCCCTTTAATGCATGGGTGTTCATGTGGTTTCATAATGATTTTTATTGCTATTTTATTTTCGCACAAGAACACTTTGGAAGATTAATTAAACAAGTGTTGAGTTAGGCGTAGTCTACTTATTGAGTATTTGAAAAGAGAAAAATAATGTAGTGCCGCACCCGTCTATAGAGAGGTTGGGAGACTACCACAGGTATAGGGGCGTGACAGTTGGTATCAGAGCTACATTTTCGTGGATTTTTTATTATTGAGCAGGGATACATTTGTAGTGTTGCAGGTGGGTATTGAAGCTTCATGGATGAGTTTGTTTCATTGGAAATGAACTTCAAATAAATTAAAGGGAAGTCGAAGGAAGTGGAAAAGGAGTTTGATGAGGTGAGTCGGCCCATTTGATACATTGTGCAAGAGGAGGAAATCTGGAATGAGAAAAGATGAAATGTTTCGACTTATGAAGAAGGTGAGAATTATCCTAGAATAAATGGACAAGGTGGAAGAAGAGAGAAGGAAGTTACTTGATAAGCTTCTCAAACTGAGAGACCTTGGAAAGATGAAGCATGGTGGCATGAAGCCCAATATGGCCGAACCAAAGGATGTTGTAGATGTGATTGAAGTCAAGGAAGAACTTGATGAACAAGTTGGGCTAGGACCAAGCACATTACAAGAATTGATGGTGGAAAATTCTCACAAGGATGTTGCAGATGTGGTAGAATTTGAGGACGAACTTGATGAACAGGTTGGACCAGGGCCAAGCACATTGCAAGCATCGGTGATGGATGATTGTGGGGAGGATGTTGAGGATGCGGATATGATCGAGGAAGAACTCATGGAACAATTTGAACCTTGACCAACAACATTGCAGGCATTGGGGGATGAACCGCATGAAAATGTTGTAGAAGTGACAATTATCGAGGAGGAACTTTATGAGTAGGCGGTACCAGGATCGGAAGCATTGCAGACATTGACGAGGACGGAGGACACTCGCTTAGAGATTCTTCATGAAGACATGGCTCGTGTTTCAATTAAGCATCTGGGAGATGGACCATATGCAGGGATGGGAAAGAAGATGACTTCTTTGCCAATACCATGGAAGACCTTTCCTCAGATGACTATGATGGAACCTTGTACATTGGAGAAGCAAGGGGAGAATTTCTTGTTGTAGACCTTGATAGGGAAATTTGTGACCTCGCTCTAGTAGGTTCAAATTCCCATGAAAAGGGTGGAACTTGATGATCTTTGTGATAGATATGGGTCATGCTTAGCCACATGGAAACTGGCTAGGTGCCCGGCATGACTCATGGACTGCCTTGGTGGTAGGGCACATTATTTGGGTAGAATTTTTCATGGTTTACAACCAATAAGGAACTCTTAGTGCACCTTTAGTGGGGGAGAAGCCTTGGAGGAATTACCCATAAAGATGATGGTAGAAGTGACCGAGGGCACTTAACCTGTACACTGTACACATGATGGTGACTAGGGTTGAGGCCAGTCTACTCTTGATGGACACATGGGCAACCAAATTCATGTACATTGACATGAGGGCATGGCAGGACATTATGTTGAGACATTACACAGGTGCACTTACTAGGTGCCACTTATGAGCATCATGGAGGAGTGTCAAGGAGGAATATGCTGAGCATGATCGATTGTTGGTGCTACATGGAGATATTTTATAGATGGGCTGATGGATGTTGTTCACTTTGAGAAACAAGACATTGGTTGGATGAGCAGCCTATGAGCACATTCATATGAATTGCAGGGTGAGAACAAATTGTGGTGGAACTCATGGGCAATACAAGCATGCTTGCCAATGCTTTGGATAGGATGATGCATGGGAGTTCATGATGGAATTTAATTCATTGAAGGCTTCATACTCCAATGATCTTGCAGTATCTGGTTCACTGAGGAGTTGAGATCTAGACTGGTCTTGATTTTGATGCAGTATGGGATGCATACCTTTGAGCACATTTATGGGGTGTGTTTGTGAGGAGTCACTTGATGGAGATGATCAACAGGACGAATTGGTGGTTGATGGAGATGTGGCGATGGGATGCCTTGGTGGTATACACTTGGGAATGGCTTGAGCCTTCTTGACTTAAATTCGGTACACATGTTGGATGCATATTGCGGATGGGATGAACATAGCTTCATGGACCTGAATAAGGCACATTGTTGAGAGGGTGTTCTTGACTTGATTTGTAGAGGACCTTTCACACGTGGATGATGCTTGATAGTTGTGGCTTTCTTCTGAACAACACGTGGAGATTGGCATCATGGGAAGCAAATTTCAGATAGAGATGGCTTGTTGGATGGGAAACGTGTTGCAGATGAGACGGATCCCCATGGATTACTTTACAGTCATATGGGACAGATCCTTGATTGATTTGATGGGTGTGACGGGATGCGAGAGGGACAACTAACACATGGTACGAGGATGTGCATTCTCATAATGAGAATCTCTGGTTGTGCTGATCACCCGACCAGTTCGATTTATGAGGGCTATAGCACTGTGAAGAGTTATGCTAGATACATAGCAGGTTTGGTTTACGTTGAGTTGGTTGGAGTACTTGATGCAGAGATTCACATGATATTGACGATACACGATGGGTTGGCACGATATATGTTGCAGCAGCATGTGGCCATGATGGAGATATTGACTTCCCACGATGGTATAGCACGTGGTGATTGTGACAGATGTGTTGATGATCATGGATTGGGGAGATATTTCCCTTGGATATGCTAGACATGAACCTTGATGGTTTATGCGAAGAGACTGGGCGATGATACATTGTGACGATGATGGTAGGACTATCGGGGACGATAGTCTTATTTTAAGTGGGGGGGTATGTAAGACCCACGAGTCAAGGATGATGACGGAGGGCGTTGGAAGTGTTCGGTGGACATGCGAAGAACGACAGCTGATGAAACAATGAAAACATCAACTTGCAAAAGGTCTGAAAAAATATCCCTTGACATTCTTCCCAAATTTCCATGTCTTTTTATGCAACTTCGACCCTGACCAATGCCCTTCCCATGCCAATGTTTCGCAAGACCAACCAAAATAATTTCTAAGCTTTGATACCAACTGCAACCCCATCATTGTATTCCTGCTTCAATATTCAAACTTCAACAAAGCTCAATTTGCCATGAATTGAGCTTTGATACAATCTGCCACGAAGTGGTAGTGGTGCCAGTGCTTCACCCGTGTGAGGGCACCCAAGGAAACATGTTCGGGTGGGCCGGGTTGGGTCAGGCCGGTGTCGTGTGAGGGTTGTCGTGTCAAAAATGCTAAGTGGTGATCGTGGGTGTGCCTTGTGCATGTTCGGGCGGGTCGGGTTAGGTCGTGTGAGGGTGGTCGTGTTAAAAATGCTAAGTTCTAACTGCCCGTGTACCTTGTGCATGTTAGTGTGAGCCATTTTCTGTTTTCTCCCTCGTGCCTTCATTCCGGTGGGTTGAGTCCTACCATGGGAGGGCGCCCAAGGAAACGCGTTCGGGTCGGGTCAGGTCATGTGATGGAGGCTGTATAAAAGATGCTAATTTTTGACCGCCCCTATGCCTTGTGCATGTTTGTGTGACCCGTTTTCTGCTTGCTCCCTTGTTCCTTCGTTCGGGCAGGTCGAGTTGGGTCATGTGTGGGTGCCGAAGGAAACGTGTTTGGGTCGAGTCGTGCCGTGTGAGGGTGCCAGAGGAAACGCATTCGAGCGGGTCGGTTTGGTTCATGTCATGTGAGGGCACCCAAAGAAATGCATTCTGGCAGTTTCGGTTGGGTCATGTCATGTGAGGGCGCCCAAGGAAATGAGTTCGGGCGGGTCTAGTCATGTCTTGTGAGGACGTCTAGGGAAATGAGTTCAGGTGGGTCAGGTTGGGTCACCTGAGGGCTCCCAAGGAAACGCGTTTGGGTCGGGTTGTGTGAGTGCGGCCGTATAAAAAATGCTAAGTTGTGCCTGTCCATGTGACTTGTGCACGTTCGTGCGGCCAGTTTATGATTTTCTCCCTTGTGCCTTCGTTCGGGCGGGTCGAGTTGGGTCGTGCCGTATGAGGGAGGCCATATAAAAAATGCTAAGTTGTGAGTGCTCATGTGCCTTGTGCATGTTTGTGCGACCCATTTTCCATTTTCTCCCTTGTGCCTTCGTTCGGGAAGATTAGGTCGTGTCGTGTGAGAGCGCCCAAGGAAACATGTTCGGGCCGGGCCGTGTGAGGGAGGCCGTATAAAAAATGCTAAGTTTTGACCGCCCCTATGGCTTGTGCATGTTCGTGCGAACTGATTGCTGTTTGCTCCTTTGTGCCTTCGTTTAGGCGGGTCGGGTCGTGCCGTGTGAGGGCACCCAAGGAAACACGTTTGGGTCGGGTCAGGTCTTGTGGGGGAGGCCGTATTAAAAATGCTAAGTTGTGACCACCCGTGTGCCTAGTTTTCATGCCCCTATTCCTTCAGTGACTTTCAACCACACTATAGACGAGTGCGGCATTACCGTAATTTTTATTTTTCCAAATACTAAAGTATATAGACTACACCTTTAGCAACACTTGTTATTTATTAACCAAAATTTCTCTTGATATGTGGAAATAAACATAAACATCATTATCAATCCACAAGTATGCCCATACATACAAGGGAGGGGCTACTCCCTGTTAATAATGAGTCTGGCTGATAATACGTTTCATAAATATGAAATAATAAGTTCCAATCCAGCAGAAGCCACTTCTGCTCCTTGGCAAGGTAAGTTAGCCTTTTTAGCAAGCTCTAAGGCTTGTAAACCATCAAATTAGCCTACAAAAATCATTTACAATCATCAGAATTCACCTTGGGAATATCCTGCACAAAACTGCCCAAGTGCTGCCGGGTCACCTGGGTCACTTAAATCGGCACTACAAATAAGTTTAGACCATCCCTCGAGCTCCTTGTGTGTCCAATCTTCTTCCCAACTATATGGTTAGATGTGGCCTATCAATACGCACATTCTACAATTCACGACACTCAATTCCAACTCTTGATGCTCTCGAAATGGCTTCTGCACTGTTGTGCAACTCGTGTAGAGGCGCCCAGTCGTGGGTCACCCGACTTGCCCGTCCAAACGTGTTCAGGTCTGGTTACGGGCACCATTTCAGGCTGGGTGAGGGCACCCAGCCAAATGTGTTCAGGTTAGTTCGGGCGTGCCGGGTGAGGGAGCCCAGCCAAAAGCATTTGGTCGGGTCAAGCGTGACGTGTGAGGGCTCCGGGCCAAACGCGTTCGGGTCGGGTCGGGCACGTAGTGTCGCGTCGGGTGAGGGCACCCGGCCAAACGCGTTCGGGTCGGGTCATTTGGGCTGAGGGCACCCATATTAGATTTGCTAAGTTGTGACTACCCGGGTTCCTTATGCACGTCCGGGCGGTCTGTTTGTTGTTTGCTCCCATGTGCGTCCATTTGGGCAGGCACGTCGTGTCGTGCCGAGTGAGGGCGTCCGTTCGAGTCAAGTCGTTTGGTCTAAGGTCGCCCGTATAAGATTTGTTAAGTTGTGATCGCCCAGGTGCCTTGTGCATGTCTGCGTGGCCCATGTTCCATTTGGTCCCATGTGCGTCCACTCGGTCCATTCGGGCAGGCGCACCATGTCACGCCGGGTGAGGGCATTCGTTCTAGTCGGTTCGTTTGGTTCGAGGGCGCTCGTGTCAAATTTTCTAAGTTGTGACCACCTAGGTTCCTTGTGCACGTTTTCACGGCTTGTTTTCCATTTGGTCCCATGTGCGTCAATTCTGTCTATTTGGGTGGGCGCACCGTGTCGCCCCAGGTGAGGGCGTTCGTTCGGGTTGGGCCGTTTGGTCCGAGGGCGCCCGTGTAAGATTTGCTAAGTTGTGACTGCCCAGGTTCCTTGTGCACATCTGGGTAGCCCATTTTCCATTTGGTCCCATGAGCGTCCATTCGGTCGGGCACGTCGTGTCGCGCTGGGGGAGGGTGGCCATTCAGGCAGGCGTGCCATGTCGTGCCGGGTGAGGGCGTTCGTTCAGGTCGAGTCATTTGGTCCAAGGGCACTCGTGTCGTATTTCCTAATTTATGACTGCTGGGGTGCCTTGTGCATGTCTGGGGGGACTATTTGACGTTTTCACCCATGTGCGTCCGTTAGAGTGAGGGCATCCATTCGGGTGGGTGCACTGTGTCACGCCGGGTGAGGGCATCCGTTTGGTTCGGGTCGTTTGGTACGAGGTCGCTCATATAATATTTTCTAAGTTGTGACCGCTCAAGTGCCTTGTGCACGTCTGGGCAGCCTGTTTGTCGTTTGGTCCCATGTGCGTCTGTTCAGTTCGTTCGGGCAGGTGTGCCATGTCGCGCCAGGTGAGGGCGTCCGTTCGAGTCGGGTCATTTGGTCCAGGGGCGCCCGTGTTAGATTTGCTAAGTTGTGATTGCCCAGGTGCCTTGTGCATGTCTGGGCGACCTGTTTTCCATTTGACCCGATGTGCGTCCATTCGGTTAGGCACGCCGTGTTGTTCGGGTGAGTGTGTTCGTTCGGGTGGGTGTGTCGTGTCGCACCGGGTGAGGGTGTCCATTCAGGTCGGGTCATTTGGTACGAGGGTTCCCGTGTCATATTTTCTAAGTTGTGACCACCCAGGTGCCTTTTGCACGTCCGGGCGGCCCATTTTTTTTTTACTCCCATGTGTGTCCATTCGGTCAGGCACACCGTGTCGTGCCGGGTGAGGGCATCCATTCGGGCGGGTGCGCCGTGTTGTACCGGGTGAGGATGTCCGTTCAAGTCAGGTCGTTTGGTTTGAGGGCACCTGTGGAAAATTTTAGAAGTTTTAACCGCCCAGGTGCCTTGTGCACGTCTGGATGGCCCGTTTACGGTTTTCTCCCATGTACGTCCGTTCGGGCGGGCGCGCCATGTCGAGCCGGGTGAGGGCGTTCGTTTGGGTCGGGTCGTTTGGTCCGAGGGTGACCTTGTCAGATTTCCTAAGTTGTGACCACCCAAGTGCCTTGTGCATGTCCGGGCGGCCCATTTGCCATTTTCTCCCATGTGCATCAGTTCGGTCACGCGCGCCGTGTCGCGCTGGGTGAGGGTGTCCGTTCGGGTCGGGTCGTTTGGTCCAAGGGCGCTCGTGTCAGATTTTCTAAGTTGTGACTGCCTGGGTACCTTCTGTACGTCCAGGTGGCATGTTTTCCATTTTCTCCCATATGCATCCATTCGGTCGGGCGCGCCATGTCGCGCCAGGTGAGGCTGTCCGTTTGGGTCGAGTCGTTTGGTCCGAGGGCACCCGTGTTAGATTTGCTAAGCTGTGACCGCCCCAATTCCTTGTGCACGTCCGGGTGGCCCGTTTTCCATTTTCTCCCATGTACTTCAGTTTGGTCGGGTGCGCCGTGTCATGTCGAGTGAGTGCGTTCATTCGGGCGAGCATGTCGTGTCGCGTCAGGTGAGGTCGTCTGTTCGGGTCAGGTCGTTTGGTCCGAGGGCACCCGTGTAACATTTGCTAAGTTGTAACCACCCATGTGCCTTGTACACTTTCGGGTGGCCTGTTTACCTTTTTCTCCCATGTACGTCCATTCAATCCATTTTTTGTCGCTTTCTCCCATGTGCGTCCATTCGTTTGGGCGCGTCGTGTTGCATCTGGTGAGGGCGTCCATTCAGGCATGTGCGTCATGTCGTGATGGGTGAGGGCGTTTTTTTGGGTCGGGTTGTTTGGTCTGTGGGCACCCATGTCAGATTTGCTAAGTTGTGACCACTTAGGTGCCTTATGCACGTCCGGGTGGCCCGTTTGCCGTTTGCTCCCATGGGCATCTGCTCGGGTGGGTGTGCCGTGTCGCGCTGAGTGAGAGAGTCTGTTCAGGTCGGGTAGTTTGGTCCGAGGGCGCTCGTGTCAGATTTTCTAATTTGTGACTACCCGGGTGCCTTGTGCACGTCCGGGCAGCCCATTTTTCATTTGCTCCTATGTGCATTCGTTCGATTGGGTGCACCGTGTCACACCAAGTAAGGCTGTCCATTCAGGCAGGCACGCCATGTCGTGTAGGGTGATGGCGTCCGTTCGAGTTGGGTCATTTGGTCCGAGGACGCCCATGTCAGATTTGCTAAGTTGTGACCACCCGGGTGCCTTGTGCATGTCTTGGCGGCCCGTTTTTCGTTTGCTCCCATGTGCGTCCGTTCGGTTGGGCGCGCCGTGTCCTGCTGGGTGAGGGCGTTCATTCGAGCGGGTGCGTCATGTCATGATGGGTGAGGGCATCTGTTTGGGTCAAGTCGTTTGGTCCGTGGGCACCCATGTAAGATTTTCTAAGTTGTGACCGCTCGAGTGCCTTGTCCACACCTGGGCGGCCCGTATGCTGTTTGCTCCCATGTGCGTCCGTTCAGGTGGGCGTACCGTGTCGCGCTAGGTGAGGGTGTTCGTTCGGGTCGAGTTGTTTGGTCCAAGGGTGCCCATGTCAGATTTTCTAAGTTGTGAGGGCCTTGTGCACGTCCGGGCAGTCTGTTTTCCATTTGCTCCCATGTGTGTCCACTCGGTCAGGCACGCCGTGTCGTGCTGGGTGAGGGTGTCCGTTTGGGTCAGGTCATTTGGTCCGAAGGCGCCCGTGTCATATTTGCTAAGTTGTGACCACCCTGGTGCCTTGTGCACATCCAGGCGGCCCATTTTCCATTTTCTCCCATGTGCATCCATTCGGTCGGGCGCACCATCTCGCGTCAGGTGTGGGCGCTCGGCCAAGCGCGTTCGAGTCGGCCTGTTTTGTCTGAGGGCACCCTTATCAGATTTGCTAGGTTGTGACCGCCCGAGTGCTTTGTGCACGTCTGGGCGGCCCGTTTTCTGTTTAATCACATGTGCCTCTGTTTATTCGGGTGTGCCATGTCATGCCGGCTGAGGGCGCCCGGCCAAGCGCTTTTGGGTCGGGCTTTTGTTTTGAGGGCGCTCGTATCAGATTTTATTTTCATGTGAAAGGTGGGTTGGTAATTGAGTTGTTTTGTTCGGTTGTGCCAGAAGAATGGCCTTGGGTCATTTTTAGGGTCATCGACTTTCTTCTCTCCATTACCACTTGGTAGCATATGAGTGGTAATGTTGGCCATGCTCGTCCTGGGAGGAATGTTTTAGCAATCTCTCCTGTCTGCTCTATTTTCTTGCAGTTGGATGGGGTTGTTGTGTGTGGCTCCTTGAGATGACTGGCCAGTCGTTGGATTTGTTGAAATCGGCTCTTAGGTATCTCTCTCTCGTTCCCCTTGGTCACACCTTTGCTCTGTTGAAATCATCTTTTCGCTATGTCGCTTGTTGGCTTCGTTGATGTCGGCTCTTCGCTATATTTTTCATCTCGTCCCTTTTAGCTTGTAGGGGGAGGGATTGGTTTTTCGTGTGCAAGGTGGGTTGGTAATTGATTTTTTTGTTTGGGTGCACCTGAAGAATGGCCTTTGGTCATTTGTAGGGTCATTGCCTCTCAACTTCTCTCCATCCCCACTCGGTAGCACATGAGCGGTAATGTTGGCCATGCTTTTCTTGGGAGGCATATGTGAGCAGAGTCACCCTTTCAATCTATGTTCTCAGATTTGGATGAGGTTGCTGTGTGTGGCTCCTTGAGACAACTGGCTGGTCGCCTATTTCACTCTCATGCCCCTTGGTCACTTGTTGGCTCTGTTGAAATTGGCTCTTTGCTATATTTTTCACCTCCTCCCATCTTGGTGGGGAGGAGAGGTGGGCTTTTCTCTCGTTGGCTTCGTGAAATCATCTCTTTGCTATATTGTTCACCTCCTCCCTTTTTGGTGGGGGGAGGATTTGTATTATCGTGTGAAAGGTGGGTTGGTAACTAAGTTACTTATTCGGGTGTGTCTGAAGAATGGCCTTGGGTCATTTGTACGGTGTTCGACATTCATATTCTCTCCATCCCCACTTGGTAGCACATGAGCGGTAATGTTGGCCATGCTCGTCCTTGGAGGCATACATGAACAATTCCCCCTTTTCTTCACGGTCTCGGAATCAGATGGGTTTTTGTGTGTGGCTCCTTTAGATGATTGTCCTCTTCATTTTTTGGCTCTTTATGGTGCCAGTTTCTTGTGCTTGTACTCTTTCTATGTCAACATTGTGGGTTGAGATGCATACATTTAAGAGGAATGTGGAAGGGTTTTGGCTGTAAGCCACCCCTCTTGCTTTCTTTTTCCACTGGGTGATGTGAGGAGTAGTTCTCCTTCTTTTAAAATTAAGGTTTGGAATTCCTTTCAGAGTGCACGTCATTTTTCACTGCGTTGGCTTTGACGTTTTGATAGATGTGGTGGTCCATATGTTTGATCGAGTGGTTGGATTTTTCCTTGCATCTTGCGTGCACAGTAGAATTATGTGGCTTGGAATGTTGAGACAAAAGGTGATGGGTATTTCTTGTTTTGTTCATCGCGTATGCGATTGTGGTCCAATGAGGATGAGGCTTGCTACATTGATGGTGGGGGCTATATCTGGAAGGAGGACTTCAAGGTGGAATGCTTCGACCTCCCTCCTCTGTGTGGAGGTGGCTGCAGGTGAAAAGTATTCATTGTCCAGTTCGTAAGTCGGTGGGGAAATCTCCTAGGTTTCTTGTGTGCAGGGTGTGTGGGGTGTGGGGCTGCCTGATCCCTCCTCCTGTTTGGATATGTTCATGCCTTTTGTAGCAAGTCTCTTGATTTTCATTTATTTTCTTCCTTTTCCTTCAAATCGAGGTTGTCGCAGGCGATCAAGCGATCGAGGTCCATTGTTGCTGCTGTCCGAGTGGACTCCTAGGTGGTATCGGTGTGGGGTGGGTAGGGTTGGAGGGGGGAATTTGTAAGGGAGGTTGCAAGATCGGTCGTTCTTGTTTTATTTCTGTCCTTTTCAATTGAGGGTGTTGCAGGCGATCAAATGATTGAGGTCCACTATTGCTGCTGGCCGGGTGTTCTCCTAGGTGGCCTTGGTGCGGGGCGGGGAGGGTCAGGGTGGCATTTCTAATAGAGGTGGTCGACTTGGTCATTCTCCTTCCACTTCCTTCATTTTCCTTTGCAGTGAGGTTTCCACATGCGATCAAGTGATTGAGTCTTGCTGTTGCTACTGTCGGGGTGGACTCCTAGGTGGCCTCATTGTTGGTCGAGAAGGGTTGCAGGGAATTTTTAAGAGACGCCACGGGGTCAGTTTTCCTCCCTTTTTTTACTTACTTTGCTTTCAAATCGAGGTCACCGCAGGCGATCGGGTGATCGAGGTCCATCGTTGCTGCTGTCCGGTTGGACTCCTAGGTTGCCTCGGTGTGGGGCAGGGACTGTTGGGAGGCATTTTAGAGAGAACGAGATTGTGGGGTTTGTCATTCTCCATTTGTTTCCTTTGTTTTCCTTTGCATCGGGGTTGCTGCAGGTGCTCGAGGTCCTTTATTGCCACTGTCGGGGTGGACTCCTAGGTGGCCTTGGTGTGAGGCGGGGAGGGTTTGGGGGGCATTTCTAAAAGAGTCTTGTTTTTGTTTTCTCCCCTTTCTCTGTTCATTGTGGTTGTCATGGGTGACAAGGCTTTTTCCATCCTTGCTAGTTGGGGGGTGGTTACCAACTCCTAGGCGGCCTCGGTGCAATGTGACTTGGCGGGGTGATCCACTTTTTCACTTTGTGGATCTTGCATCCATCGTCCATTATGTTTGATGTATTGCATGTCCTTGGAATGTAGTGTGTGTGGGCTCTAATCCCTTCTTGGGGATGCAAGAGGTGCAAGGTATAAGATCTTTACATGGTATTTTGACCTCTCTTTGACTTGATGGGTGTTCAGGATGTGGCTCTCTGTAAGAGAGAACTTTGAATGCCCTTTGAAGTGGGAGGGTGCTACCTGGTTGATCTTGCCAGTAGTCATATGCTTGTCTCAAATATTAAGCCATGCATGTATAAGTATGAACTAATTCAGACTGCGAAACTGCGGATGGCTCATTAAATCAGTTATAGTTTTTTTGATGGTACCATACTACTCAGATAACCATATTAATTCTAGAGCTAATACGCGCACCAAGTCCTGACTCTTTGGAAGGGATGAATTTTTTATATAAAAGGTCGGCGCGGACTTGCCCACTTCTCCAGTGAATCATGATAACTCGACGGATCGCACAACCCTTGTGCTGGCAATGCTTCATTGAAATTTCTGCCCTATCAACTTTCGATGGTAGGATAGAGGCCTACCATGGTGGTGATGGGTGACGGAGAATTAGGGTTCGATTCCAAAGAGGGAGACTAAGAAATGGCTACCACATCCAAGGAAGGCAGCAGGCACGCAAATTACCCAATCCTGACATGGGGAGGTAGTGACAATAAATAACAATACTGGGCTCATCGATTCTGGTAATTGGAATGAGTAAAATCTAAATCCCTTAACGAGGATCCATTAGAGGGCAAGTCTGGTGCTAGTAGCCGTGGTAATTATAGCTCCAATAACTTATATTTAAGTTGTTGCAGTTAAAAATCTCGTAGTTGGATCTTGGGTCGTAAAGGTCGGTCCACCTACTTGGTGTGCACCTGCCCTTCTGTCCCTTTTATCGACGGCATGCTCCTGGCCTTAATTGGCTAGGTCATAGCTCTGGCGCTGTTACTTTGAAAAAATTAGAGTGCTCAAAGCAAGCTTATGCTCTGAATACATTAGAATGGAATATCGTGAAAGGAGTCTGGTCCTATTATGTTGGCCTACGGGACCGGAGTAATGATTAATAGGGACTGTCGGGGGCATTCGTATTTCATTGTTAGAGGTGAAATTCCTGGATTTATGAAAGATAGACCACTGTGAAAGAATTTGCCAAGGATTTTTTCATTAATCAAGAACGAAATTTGGGGGCTCAAAAATGATCAGATACCGTCCTAGTCTCAACCATAAACGATGCCGACCAGGGATCGGCGGATGTTACTCTAAGGACTCCGCCAACACCTTCCGAGAAATCAGAGTGTTTGGGTTCGGGGGGGAGTATGGTCGCAAGGCTAAAACTTAAAGGAATTGACGGAAGGGAACCACCAGGAGTGGAGCTTGTGGCTTAATTTGACTCAACACGAGGAAACTTACCAGGTCCAGACATAGTACGGATTGATAGATTGAGAGATTTTTCTTGATTCTATGGGTGGTGGTGCATGGATGTTCTGAGTTGCTGGAGTGATTTGTCTGGTTAATTCTGATAACGAATGAGACCTCAGCCTGCTAACTAGCTACGTGGAGTTTCCCCTTCGCAGCCAGCTTATTAGAGGGACTATGGCGATTTATGCCATGGAAGTTTGAGGCAATAACAGGACTGTGATGCCCTTAGATGTTCTGGGCTGCACGCACGCTACACTAATTTTTCATCAACGAGTAATTCCTAGTAAGCGCGTGTCATCAACTCGTGTTGACTACGTCCCTGCCCTTTGTACACACCGTGCATCTCTCCTACTCATTGGATGATCTGGTGAAGTGTTCGGATTGCGTCGACGACGGCGGTTCGCCGATGTTGACGTCGTGAGAAGTTTATTGAACCTTATCATTTAGAGGAAGGAGAAGTCGCAACAAGGTTACCGTAGGTGAACCTGCGGTAGGATCATTGATAGCAAGGTTTTGTTTTTTCATTTGGGTTGTGTGGGTTTCAATTGTATGTAATTTAGGAACGTGTGGTGTGTCTCTAGGAGAGTGGGTTTGATGCTTATCGGGGTGGTGCCTCTTGCGAAAGAGACTTCGCAACATTTTCAGTTGCCTATCTTGAGTTCACACTTGTTGTTTCATGTACTTGCAAGCGATGCTTATGCTAGTCCCATCCTTTGCTATTATTTCCCCTGATGTGTTTTTTGTATGGGGTTTGGAAGCTCGTTGCTTGGGAGCCCGATCTCCAATGGTTTGTTCGGTGGGGCATGGTTGCTGCAGTCGAGGTGCTTGGGAAAGATGATGGAAAAATTCAGACTCATTCATAGCAACGATGCTCGATCCTTTGTTCGTTGGAAGATGTGGGCCTCCATAGTTGGTTCTCTCCAAAAGGCAATGGCGGTGGTGGTTTATGTGTTTGCTTGGGCGTGCCTTTTTGTTGATGGTTGGTTCAAGGGAGTGGTTGTGCATGCACTTCATACCTCAACCCTTTCGTGAGGGGAAAATATCGGGGTGGGGTCAAATATGGGATGGATGAAGAGCAGAGCAATCCGTTGGGCTGGCCACCCTAGTCCTCTTGATTGTTCCTTGACATGCCCTCATGGAAGGGTTGGGTCTAGGTAACAAAATAGCCCTCCCTTGGTCCAAGCTCCATAAAAATTGCAAGTTTCCCCATCAATGGGCATGAGGTAGCATTCTTTTCCCGTGCCTTTGGTGTTGACGGAATTCCTTGTCATTTCTTGAGACACTCCCCCTTCCAAGGAAGGTAGGAATCAGGTTATGTCCTATTCTCACCATTTGGATTGTGGGTTTTTTGCGCGACTTGGTAATTTCTTGGATGTGTTGATTGTTGCAATAGAGTTGTAGTGTGTGCTTTGGGGGCTTCCCTCTTTTTAGGGTGTGACATTGCACCGCCGGCGTATTTGTGGGCCTAGGCTTTATCCAGCATTGAGTGTCAGCCTGCGATAAATCCTCTTTGGAGTTCCAGTTGTTTGGGCCCGCTCGAATTTTTGGCTGGAAAGGTTGTCAGGTGTCTTGTACATGGAGGGGTGCAATAGCGTGGTGGGTTTACTATTAGTGCATTTTTTGTCTGAAGCCTTGTGTGGGTCAGGGGGTCGTTTACCTCTCAGTAGTAACGTGCCCCAGGCACTTGTCTCGTCGTGGCCCTCGACTTTTCTAGTGGTCAAGTTTAGGTTGTGGCTTGTCTTCTTGGTTGTTTGATTGCCCGCTTGTTATGTCATGTAGATAGAAAGGATGTTGTGTCGTAATGTATTTGGAAGGGTGCGAAAATGTGGGATGCTATTGATTGGGTGCCTTCTTTTCCTTCTTTTTGGTTAAGCCAACGCCCCCTCGCGTGGCGGTGGCCCTCTGTTTTTCTAGCTAGCGTTGCTTGAAATTTGGCCCCATTTCTCTCAAATTGGATTTTTTTCGTGAGTATTATGGTGCATAATGTTTGGTTTTTCTTTCTTTCATGTCATTTTCTTCCCTTCTAGTCCCTAGCTTTATGGAGAAAAGTGGGAATTGTTGTGGGTCGGTGTCGGAGAAGGATGAAAAGAAGTGCAAACTCTCGGGTTGGCCACTCTAGTCCTTCTCAGTCATCGTTCCTTGCAGTTCCCTCCTTTTTTTCCAAGACATAGGGCTTGGAAAGCTTGTACTGTGTTTGAGCCTCCCCTTGTGATTTGTTTTGGTCCCCCTAGCTTTACAGAGAAAAGGTGGGATTTCTAGGGATTGACGTTTTTGGAAGGATGAAAAAGCAGTGCGGGTTCCTGCTGGGGTGGCTGCCCTAGTCCTTCTCAATCAATGATATCTGCAGTTACCACCTTTTTTCAAGGGCATGGGGCCTTGAAAGCCTGTTTTGTGTTTGAGCCTCGTCTTCTCTGCTGGCAGCCATGTTTTGGTTCTCTTTTTTCTTTTCTCTTTTTGGGTTTCTTTTTTCCCTTCCTCCTTTCGGCCCCCAGCTTTATAGAGAAAAGGGTGAATCATTGAGGATTGGCATTCCCGAAGGATGAAAGTCAGTGGGAGCTCCTAGGTTGGACACCCTATTCCTTCCTGATCATCATTCCTTGTGATTCCCCCCCTTTTGCAAGGATGTGGGGCTCGCGAAGAGTTTGTTATCTGTTTGGGCCTCCTCCTTTGAGCAGGTGGACAATTTTGTTTCTCTTTATTTCATGTGTTTTTCTTACTTTCCTCGTTCTGACCCTTATCTTTATGGATAAAAAATGGGGAGTTGTAGTGGCTTGATGTTCATGAAGGATGAAAAGAAGTGTGAGTTTCAGGGTGGCCACCCTAGTCCTTCTCGGTCATCGTTCTTTACAATTCTACCCTGTTTGAAAAGGCGCAAGGTTTGGAAAGCAACTCTTCTTGCTTGTCTTCTTGAGATTTCCCTTTCAATGGGGTGGGAGTCACCTTCTATTTCTTTTCTCTTATATGTATATGTGATATTTTTTCCCCTTCCCTTCCTCTTGTCAGCCCCCCAAGCAATGTTACGGAGAAGAAAGCCGGGAACTGTTGCAGTTGGGTCTTTGAGAAGGATGAAAAGTAGCAGGAGCTCCTGGGTTGGCCACCTTAGTCCTTCTCGATCATCATTCCTTGTAGATACCCCCTTTTTGCAAAGGCATGGGGTTTGGGGGCGCTTGTTTGAGCCCCTTCCCTTGAGTGAGTGGGTTATGGAGTGCAGTTTTCTTGAGGGGGAAGGGGGCTTGTTGGTCTTGTTGTGACGCATTGTACGTTGGGTTGGATTTTAGCAATTTCCCGTGGGGGTGCGATTTTTTGATAACACATGGAAACGACTCTTGGCAATGGATATCTCGGCTCTTGTTATGATGAAGAACGTAGCAAAATGCAATACTTAGTGTGAATTTCAGAATCCCATAAATCATCGAGTTTTTTAACGCAATTTGAGCCCGAGGCTTCGGTTGAGGGCACGTCTATCTGGGCGTCGCATCCCAATCAAATGCGCTCCTTGCAATATGTTAGGGAGCAGCGGAGGTGGTTGTCCATGCCCAATGTGGTGCAGTTGGCTGAAATGTGGCAGGAAATGTTTCGTGGCGTGCGTCGGCAAGCGGTGATCTTGTCCCCTTAGTTGGGCAGTGTCAGTTAGCAGATGCGGGCTCTGTGTGGCATCCCTGGAACTTGCTTTGCTCTCTCTTGTCCTCCCATTAGGTAGGGCATATTTATCTCCAACTTTCGACCTTAGCTCAAGCGAGAACACCCGCTAAGTTTAAGCATATAATTAAGCGGAGGAAAAGAAACTTACGAGGATTCCCCTAGTAGTGGTGAGTGAACCGGGAAGAGCCCAGCATGAAAATTGGGTGGCAGCATCACCTGAATTGTAGTCTGTAGAAGCATCCTCAGCAGTGGACCTAGGCCAAGTCCCTTCAAAGGGGGCGCTTGAGAGGGTGACAGCCCCGTCGGGCCAGGACCCTGCCGCATCACAAGGCTTTGTCGGCGAGTCAAGTTGTTTTGGAATGCAACCCTAATAGGGTGGTAAATTCCATCCAAGGATAAATACGAGTGAGAGACCGATAGCAAGAAAGTACCGCATGGGAAAGATGAAAAGGAATTTTAAAATAAAGTTAAAGAGTGATTTAAATTGTCAGGAGGGAAGCAGATGGAGGCTGTCGATGCGTCTCGGTCGGATGTGGAATGGCTCAGGCTAGTCCACCGCTCAACTTGAGGTGCAAACCAACATAGGCTGCTACATCGTCACAAGTGCGGGTGGAGTACCGCCTGTCAGTTTGTCGTTGCAGTGGTCGAGGGATGAAGCGCACACCCTTGTGGCGATCCGTGTGCACCTGCGCACTCGTGGTGTTGGTTGGCGGGATTTCCATTTGGCCCGTCTTGAAACACGGGCCAAGGAGTCTAACATGTGTGCGAGTCAGCAGGTTTGAAAACCTGCGAGGTGCAAGGAAGCTGACGGGCGATATCCCCTCTCTGCGGTGGGTGCATCGTCTACCGACCTTGAGCTTATACGAAGGGTTCGAGTGAGAGCACACCTATTGGGACCCGAAAGATGGTGAACTATGCCTGAGAAGGGCGAAACCAGAGGAAACTCTGGTGGAGGCTCGTAGCGATACTGACGTGCAAATCGTTCGTCTGACTTGGGTATAGGGGCGAAAGACTAATCAAACCATCTAGTAGCTGGTTTCCTTCAAAGTTTCCCTCAGGATAGCTAGAGCTCATGCGCGAGTTTTATCGGGTAAAGAAAATGGTTAGAGGCATCGGGGGCATAATTCCCTCGACCTATTCTCAAACTTTAAATAGGTAAGAGGGTGCGTCTCTCCATTGAGCCGTGTCATGGAATCGAGAGCTCCAAGTGGGCCATTTTTGGTAAGCAGAACTGGTGATGCGAGATGAACTGAAAGTTGAGTTACGGTGCTGAATTGTCCACTAACCTAGATCCCACAAAGGGTGTTGATTGATTAATACAGTAGGACGGTGGTCATGGAAGTCGAAATCTGCTAAGGAGTGTGTAACAACTCACCTGCCGAATCAACTAGCCCTGAAAATGGATGGCGTTGAAGCATGCAACCTATACTTGACCGTTGGTGCAATTTCCTAGCTTCGATGAGTAGGAGGACGCAGGGGTCATTGAGAAACCTCGGGCGTGAGCTTGGGTGGATCGGCCCCTGGTGTAGATCTTGGTGGTAGTAGCAAATATTCAAATGAGAACTTTGAATACTGAAGTGAGGAAAGGTTCATTGTGAATAGCACTTGGACATCGGTTAGTCGATCCTAAGAGATGGGGAAGCCTTGTATCAAGGGTACACTCTGTATGAGCATCGAAAGGGAATCGGGTTAATATTCCTGAACCGGGACATGGCGGTGGGCGGAAATGTTACGAAATCTGGAGACATTGTTGGGGACCCCGGGAAGAGTTATATTTTCTTTTTAACAGCTTGCCCACCCTGGAATCGGTTCACCCAGAGATAGGGTCCAGAAGCTAGAAGAGCACTGCGCGTCTTGCGGTGTCCGGTGTGCCCTCAGCGGCCCTTGAAAATCTGGAGGAATGAGTACCATTCATGCCTGGTTGTACTCAGAACCGCATTAGGTCTCCAAGGTGAACAACCTCTGGTCAATATAAAAATGTAGGTAAGGGAAGTCGGAAAAATGGACACGTAACTTCTGGAAAAGGACTGGCTCTGAGGGTTGGGCATAGGGGTCTGCACACTCAACTTGTGGGCTGTCGGTAGTCTTCCTAAGCTACTCTCGTGGCAAGGGCGGGCAGTCACGTTCTGATTGGGCTACAGGTGTAGAATGCCCCCTCGCGGGGGCTTTTCCCTAGGTGGCGAATAGTCAACTCAGACCTGGTACGGACAAGGGGAATCTGACTATTTAATTAAAACAAATCGTTGTGATGGTCCCTGTGGATGCTAATGCAATGTGATTTTTACCCAGTGCTCTGAATTTCAAAGAGAAGAAATTCAACCAAGCACGGGTAAACAACGGGAGTAACTATGAATCTCTTAAGGCAGCCAAATGCCTCGTCATCTAATTAGTGACGCACATGAATGGATTAAAAAGATTCCCGTTGTCCCTATCTACTATCTAGCAAAACCACAGCCAAGGGAACGGGCTTGACAAAATCAAAGGGGAAAGAAGACCCTGTTGAGCTTGACTTTAGTCCAACTTTGTGAAATGAATTGAGAGGTGTGGAATAAGTGGGAGTCGTTTTCAGTGCAAGTGAAATACCACTACTTTTAGTGTTACTTTACTTATTCCATGGGGCAGAGATAGGGCACTACCCCTATTTTTTGCCTTAAGGCACATTTTGGTGGGTTGATTCGGGCGGAAGACATTTTCAGGTGGGGAGTTTGGCTAGGGCGTCACATCTGTTAAAAGATAACGCAGGTGTCCTAAGATGAGCTCAAAGAGAAAAAAATATCATGTGGAACAAAAGGGTTAAAGCTCATTTGATTTTGATTTTCATTACGAATAAAAACGGTGAAAGAATGGCCTATAAATCCTTTAGACTTTCGAAATTTGAAGCTAGAGGTGTCAGAAAAGTTACCACAAGGATAACTGGTTTGTAGTAGCCAAGCATTCATAGCAACGTTGCTTTTTGATCCTTCGATGTCATCTCTTCCTACCATTGTGAAGCATAATTCACCAAGTGTTGGATTGTTCACCCACCAATAGGGAACATGAGTTGGGTTTGGACCGTCATGAGACAGGTTAGTTTTACCCTACTGATGAACCGCACCGCAATAGTAATTCAACTTAGTATGAGAGGAACCATTGATTCACACAATTGGTCATCGTGCTTGGTTGAAAATCCAATGGCGTGAAGCTACCGTGTGTCGGATTATAACTAAACGCCACTAAGTTAGAATCCACACTAGAAGTGGTGCATTTCACTCTTTGACTGTATCTCGACCCGCAGTAGGGGTGTCTCTTTGTCGCCCTAAGGGGCCCGTGTCATTTGAAAACCGTGATCGTGAAGCATCTTTGTTGGGGCATCTTTGAAGTTCAATTTCAAACTGTCATTGAGAAGAATCCTTTGCAGATGACTTAAATAAGTGACGGGGTATTTTAAGTGGCAGAGTTTCCTTGCTACCATGATCCACTGAGATTCAGCCATTGATTACCTAGATTCAGAGCTTTTCTCTTGTCATTTTATTAAAAATTCGGATGACTATCGCCGTTGCACCTTTTGGCCCTTGTCCTTTTCATTCAAACATCGTTTCTTTTGTTTGCATCTCCAAAATGCATTTCTTGCTTGGGGGCAGGAAATTTGGGGTTTCCATGCCACAGCTGCGAGAGGGGTCACCAACCTATGGAACTTGTGGTCAGTGGCATGGAAACCCCAAATTTCCATGTCACGGCACGGCATATAACCAGCCCAGGCCTACAAAACTTGGGGTTTCTAGGTCCTCCCGTGCCCCTGAGGGAAACACACTGGGAAAATTGGGGTTTCCGTTTCACGGCACATGGTGGAGGGCCACGCACGAGCCCGGGAAACTTGGTGTTTCCATGTCCCGACTGAAAAGACTCACATGGGAGCAAATGGAAAACAAGCCGCATAGACGTACATAGGGCACCTAGGCGGTCACAACTTATCAAATCTGACATGGGCGCCCTCGGCCCAAACAACTCGACCCAAACACATTTTTTCAGGCACCCTCACCCGGCGCGACATGGCACACCAGACCGAACGAACTCACATGGGCGAAAATGGAAAACAGGCCGCCCGGACGTGCACAAGGCACCCCAACAGTCATAAATTAGAAAATCTGACATGGGAAACCTCAGACCAAATGACCTGTCCTGAACGTGTTTGGCCAGGCGAGTCGGGTGACCCATGACTGGGTGCCTCTACATGAACTACATGACAATTTGGAAGCCATTCTAGGAGCATCAGGAGTCAGAATTGAGTGTCGTAAATTGCAGAATGTGCATATTGATGGGCCGCATCTAACCATATAGTTTGGAAGAAGATTGGACACACAAGGAGCTCGAGGGATGGTCTAAACTAATTTGTAGTGCCGATTTGAGTGACCCGAGAGCAAACAAAAAATGGACCACCCGGACGTGCATAAGGCACCCGCGCAGTCACAACTTACAAAATCTGACACGAGCACCCTCGGACCAAATGACCTGACCCAAACATGCTTGGGCGGGCACCCTCACCCGACACGACACAGATGGACACACATGGGAACAAACAGCAAACGGGCCACTTGGAAATTCACAAGGCACCCGAGTGGTCACAACTTAGCAAATCTGACACGGGTGCCCTAGGCCCAAATGACCCAACCTGAGTGCGGTTAGCCGGTCGCCCTCACCCGACGCACCCTACCAGATGGAAGCACATGGGAGAAAACAAAAAATAGGCCGCTGGGACATGCAGAAGGCACGTAGACAGTCACAACTTAGCAAATCTGATGTGGGCGCCCTCTACCCAAATGACCCAACCCGAACGTGGTTAGCCGGGCACCCTCACTTGGCACGACACGGCACGCCTAACCCGACGAATGCACATGGGAGAAAATAGAAAACATGCTGCCCAAACATGCACAAGGCACTCGGGTAGTCGCAACTTAGAAAATTTGACATGGGCGCCCTCGGCCCAAACGACCCGACCCGAACACGTTTGGTCGAGCACCCTCACCTGGCGCGACACAACGTGCCTGACCGGACGAATGCACATGGGAGCAAACAGAAAACGGGCCACACGGACGTGCACAAGGCACTCAGGTGGTCACAACTTAACAAATATAATATGGGCGGCCTCGAACCAAATGACTCGACCCGAACGCATTTGGCCAGGCGATTCGAGTGACCCACGACTGGGCGCCTCTGCACGAACTGCACGACAGTTCGGAAGCCATTTCAGGAGCGTCGGGAGTTAGAATTGAGTGCCGTAAATTGAAAAATGTGCATATTGATGGGCCACATCTAACCATATAGTTTTGAAGCAGATTGGATAGACAGGGAGCTCTAGGATGGTCTATACTGATTTGTAGTGCCGATTTGAGTGACCCGGGTGACCCGGCAACACTTGGGCAGTTTTTTGCAGGATATTCCCAAGTTGAATTCTAATGATTGTAAATGCTTGCTGTAGGATAGTTTGATGGTTGAAAAGCCTTAGCTCTTGGTCAAAAGGCTAACTTGCCTTGCCAAGTAGCAGAAGTGGCTTATTCTAGATTGGAACTTATTATTTCATATTTATGAAACGTATTATCGGGCGGACTCATTATTAACAGGGAGTTTCCCCTCCCTTGCACGTATGGGCATACTTGGGAATTGATAATGATTTTTATTTTTATTTACTCATATTGAAATAACATTTGGTTAATAACTAACAAGTGTTGCTAAAGGCATATTCTATATACTTGAGTATTTGGAAAAAGAAAAAGTACGGTAGTGCCGCACCCATCTATAGCGTGGTTGAAAGACACCGAAGGTATAGGCGCATGACAACTAGGCACACGGGAAGTCACAATTTTTCATTTTTTATGCGGCCTCCCTCACACGACCCGACCTGACCCGAACGTGTTTCCTTGGGCGCCCTCACACGGCACGACCCGACCCGCCCGAACGAAGGCACAAAGGAGCAAACGGCAATCGGGTCACACGAACATGCACAAGGCATATGGGTGGTCACAACTTAGCATTTTTTATACGCCCTCCCTCACACGACCCAACTTGAACACGTTTCCTTGGGTTCACTCACATGGCATGACCCGACCTGCCCAAACGAAGGCACAAGGGAGCAAACAGAAAATGGGTCGCACGAACATGCAGAAGGCACATGAGCAGTCACAACTTAGCATTTTTGATACGGCCTCCCTCACACGGCACGACCCGATCTGACCCGCCCTAACGAAGGCACAAGGGAGCAAATCGAAAACTGGCTACACGAATGTGCACAAGGTACATGGGCGGTCACAACTTAGCATTTTTTATATGGCAGCCCTCACATGACCCGACCCAAACCATCTTGCAAGCATCTTTCTCGAACACTATTTTTACACCTGCATCATCCATCTTGCTTATAGAAATTAGATTTCTAGCTAATGAAAGAATATGTAGAACACCAATAAGTGTTCTAATCCTTCCACCTTGCAGTTTTAGCTTGACCTTTTCACGTCCGACGATTTTGGCCTTCCTATCATCCCCTAGGAAGACATCACCACCATCATATTTCTCATACTCGTGGAACCACTCCCTATGGGGAGTGAAGTGAAAGGATGCACCTGAGTCAATCAACCATGACTCATGATCTATATGTGTATTTGAAGAAAAAGCCAAATACACATCCCCACCTTCATTCGAGGTGGTTTTTTCCTCTGGAGAAGGAGCATCATCAGATCCCTTTCCTTTCTCAGGAGCTTTAGATTTGCAGTCCTTTTTGTAGTGCCCTTCCTTTCTTCATTTCCAACACACATTTACAAAATTTCCAGGAGATTTAGATCTCCCTCTATATTTAGATCTCCCACTCGAAACCTTATTCTTGTTTCTATTCTGGGACCTTCCTGGTACAGATAAGGCATCTCCATTCTAACCCTCCATATTTCTCCGTCTCATTTCCTCCGAAAGCAAGGCTGAGATAATGTCATCAAAATTCAAGGTAGTTGTATTGCTACCTATTGCAATAACCAAACTGTCCCACGAGTCTGGTAGAGAACACAACAAACTGATGCACTTATCTTCGTCTGAGATTTTGATATCAACATATGACAGCTAACTTACCACAATATTGAAGGCATTCAGAAGCTCTGTCACCGAGTCTCCATCCTTCATCCTCAGGTTATACAACTTTTTCCTCAGGAAAAATTTATTCATCAAAGACTTAGATTGGTACAAATTCCCTAGCTTGTCCCACAAGGTCTTCGTCATAGCTTCCCCAGATACATTCAACAATATTGAATCTGAGACACACAATTGTATTTTGCTCTTTGCCTTTCGATCCAGCTTCTTCCAGTCTTCATTTGACATTGTCGTTGGTTTAGTACCCGGATCTACCATGATCCACTGATCTTTATCCACCAACAGATCCTCCATCTTGAGCTTCCATAACTCAAAACTCTGACCATTAAATTTCTCGATCTTTGTCTTTCCACCGCTCGCCATCTTCTTTCACTGCAAGAATTGATCCTGCAGATCTCCCACTGAACAGGGTCTACCTCAAGCCCGAGAAAAAAGCCCTCAGCATCAAAAGCATCCCCTTGAAGCCGAAACCTAGCTCTAATACCAAATGTAGGTTTTAACCCTGAACAGAAATTATCTACACATGAATATTATAATAGAAAATAAACAATAGCGAGAGCATAAAACATAAAATAGATAAACAAAAAGATTTTCCCCTAGATCCAAAATCAGGATGACCAGCTTGATTTTTCATTCTATTCCTTTTAGTGTTACAACACATATATACATGCCGAAGCATACATGAACCCCAATCCATTAACCCTGGATTAGAACATAACCATAGTTCCCTTGACCAGATCTACAAAATACCAGGGGCCAAAAACCATCATACCACAAAACCATGTGCAAAATCATGCAAAAAACCATGGGCGCGGACTACCCACCGGAAATTAAGGACCAAAAAATTTTCGCCGGGGCGCTGCCCTGGACCCCGACAAGGGGGGCTTCCGCCCCCACTCTTACCCCCCGTGCGTTCATGGAAATAATATAACACATACCCAAAAATGAACTGACTCGAACGTGTTTCCTTGGGTGCCCACACATGACCCGACCCGACCTGCCTGAACGAAGGCACGACGGAGAAAACAGAAAACTAGTCACACGAATCTACATAAGGCACATGGGTGGTCACAAATTAGCCTTTTTTATACGGCCTCCCTCATATGACCAGACCCGACCCGAACACGTTTCCTTGGGTGCCCTCCCATGGCAGGACTTGACCTGCCAGAATGAAGGCACATGGGAGAAAACATAAAATGAGTCGCACTAATGTGCACAAGGCGTGGTCATAACTTCACATTTTTAACATAGCCACTCTCACATGACCTAACCCGACCCACCCAAAAGTGCACAAGTCACACCCATGATCACCACTTAGAATTTTTGACACGGCAACCCTCACGTGACATAGGCCCGACCCAACCCAACACACTCGAACGTGTTTCCCTGGGCTCCCTCACACGGGCGAAGCACTGGCGCCACTACTACTTCGTGGAAGATGGTATCAGAGCTCAATTCAGGGTGAATTGATCTTTGTTGAAGTTTGAATATTGAAGTAGGAATACAACGATAGGGCTGCAGTTGGTATTGAAGCATGGACATTATTTTGGTTGGTCTCGGCGAAACATTGGTCAGGGTCAAAGCTGCATAACAAGACATGGAAATTTAGGAAGAATGTCAAGGGAGGCTTTTTCAGACCTTTTGCAGGTTGATGTTTTCATTGTTTCGTCGACCGCCATTCTTCGCATGTCCACCAAATTCTTCCAACGCCCTCTGTCATCATCCTCGACTCGTGGGTCTTACATACTCCCCCACTTAAAATAAGGCTGTCGTCCCCGATAGTGCTACCATCATCGTTGCAACTTTCGTCGCAATGTATAATTGCCCAGTATCATCGCATAAACCATCAAGATTCATGTCTAGAATATCCAAGGGAAATATCTCCCCAATCCATGATCATCAACACATCCATCACAATCACCACATGCTATACCATTGTGGGAAGTCAATCTCTCCATCCTGGCCACATGCTTCTGCAACATATATCATGTCAACCCATCATGTATCATCAATATCATGTGAATCTCTGCATCAAGTACTCCAACCAACTCAATGTAACAAAACCTGTTATGTATCCAGCATAACTCTGCACAGTGCTATAGCCCTCATAAATCAAACTGGTTGGGTGATTAGTCCAACCAGAGATTCTCATTGTGAGAATGCGCATCCTCATACCATGTGTTATTTGCCCCTCTCGCATCATGTCACACCCATCAACTTAATCAAGGATCCGTCCCATATGAGTGTAAATTAATCCGTGGAGATCCATCTCATCCGCAACATGTTGTCCATCCAACAAGCCAT
>JAXQQM020088572.1:0-32829 GCA_034641835.2 Pinus albicaulis | reverse complement strand
AAAGAAGACAACAGCAAGGATTTTGATCCAAAATTGTACAAGAGCATAGTTGGTAGCCTCATGTACTTGACTGCAACTAGGCCAGACATTATGCACGCTGTGAGTTTAATCTCCAGATTTATGGAAAGACCGAAAGAGACTCATTGGCAGGCAGCCAAGAGGATTCTAAGGTATGTGAATGGAACGAAGGGGTTTGGTATTTTATACTCCTCTTCTCAAAGTTTCATGTTGACAGGTTACACTGACAGTGATTGGGCTGGAAGTGTTGATGATAGGAAAAGCACATCGGGATATGTGTTTCATATGGGATCGGGAGCCATCTCATGGGCTTCCAAGAAGCAACCAATTGTGGCTTTGTCAACAGCAGAGGCAGAGTACGTGGCAGCAACAGCAGCAGCATGCCAAGCAGTGTGGCTGAGAAGAGTTCTCAAAGATTTGTGTCATGAACAAGAAAAGGGCACAACCATTTACTGTGACAATAGCTCGGCAATAGCATTGTCAAAGAATTCTGTTTTTCATAAAAGGACAAAGCATATAGACACCAAATTTCACTTCATACGTGAATTGGTTAACAATGGTGAGATTGTTTTGCAGCACTGCAGAACAGAGGATCAGCTAGCCGACATCTTGACAAAACCATTGGCAAAGAAAAGTTTTGATCATTTCAGAGAATGCCTGGGTATGGTGAAAAACCCAGCAGTTGAAATTAAGGGGGAGTGTTGGAATTTAATTCCAACTGCAACATAAACAGCTGGACAGAGAAATCAGATCCGCTGTAGATATTTCAAAAATATCGGATGCCTGAAAGTCATGCTTTATTTATTGCACTCCACTGTGCATTAAATTTGCAGAAGTTATTGAGCCTGCAGACAGCCGACTACATTTTCCAAAAGGCAGCACGTTAACTCCCACCGCTTCCTGTGCATTCAATACGCAGATATGCATTAGAAGATATTTTGTATTTTTTATATTATAAGTCAAAAATGTTTTTTACTTATAAATATGATGAACATAAGTTCTTTTTAAGTTAGAAGAAGTTAGAAGAGAGTTTGAGAAATAGAAGAAGGCAGAGAAGGAGACAGAGCAGAGAAAACAGCAAGAAAACAGAGTCGCTGTGTTTTTGGAGCAACATGCATTCTACAGGCTGTTTCAGCAACTGTGTCTGTGTTTCAGCAACTGTCTGCCTGTTGCTGAAACACGTGTTTCAGCAACTATCTGCTTATTGCTGAAACACAAATCTGTGTTAAAAAACAGAGTTTGTAAAAATAGAGTATGGAGTTTTTTAGTTATTCCAGAACTGTAGTTCTGAAGAAGTTTGTAATTTTTATTGTCATTTTTAATGGTTAATAGAAACAGAGCTTTTCTCCATCTTCTTTGTCCAAATTTCTCATTTCTTTGTGTTGAGTTGAGGAACTTTGCTTCCTCTGTTTTGTTCGAAATTATCAGAAATTTCCATCAAATTTTAGGCGAGGGACTTTAACGACGCCAACCAAGCATTCTTACTAAATTGGAGTGGAATATGCTTTCTTACAAAATTGGGATCGAGAGTTGAATATGCTTTCTTACCAAATTGTCAATTCTATTTGATTCAGAATATATTTTAAAATGCTACAGTGGTATGGGGTCTTTATGTTATCAAGTCAAAATGTCATGATATAACATTTGAAGAAATTAATAAAAAATAAAAAATCGGAATGGAAAGTGGATTTATTTTCTCCAAAGTAATGTAAATGATCACTTCTCGTTAGTAACGACATCAACATTTATGTGTTACGGATTTAAATGAGTACAACATAATTGTCCCATTGTTTGCAGAAGCTGAAGTTCGAGAGTTCCCCGGTTGATACCATATCGATCTACATGGTTTGAACCATGGTGTTACATAATTAATCTTGATGGGTTTCAGTCTACGTATTTTCTATTTTTTTAGTTGCTGACAGATTATTAAGCCTATTTGTAAATGTATGTTTTAAGTTCGTAAAATATATGATTTAAGTATATTAGTTGAATTATAGCCTAACTCCCATCATATCCCAAAGTCAATATTATGGTGCCAATATACACGAGTTTTATACTCCATGAAATATGAACGTACAAACATTGCCTAATGCCTCTAGATATGATGTTACTTGAAGCAATTTTATCCTTAGACATTTAATTGTGAATGGCTATCCCTAAATTATTACCAAAATAAATAACTTTATTGGACATTTTGTTGTGAATCTTCATTTTAAAGAAAAACCCTAGTAAAAGGGGTTTTTTAATCTCAAATACTACATTTATATATATATATATATTTCAAAATTTATTATACCAATATATTTTTACATTGAAAATTAAATATTTATTTTTCTTAAAAAGAATGATAACTAATTTTTAATTTTAATTTGAATTAATAATAATGACTAAGTTATACTAACCTGTCAGGGTTTGGTCTAGTGGCCAGCGGACGCACTGCTAAGGCATTCGTGCCGTTGTGCAGGTCACGATTTCAAGACCCGGATAACCCGAGGGCTGTTGTGGTGGGCTTGGAAGTTCCTCCTAGGAGTATAGCGGTAGCCAACGAGATTTGACCCCGTGTCATGCAAGTACAATACCGGTGTTGTTGCCGATTCTCCTAGTACAAACAAAAAAAAAATGACTAAGTTATACTTTTTTATGTTAAAAAATATATGTTCCAAAATGTATTATATCAACATGTCCTTTATATAGAAGAAGAAAAAGGAGTTTCTTATTCCTCAGAGATGACTATGTTTGAGGCTAAATTTAAAGCCTAGCAAGGAGGTGAAGAGTTGCAAGTGCAAACAGTCATATTTTCTCAAGAGTTGCATTCTCAGTTTCAATCCTATAAATATGTTCTTAGATATTATGCTCAAAATAAAAAGATGTCCATTCAAGAAGGTATGAGAATGTCATCTCAGGTTAGGAAGGTTGATATTAAGGATGTTTCATTATTTTATGTCAAGGAAGCTGCTAGTAATGCCCTGAAGATTGCTATGGTAAATGAGAAGAAAATGTCCGAGGTAAATATAAAAATGGATAAAATTAATGTTCTAGATAAGATTCATTTCCATAAGCAAGTCTCAGATGTTCTGTATTCTGATCTACTAAGTTCATTTTTTAATAAGAATAAATTGGAGAATAAGGTTTTCAGTTTAGAAGAGAAAATTAAGAAAGAGAAATCCATGTCAAAAGGATGGAAGAATCAAATCAAGAAATTAGATGCAGATTTGATAGCAACAGAAGGGAAGTTTGGCCCGTCGGGGTTTGGTCTAGTGGCCAGCGAGCGTACTGTTAAGGCGTTCATGCCATGGTGCAGGTCACGGGTTCAAATCCCGTCTTACCCGAGGGGCTGTTGTGACGGGCTCAGCAGTTTCTCCTAGGACTATAGGGGTAGCCAGCGGGATTCGACCCCGTGTAACGCGAGTACGATACCGCTGCAGTTGCCGATTCTCCTAGTCACAAATAATAAAAAAAAAAAAAAATACAGAAGGGAAGTCTAGTGAAAAGCAAGCATCAAAGAAATTGTTGGAGGATAAAGAAAATATTATTCAGAATCTGAAGAAGATATTGAAGATTGTTGACATTGATCATCCTCAGACTCAGGAGCTGTTGCATTTGCAGAAATAAAGAGATGATTTAAAGCAGGAAACATTAAACTTAAAGGCTGAAGTTTTGCAATTGAAAAAAGCTAAAGAGTAAGTAGATCAATCTGAATCCAACTTTTCTTTTCTTTCAGATTTAAAGAATCTTTCAGTGAAGGATGAGAAGATCAAAAATTTGGAGTCTGATTTAGATAAAGTTAATCAGGAGATTCAAGAGAAATTTAAAGCTTTGGAGCAAAGCATAAGTGAGAAATATTTTCTACAGCAGCAGTTGAAATTAACAAATCAGAGTTTGATAGAAGAAAAATATTTGATATGGGATCATATGATTTTAGAAATTAAAAAGCTTACAGATTATTTTGTAGAGGTGGAGGAAGAAAGAGAATTGGCTTCTACTGTTTCAACCAATATTGTTAATTTTCAAGATGTTGCGAGATAAACCATCAAAGGATCAAAATGCTATCAATGATTTATTCAAGAACAAAATCCCAATTGAATTTTGCATGGATAGATGACAAAGAAGAAATGATATCCCAAGAAAGAAGGTATATCATCAAAAATCAGATGATGAAGGATCTTTCATTGAAAATAGATTTCATGAAAGAAAAAACATCAAATTTTAAAATAATATTCAAAGAGATGTTTTTGTTGGGCTTGCGAAGGTTTTTTTAATTCAAAGGGTTTGTTGATTCTAGAAAGTGAATATCATATGATGTTGTTTGCTAACAGAAATGATATACCATCCATAAATTGAATTAGTAAAAATATGAAGGGAGAGGAAATAATTAAAATCCAGAAAGAAGATATGTTCCTGCTTTATGAAGTTATAAAGGTGATTGCTAGTTTACCACCATTTACATAATACTTTCTATTCAGAATTAGATGCAATTAACAGAGAAATGTTGGCAGTATATTTTCCTTCATCATCTATTTGGAATTTTTTTTCCATATTTGCAAATAAGTGAAATGTTTCAGATTCGTCTCTTGCAGATTCATCTCTTGGAGGGTTAATTTTTTGGCATGTGAGCATAGAATAAATACCTATCAGGGATTTCAGGCTTAATCGTGAGAAATAGATTGGTAGAATATTTGGAGGTTACCTTGCACGTGTTACAGGTGAATAAAAGCAGGCACACATGTCGCACATGTTGTGGGAGAGGGAGGCTATCATTATAGATACTTCATTTATGATTGCAGATAAAATTGGCAGTTGAGAGTGTTGAGTCTCAAATCTGCATCTTTATTATACACCTTTACAATCCTTTTTCATTCACCTGGACCTTCTCAGTCACCAATATCATTGCATATTAATTGTAAAAGAGCTTTTAAAATGGTTTTTAACTATGTTTTGTGTCTGCTGTTTGATTTAGATTTTTGCTCATTTAGTTGCGGAATCTTGTCACTTTTCGCAGCTGCTGCAACTTTCCACATCCATTTTGTCAAATTCTATGTTGCAGGTGTCTTCATACAAATAGGGCCACATGGGCAAGTTCAAAATGACGTGGACATGGATCGTGTCCTATTGGCTCGGTCGAATTCATCTCGGAAGGCTGTGGTCAAAGGTGGCCAAGTGGTGGTCAACCGTAGAGTCCCACGGTGACAGAACTCTGTTTCTCATCACGTGGAGATTTGCGTGGCCATTTCTAAATTATGGGAGACATATCAACACCTGTAAACGGCTCCATAAGCCGAATCCAACAGCCACTTTCCATATATTTACTCCTCACGGCGGCCATAATGCTAAATCTCTAGACATAATGGTTCACGTGTCTTCCTTCAGCGCAGATTTTAGGGAATTAGTTATATTTCTCTCTGTTATAAATAATGCGTTCTCATACGCATAATATAATAGTTAGATCTTCTGTAGCTCTATAATTTAATTGCGTTTCCATTGTGCTGTGACATTTCTCTGACCACATTTTAATATATGAGAAGACTTTGTTCAAAAGCGTAATTCGTATCTGAAAGCTGCTCCCCGAGGTCTGTGCAGAGGGCCCCTGCACACACTGAGGTTTTGTGTACTACTGTATAGTTTCATGCTTCATTTCTTTATGTTCATTGTGCTATAGTCATTCACGTGTATATACATTACATCTTTCATGGTATTTACATTTCATCTCTGTCCATAATCTTTCATGTTTTACATTTTACTTCTGTCCATAATCTTTTATGTTTTATGTTGTTGTTAACTGATCAGTGTTCTTGTTTCAGATTACAATAGACAGCCCGGGAATTTTCACATCTTTTTTATAATGAATAATGACATGGAATCAATATTGTCCTTCTGCTGATTTCTTTTTCTTAGTTTTTGTTTAATTCCAGCATTGTTTTGTTTATTCCAGTCTTGCACATTTGCTTTAAGTAGTTAGATTAGATATTAAACTGTTCATGTCATTTTCAGTTACCTCCGAAAGCCATAGCGAGACTAATGGTGAGGGATTGAAGTATGAGTGTGTAGTTTGATATTAGTTTACTTTTCTGCAAGTTAGATATTAAACTGTTCATGTCATTTTCAGTTACATCCGAAAGCCATAGCGAGACTAATGGTGAGGGATTGAAGTATGAGTGTGTAGTTTGATATTAGTTTACTTTTCTGCAAGTTAGATATTAAATTGTTCATGTCATTTTCAGTTACCTCCGAAAGCCATAGCGAGACTAATGGTGAGGGATTGAAGTATGAGTGTGTAATTTGATATTAGTTTATTTTTCTGCAAATTAGATATCAGATTGTTCAAGTTGTTTATGATTACCTCCGAAAGCCATAGCGAGACTAATGGTGAGGGGTCAGAATATGAGTTGATGTAATTTGATTTTAGTTTTACTTTACTTGCAATCTTTTCTTTGAGTAACAGTTTATTTTGTGTTTAGACAGCAGCAAGGTTAATGGTCTTAATGATCAATAGTTCACTATTTGTTTAACTAGGATAGTAGCACATTTCATTTCCTTTTAGGAACTAATTTTCTCATTGTATGTTTCAAAATCCTTTTGAAGTTTGAAATTTTGGTAAATCATTATAAAGGACATCATTGCCTTAAAAAATCATAACCATACTTTTCTTTTAGAATTTTCATTAGGAAACCAACCAAGACAAAAAGAAAAAAAACAAAAATGACAAAAAAGTAAGAGATAGGTTATCTTGCACATATAGTGCGCCACACTTCGTCAGCTTACGAATCCCGGATTGAAAAATTTATGTAGCAATTTAGGACACACTAAATTGACCAAACATTTTGGCGCCGTTGCCGGGGAAGTGTAACTAGGTAGCCAATTTCTTAAAAAAAAAAAACAATAAAAAAAGAAGGGAAAACTTGATAACTTCTTGAAGTATGCTCTCCTCTTGCACCTAGTGTGATCTGGAGGATCAGAAAAGAGAGTTATTGGTTCAGTAATTTCTTAAGTATGCTCTCTTCTTGCACCTAGTGTGACCTGGAAGATCAGAAAGAGAATTATTAGCCCAACTTTAAAAAAAATAAAAAATGACATGCATAGAGCAAGAGATTCTAGGGGAAGGTTTATAGCTAAAGCCAAGAGTTCGATTTTCACAGCTCCATCTTCTTCAAGGCATAGAAAAGATTCACCGCCATCTACCCCTAGCCTTAAGATTCTTGGAATTCAAGGAACAGTTGAATTAGAGGATTCTCCTATACCACCCACTAAATCTCATTTAGAAAAGGATCCTTTCTTTACTTCTAAAGGAGAGTATCTTGTAATCAAAGAAGTAGAATCACCTGAAGAAGAAAAGGAAAAGACTCCCTTTCATCCTCCCTTGATAAAAGAACTAGAGGACTTTGAGGACTCTAAAGAAACTATCATGGCAGAGGAAATAATAGATGGATTTGGAGGTAGAGGTAGAGGTAGAGGAGGAGGAAACAATGGAGACAATAATGGTGAAGGTAATAATGGAAGAAATAGGGAAGGAGACAACTTGTTTGGATTCCCTATAGTTGATGAGGAAACTCATACAACAATGAAAAATATCTCACCATCCGTCCTCCCCAACTTTTATGGATTGCGAAGTGAGGATCCTGAAACATTTCTGTTTGAGTTTGAAGTCGTGTGCCGAACCTATGACTATATGGAAGACTCTCAAAAACTCAAACTGTTTCCTTCAACATTGAAGGGAGCCGCTTTGAAATGGTTTATGGGATTAGCCACTCAATCTATTAGGACTTGGAATGATATGAAACAAACATTTTTGGATAGATACTTGGACTATTGTATGCCCACCAATCACAAGGATGAGGTATTCAAAATGATGCAAAAAGAAGATGAAAATTTGGAAGATTTACTTGAAAGATTTCAATACAACTTGAAAAGAGCAAAGATGAGTAACTTAGATGATGAAACCTTGAAAGCCCTCATATTAAAAGCCATTAGAGATGAATGGATAGATATTTTAAACATGATGGGGAAAGGAGACATTTCTCAACTTCCACTTTGTGACATAACAGAACTATGTGTCCATCTCTCAAGAGGAAAATCTAAAACAGGAAAAGGGCCTAGGGATCCTTCTCTTATCAGGGCTAACAAATCTGCAACTGGATCAGTAAGTAGGGCAGAGATTGGCAATATTCTTGATGAATTTAAAACTGATATCTTAGGGAGCCTTAGTGAACAACTAGACACCCTTAAGATCCAAAACAAGCAGAAAGCAGAAACAGATGCTCTAGCCATCTTTTGTCCGAAATGTAGGAAGAAACGTGCTTTAAGGGAATGTCCCTTGGATGCAAAAGTTGTAGAAACATGTATAATTTGCTCAGAGAATCATGAGACCAAGGATTGTCCTTCAATTCCTGGACTCAAAGCTGTCTTTCAAGAAGACCCAAATTCAGTAGAATCTCTCTGTTTTGTTGCAAGAAGACCTTGGCAGGGACAAAAAACTCAAGGGTTTAACAACCCTATGAATCCTCAAACCCCACCAAATTGGAATCCTTGGCAACAACCTTGGCCCCAACATCGAAATCCATATCAACCATGGGTACAAGGGATGCAAAATCCTTATGGGATATTTGCTCAATTTTATCAATATCCTCCATCTTTTCAAAATCAACAAGCTCCACAACTTCCAAACTCAAATCCACAACTTTCATTGCCATTTCCACAACAACATTCTCAGCAAAATCCAAATCCTCAACTCATGCTTCCATACCAACAAAATACAAATCAACTTCCAGCTCAGCCATTGCCAAATCCTAACAATAAAAATCCTCAAAATACTTACATGATAGAAGGACAACAATTTCCTACCTATATGATTGTTCCTCTCAATGATGTACAACTCAAATCTGGTAGAGTTTTAGAAAAACCTTCTATAGATGTCCAATAGCAAGATACCTCTGAGGAGGACTCTCTTAAAGCCAATAAAAGTTCCGAGGAAGCATCTCTTCAAAACTCAAACATTCAAAAAGAGAAAGAAAATTTAACACCCACAACTCCTATAGTTAAGCAACCTGCATCTTCATCTACACCGCCTTTTCCTGAAAGATTACAAATTGACAAAGGGGTGGAAAAAAAAATCTTGTTGCCTAACTATGATTTTCTAGATGAATTAAAGAATGTTTGTATCAAGATTCCTTTGCTACAAGCCATTCGAGAGATTCCTATTCTAGCAAAAACAATAAAGGAGTTGAGTTTCAAAAGACCAGGAAGGAAACTAAAAGATACAAGAAGAATCCACCTGGTGGGAAAAATTGCAGATATCATGATGGGAAAAATTACCATGCAGAAGTATGTAGATCCAGGAAGTCCAATTTTCAAGACACATATAAATGGGATAGAAATTCCAAACACATTGATTGACTTAGGGGCTGCTATCAACATTATGAGTAGACAGACTATGGAACAGTTAAAACTTCCTAACCTTCTTTTACACCTACTTTATTGCAACTTGCAGATCGATCGGTTATTAAACCAGATGGTGTATTAGAAGATATTTCAGTCTCCTTAGATTCTTGGGAATATCCAGTAGACTTTATGATTTTGACTCCCAAAAGAAATCTAGGAGGACATCCAATTATCTTAGGAAGACCTTGGCTGGCCACAGCTGATGCTTTTATTAGTTGTAGATCTGGAGACATGTACATTTCTAATGGTAATTCGACAAAGAAATTCAATTTGTATCCTCCAGCAAGAGCAATCACAGAAGTAGGAGACAATGAATGGGTCGATGATGAGGATATTATACAACCTATCTTTACCATTTCTGAAATCAGTGAGGATAGTCAAATTCTGAACACATTAGAAAATTTTGAGACATCTTCAGAATATGACCCCACACAATTTTAGTTGGAATCTGACATAGAATATTTATCATCAAGACAAATGTCTCTTTACTCTATGGAAGAGTTTGGTAGTTCTATCATTGAGATTTTTCCAGGAAAAACATTGAATATCAACAAAAATTTGGAAAAGACACAACAGGAAGAACTAACCAAAATCTTGCAAAAACATTCTACTGCATTTGCATGGGAGTATACTGACATGAAAGGTATTGATCCTAAGACTTGCATTCATCATATCTATATTGAGGAAAACAGTAGACCAATCAGACAACCTCAAAGAAGGATGAATCCAAATCTTAGGGAGATAGTGAAAGAAGAGCTTCAAAAACTACTCAATGTAAACTTCATTTATCCAATTTCAGATAGCCGATGGGTTTCTCCTCTGGTTATAGTACCTAAAAAGAATGGTAAATGGAGGGTATGCATTGATTACAGGGAATTGAATAAAGCAACTTTGAAGGATCACTTTCCTTTGCCTTTTATCGATCAGGTATTAGATACATTAGCAGGTAAAAAGTACTTTTCATTTTTGGATGGTTTTAGTGGCTATAATCAAATTCAGGTAGCACCTGAAGATCAAGATAAGACCACATTCACCTGTCCATGGGGAACTTTTGCCTATCGAGTACTTCCTTTTGGGTTATGTAATGCACCCGCAACATTCCAAAGAGTAGTACTAGGAATTTTTTCTGATCTAATCCATGATTGTGTAGAGGTTTATATGGATGATTTTGCAGTTTATGGTAATTCATTTGAAGAGGCATTAGAAAATTTGGAAAAAGTCCTTATAAGATGTAAAGAAACAAACCTTTCATTAAGCCATGAAAAATGCTTTATTATGTTTACTGAAGGTATTGTTTTGGGGCATCATATTTCAAGAGATGGGATTAAAGTTGATAGATCAAAAGTTGAAGTCATCTCCAAGTTGCCTATTCCAAATTGTCAAAGAGATGTTAGAATTTTTCTAGGATTTACTGGTTACTATAGAAGATTTGTAGAAAACTTCACTAAAATAGCATCTCCACTCTTCAAATTACTTACAAAAGACTGTGAATTTAAATGGGATCCTGATTGTCAATCAACCTTTTAAACTTTGAAAACAAGAATATCTGAAGCACCTATCTTAAGAGGGCCAAATTGGAAACTCCCTTTTCATATTTCTACAGATGCTTCAGATATAGCTTTGGGAGCTGTGTTGGGTCAAAAATATTTAGTCCCTTATGACATATACTATACCAGTAAAAATTTGACTCCTACTGAGTTGAACTATACTGTGACTGAAAAAGAGT
Source organism: Pinus albicaulis (assembly GCA_034641835.2). NCBI lineage: Eukaryota > Viridiplantae > Streptophyta > Pinopsida > Pinales > Pinaceae > Pinus > Pinus albicaulis. The sequence continues at coordinate 21,653 of JAXQQM020088572.1, read as the reverse complement.
TTTTAGCTGTTGTTCATGCAATCAATAAGTTTAGACATTATATAACAGGCTATGAAACTTTTATTCATACTGACCATTCTGCAATTAGATATCTAATGAAAAAACCTGTTACTAATGGCAGAGTGACAAGATGGCTCTTACTTTTGCAAGAATTCAATATTACTGTGTTGGATAGACCAGGAAAACAAAATACAGTAGCTGATTTCTTGTCTAGGATTCAGAATTTTAAAGAAGATTCTCTCGTAGAGGATAATTTTCCTGATGAATACTTGTTTGCAGTAACTATTAAGACTCCTTGGTATGCAGATATTGCTAACTATTTGGTTATAGGGAAACTGCCTTCACATTTGTTTCCAAGTGAAAAAATAAAAATTATTCAGGAGAGTTCAAAATATTCATGGATTTCTAACGAATTGTTCAAAACAGGGCCAGATCTTGTGATCAGAAGATGTGTCAGGGAAGATGAAATGCCTAATATTCTTAAGGTATGTCATGATGAACCATGTGGCGGACACTTTGCAGACAAAAGGACAGCCTATAAAATCCTCTCTTTAGGATATTATTGGCCTTCCCTCTTCAAAGATGTAAAACAATATGTCAAAAGGTGTGACAGCTGCCAAAGAGTAGGGAAACCTACCCTTTCAAATGAAATGCCATTGCAAACACAGGTACTCATCGAACCCTTTGAAAAATGGGCTTTAGATTTCATTGGACCTATTAATTCACCATCTAAGCAAAAGAAGTATATACTGGTTTGTACTGATTATGTTACTAAATGGGTAGAAGCCAAAGCATTAGTGTCTGATACTGAAAATTCAGTTGTTAATTTTCTTTATGAGGATATTTTTACTCGCTTTGGTGTTCCAAGAGAATTTGTGACAGATCAAGGAAGCCAATTCACATCCAACTTGGTGGAGAAGCTAATGGAAGAATACAAAATCAAGCATAGAAGATCTACACCTTACCATTCGCAAGCAAATGGTCAAGTGGAGTCTACAAACAAAGTTCTTGAAAGTATCATCACCAAAACTGTTCATCTACATAGAAGAGATTGGGCAGAAAGGCTTTCTGAAGCCTTGTGGGCCTACAGAACTACATGGAGAAATACAACAGGACATTCTCCCTATGAACTTGTTTATGGAAAGAAGTCCTGCTCCCCATTGAGTTCCAAGTCAAAACCTTCAAGATGGCAGTTCAGTTGGGGATGGATCTATCAGAAGCCCAAAAGCATAGAATGGAGCAGTTGAATGAGCTAGATGAGATCAGACAAGAGGCAATTCTAAGAATTGATCTAGTTCAATATCAAAGAGCTAAATGGCATGACAAATACATCAAAGAGAAGAAGTTTCAAGAAGGAGATTGGGCATTGCTATTTGATTCCAAGTTTAAATATTTTAAAGGAAAATTTTAGACTCATTGGCTTGGGCCATATGAGATTGACAAGATCTTTAGCAATGGAGCGGTAAGAATCAAGACCATTGATGAATTTCAAACTCCTCTTATTGTGAATGGCCACAGATTAAAAGTCTATCATAAGCCACTCTCAAAAGAGGAATTTGTCAAAATGTTTCAAGAAAATTATGCAATCAGGCTGGTACAGAAGAATTCTTCTTCTCCACCAGCCTAGCTTTTGTTCTTTTTAGTTTAAAAAAAATAAAAATAAATAAATAAATAAATTGTTGTATAAGCCTGAAAACCAATCATTGATTGGCAATCTTATACAGAAAATGTAGGGTGAAAATCAGGAACACCTGACACCCTATATTTTCCAAAAAGAAAAAAAATCTCTCTTTCATTTCACAAGTTTTGTGACCACCCACTTCATTCCATTCCACTTCATTTCACTCCACTTCATTCCATTTCACTTCATTTCATCTACTTCATTTCATTTCACCAATAAAATTTTCTTTCATGACTATTTTCATTCAGTCAGTTATCATCCATCTATTTCCATTCACCCAAATAATACCTGTGTCAGTTTCCACAGCTGACATCTGTTTCCGCAGCTGACACCAGTTTCCGCAGCCAGAAGCAGATTCTGCAGCTACCACTCTGTTTTTCAAAATAATGTACAGTCAGATGTATTTTCACAATCAAGAAATCAAATGCAGGTATGAATACATATTATGAAGACAGGGGGCATTCAAGACATCAAATGAGAAGCAACTAATTGAAGACCAAGGAAAAATGGCAAGAATTCCAAGGTATGAGTAAAATTTATTTCAAATAGAATTTAAAACACATTTTTACATAGTTATGAACCACAACTCCATTATGTGCAATGATTGTGTTGACAAACTCCGTAACCATTCCAAGATCTCTATATGATCCACCCATAATCCTTGCATTCATTTTCAAACGGTCCATAATCGAGCCTCCGATCTTCACTCATACTCCGATACTCCACCTGTGATGAAGAAACGTGGTTGATTTGACTACGGCTTCTTTCAGCCGCATGAAATCCATAGCCGTTGTATAAACGTGCTTACATTTACTTTGCAGCCACTAAATTTTAAACACTGTTGGATGTGTTATACTCCTCCTATTGTTCTATTGATCTCACAGCCACATTTCCACCGTGCTCACGTAACCCTTCTTTGTTTCACTTCACCCCATTTGTTCTCTATTACACTACAGTCTGTATACCCATTCTCTGATATCTGCCTACAATCATCGTGCTCATTTCCGCTCATTTAGCCGTCTTACCTCCGTTGAACCCTCCTCACGCAGACAAGTTTTAAAAGAGAAGAAAGGAGGATGGGTCAGTTGTTAAGAACAGAACCAGAAGGACCTAAATTCATGGAAGGATACCGGCAAGTCAGAGATTTATTGAAAAAGGCAAAGTGGCTTCGGTTCATCCAAAATTTTAGAGGCTACCATAAAGAGGTGACAAAAGCTTTTGCAAGGTCTTTCAATGGCCTGGAGGTAGAGATTGGGGACCTCAAATTGACGGTGAATGAAGCATCCATAGCAGCTGCCACAGAACTTCCTCAAGAAGGTGAACGATGGTTCAAGAACAAAAGCATTAGTGATGAAGCCTGGAGAATGATCTTGCGTAACCCAGGTATGGATGTAATTATTTTTAAAAATGGAATTCCTATTCATGATTTGAAAGAGGAGTGGGCTACTTTTCTGCTAGTTATTCAAAAATTTATCACCTGTGAGGGCCGTTTTGGATCCATGTATATGTATCATACCCGGTTGCTGATGAATTTTCTAGACAACCAGACCCTCAATCTGCCATACTTTTTATTAAATAGTTTGAAGACGATGTCTGTGACCGTTTAGAAGCATTTAGGGGACGTGGAGCCACATTTGTATCACCATGGTCTTGTGAAAATTCTGATTGAAAAATAGTTAAAAGAGAAAAAGGACACATGGGAACAATTTTTGATTAGAAATTTCTTTGAAGAACCCCAAGAAATTCCTGAAGGAAGTACATCAAGAAGGAGTAGGAGGAAGAGAAAAAATGATGAAACTCAAAGCACTCCTACTACTACAATTGAAAGAACTAGTGGAGAAGGGAGACTGTCAAAGAAGAGGAAGGAAGAAACCAAAGGTAAAAAGCCAATAACATCAAAAGAGAGAAAAAGTATTGAGGCTATGCATCAAACCCCTTCCTCCGAAGAAGATCATCAAGTGTTATCTGAGAGACTAGTTCATCTTCAGGAACAATCATCTATGGCCAAAAACAGGGGAAAAGAAAAACAAAAAGGAAAAGATAGTGGTCCACAGCGTGTAAGAAGAAGTTCCAGACTTAAAGGGAAGTTGAGGAAAACACAAACGAAAGGACCCCATTTCATTGATTTGGGAGAAGAAACATCTGAACAATCCCCAGCTGGCCATAGTCCATCTCATTCTCAGTCAGAAATTGAACATAGTTCATTTCATTCTCAGTCAGATATTGAACATAGTCCATCTCATTCTCAGCCACACGTTGACATGAGCCCTTTTCAGCCAGATTTTGAAGCTAATTCTCCTCCACGGCATTTTGGGGACAGCCCAATAAAAACAACACCTGAGATAGACCCAAAGCAGCAAGAAGTATATGATTATATAGAATCTTTAGAAAGGGCAGCCACGGGTCCCAGCACTTCATCCACTCAGCCTCACACAGCAAAGGAAGATCTCATCCAATCATTGAAACAAGAAATCTTTGAATTGGAGGTTTTAAATAAACACATTAAAAATGAAAATGAGGCATTGAAGGAACAAAGAAAACTGGACAAGATCATTCATGACAATACCATGCTACATCTGGGACTATGGCAGAAAAAGAATAGAAAATTGAAGAAGAAATGCCAGAAGTTAAGTAGAGCATTGGTTAATATCAAATTCAGGTGCTTGATGAAGAAGCCCAAGATGTTAGCAGCACCAAGGAAGAGGAGGAGAGGACTGGATGTACTGGCTGAAGTGTCAAGGCATATGAATTGAAGAATTATTATCCAAATTTGGTTGCATGAGGACATGCAACACCTTCACAGGGGGGGTATGTTGAGTCTCAAATCTGCATCTTTCTTATACACCTTTCCAAACCTTTTTCATTCACCTGGACCTTCTCAGTCACCAATATCATTGCACATTAATTGTAAAAGAGCTTTTAAAATGGTTTTTAACTATGTTTTGTGTCTGCTGTTTGATTTAGATTTTTTCTCATTTAGCTGCGGAATCTTGTCACTTTCCGCAGCTGCTGCAACTTTCCGCAGCCATTTTGTCAAAGTCTATGTTGCAGGTGTCTTCAGGAAAATCGGGCCACATGGGCAAGTTCAAAATGACGTGGACATGGATCGTGTCCTATTGACTCGGTCGAATTCATCTCGGAAGGCTGTGGTCAAAGGTGGCCAAGAGGTGGTCAACCGTAGAGTCCCACGGTGACAGAACTCTGTTTCTCATCACGTGGAGATTTGCGTGGCCGTTTCTAAATTATGGGAGACATATCAACACCTATAAACGGCTCCATAAGCCTAATCCAACAGCCACTTTCCATAGATTTACTCCTCACAGCGGCCATAATGCTAAATCTCTGGACGTAATGGTTCACGTGTCTTCCTTCAGCGCAGATTTTAGGGAATTAGTTATATTTCTCTCTGTTATAAATAATGCATTCTCATATGCATAATAGTTAGATCTTCTGTAGCTCTGTAATGTAATTGCGTTTCCATTGTGCTGTGACATTTCTCTGACCGCATTTTAATATATGAGAAGACTTTGTTCAAAAGCGTAATTCGTATCTGAAAGCTGCTCCCCGAGGTCTGTGCAGAGGGCCCCTGCACACACTGAGGTTTTGTGTACTACTGTATAGTTTCATGCTTCATTTCTTTATGTTCATTGTGCTATAGTCATTCATGTGTATATACATTACATCTTTCATGGTATTTACATTTCATCTCTATTCATAATCTTTCATGTTTTATATTTTACTTCTGTCCATAATCTTTTATGTTTTATGTTGTTGTTAACTGATCAGTGTTCTTGTTTCAGATTACAATAGACAGCCCGGGCATTTGCACATCTTTTTCATAATGACTAATGACATGGAATCAATATTGTCCTTCTGCTGATTTCCTTTTCTTAGTGTTTGTTTAATTCCAGCACTGTTTTGTTTATTTTAGTCTTGCACATTTGCTTTAAGTAGTTAGATTAGATATTAAACCGTTCATGTCATTTTCAGTTACCTCCGAAAGCCATAACGAGACTAATGGTGAGGGATTGAAGTATGAATGTATAGTTTGATATTAGTTTACTTTTCTGCAATTTAGATATTAAACTGTTCATGTCATTTTCAGTTACTTCCGAAAGCCATAGCGAGACTAATGGTGAAGGATTGAAGTATGAATGTATAGTTTGATATTAGTTTACTTTTCTGTAAGATAGATATTAAATTGCTCATGTCATTTTCAGTTACCTCCGAAAGCCATAGCGAGACTAATGGTGAGGGATTGAAGTATGAGTGTGTAATTTGATATTAGTTTATTTTTCTGCAATTTAGATATCATATTGCTCAAGTTGTTTATGATTACCTCCGAAAGCCATAGCGAGACTAATGGTGAGGGGTCAAAATATGAGTTGATGTAATTTGATTTTAGTTTTACTTTACTTGCAATCTTTTCTTTGAGTAACAGTTTCTTTTGTGTTTAGACAGCAGCAAGGGTAATGGTCTTCATGATCAATAGTTCACTGTTTGTTTAACTAGGATAGTAGCACATTTCATTTCCTTTTAGGAACTAATTTTCTCATTGTATGTTTCAAAATCCTTTTGAAGTTTGAAAGTTTGGTAAATCATTATAAAGGACATCATTGCCTTAAACAATCATAACCATACTTGTCTTTTATAATTTTCATTAGGAAACCAACCAAGACAAAAAGAAAAAAAAGAAAAACGACAAAAAAGTAAGAGATAGGTTATCTTGCACATATAGTGTGCCACACTTTGTTAGCTTACGAATCCCGGATTGACAAATTAATGTAGCAATTTAGGACACACTAAATTGACCAAACAGAGAGTCTATATTTTCAGCTGATATCTTTATTTCGATTCATTATGTTTACAGAGTAAAGATTAAATTCACAAGTAATTTGTCAAAAAGGGAAAGAGTTGGCATGGATTTGAAAGCAGAAAATAAATCAGAGCTTAAGGGTAGGAGGAAAAACATTGAAGTAAAAGAGTTACATCGAGTGAAATACACAAAGTTATTTCAGCCTGACAAATATATGGAAGAGATAAAATATGTTTTTGAAGCAGCATTTAACAGTGATGAATATTTTGATATGCCTAAAATCAAGTGGAGCATCGAGTAGAAAGAGAATAGGTCTAGCAGCGCATAAGTAGATAGTAAAATCATAAGGGATTTGATTGTAAATTCAGATAAGATTTTACCAAAAAATTAGGATAAAGAAGAAAGTGATTGGGCAAAGCAGTTTACTCAAGAGATTTTCAGGGAACGAGGCCAAGAAGTAATAGATTCAAAGGATGTTAGTTTTATTTGGCACTAGAAGTTATTCAGGGATATTTGATCCTAGTAATTCCTGAAGAAATTCTCTGGATATGCTATTTCCAGGAACAAATATCCAAGATTATAGCAAAAGTTGTTTTTAGTTATATTTTTCTTTAATTTCTAAAAATGACTCACGGAGTCTACACTTGTATATATACAGTCTTTTATGATGTAAAAGGGGTTCATGTTTTGAGTAATTTTGGAGAAAAAAATGTTGTGATTCTGTAAATTTGAGCTATTAATGAAAAACCAGTGGAGAAATATAGACTCATTCTATACCAGAGTTTCTGAGAGTATGGTGAGTTAAAGAATGTATCAATCTCTTATGTGTATGTGATTTTTTTTTTCTTTTTCATCTCTGTGTTATCTTCATGTTTTATTGAAAAACACATATGAAAAATTCATCCTTGTTAGATGCTCTGTAATATATCAATTAAAAATTTCAAAAATATTCATCTAAAGTCATATTAAAGAATTCATTCATGGTTAAATTCTCTTTATCTGATGGACTGCTTCTTTCTTATTCCTCTATTCTCTTGTTTTTTTATTCTATGTTTGCATTTGAATATTCATTTTTAATGTCCTAAGCAAACTGTCCCTTTATAAGCAATTCAAGAGAAAAATGATGAAGGAAAAGATGTAAAAAGGTCAAAAGGAGCACAATTTCACAACCTAGCACTGGAAAAAGGAACAAATGTGAAACAGATCAATGTTGGAATAAATAATTTTGGAGACTCCTAGCATTAGAAAAGGGTACAATTGCAAAATCAATGTTACTAGAAAATAGCCTAATTGCAACTGCTACTGCTAGAAAGAAGTCTAATTGAAAAAATCAATGGTAGAATAAAGATAAATTAAGAAGCCTAGCACTACAAAAGGGCACATTTGGAATTTCTAGCACTAGTGATCCATGTGGCTCCAGAGACACACACAGGACAAAGAGGGCTCAAAAATCAAAGTGTTTGGATTTCTTTCAAACTAGGACCAGAGCGTAGATCTCGTCGTCCTAATCGCGGAAATGTGATTGGTTCATTAAACTGAGCTTGTATGCGAAAGTTAGGAGTAGTCAAAGTTGCAGGTTGACTTGGATGACTGGGCAGGTTAAGGCGGACGCAATTTGGACGAAACTTGGTCACCGGATTCTGGCAAGCTCAGGCCAGATTCTGAGAAAATTTGTGGGACTGTTAATTTGTCTCCTATGGTCAAAATAAAAATTTTCAAAAATGGCTTGGTTTTTTTAAACAACAAAAATATATTATGAATGGGTCGGTGGGCCATGACCCCCCGCCCGACCCCACGCATATCCAACCCATCGGAATGAGTGTTATATCAAATAAATGACTAGAGCCGGTGGGAGTTGAACCCACCACCAGCGGGTCGACCGGTCCGCCCACGTAGTGGCTCCATAATCCGCAGCCATGCCCCATTACTCTCGGTAAAAAACACATCTTACAACATGTATGTGTTATATATGTTAAATGACCACTGTAAACATATGGTTCTAGCAGGTGTCGAACCCGCCCAACTTAATAGCCAGTCGGTCTACTGGCGGAACCCAAAAACAAACTCAACTCACCGCGACCACTCCCAATAATATGCCACAACTACCATGGAGGCCGACGGAATTACGAGGGCGAACCGCCCAATGCGGGCACGACCCCCCAACTGCCATACTTTGTATTAATTATGAAAGGTCTTAAAAAGGAATGGAGCGGGGTTTTAAAAATATGCCACAGTTGTTTAAAAAATAACTAATTTGGATTTTTTATGGAGGGGGCAGGGTTTGACCACCCGACCCCCTCCCACATAATATGGAACTCCAACCAAATGCACCAAACGGATTCATTGGAATCCCCACCAGATTTTTTATATAAACCTCATTTTTCACTAGTGCACCCAAGGCCGGACCAGAGCAAGAGCATGCACACGGATCGAGGAAAATTTGCAGGTGGAACCATGAGCCTTGAAATTTTCCCAAGGAGGTAAGTTTTCTCCATGTCGGAATATAGTCAAGTTTACAGTCATTTTTCATGGTTTTTCACAGTGAATGCAATAACGAGATCAAATTTTCCTTTTGAGTTGTAGATTTACAGTCCACTCATGGAGCAGCATCGTGGAGGAATCTAGGGGGAATCTAAAAGGCTCCATTTTGCCACAAATTTTCACTTCATCATAATTCAGAAAATGGATAGTCTATTTTTCACTATTCGACGACACGAATCTAATGGCACATTCAGATTTTTGAATATGAGCTTTATATTTCTCGGTCACTTATTTGAAGTGAAGTTGCAGGTGTCAGCTTTTAGTGAGTGAGCAATCGATTTCCCACCATTCGACACCACGATTGTGATGGTTATTTCAAATCCATCAACACAACATCCCATTCTTTAGTCATCTTCAACATGAGGTATATGATGAGTTGATTTCATGTACTTCTTTGTCCTTGAGATGCATAGTGTTGTACAGATCCCTATTGATGTATGAGTCATGGGGTCTTGTCTTGTTTTGTTATTGATGTATTTTTGTCATGGATTTGTATTATGTTTGAGATCCCTTTGATGCCATGATTGACGGGATACTCATTGTCACACATATGTCATTTAAGATCCCTTGTTTGCCATGATTGGAGGGATACTCATAGTATTTATGTGTGAGCTATTTTCATACTCATAGAAGTATTTTTTATGCATGAGAGTTCCACAGTGGAGCTCCTCGTAGAAGAGGTCTAGCCACTTATGCGTGAGGGCATTTTCCTTGTATGTCAAAAAAAAAAAATCCATGTACATCTTCACTCCTTACAACACTTAATGCAGCGACCTACACCATATTGACACTGAGGCCTGGAGATGTAGTCTCTCCTAGACAAACTCCGTTATCAAACAACGTGTTCTTATGATTGCTGATCTTGACATGTTATGCTCCTCTTCTTTACAGCATGCAGTTTTTCATTTATGTCCCTATGAGCATCACTCGATGCAATGAGTGGTAAGTGGATTATTCAAAAATCATGAGAAATTATTCAATTACGACTACCTCTCATGAAAATGGTCATAGATGAATGACTTACTTAACGCAGTTGCATCCCAAAAATTATATATAATATAATGCACTGCGGAAACCCGTCATACTTAAAATACAAAGAGTAAAGGGATCTCTTCTTGAATGATTCATGAGGCACAATACTTGCTAAGGTTTTGAAAATGGGGTAGCAAGCTAAGTGGGCTTGATTGTGGGGAAAAATCCATAGTTTAGCGCACTTGAGCCAAAGGTGTTCTGGGATGGGTGACCTCCCAGGAAATCCTGGTTACCGGGTGCAAGCCTCGGAAGTGATGATTGATGCTATGTGATTCACTTCACTAGTTTCAATCCCACTTCTTCACCCCTGTGAGCATCACCCAATGCAATGAGTGCTAAGTGGACTATTCAAAAATCATGTGAAATTAGTCAATTACGACTACCTCTCATGAAAATGGTCATAGATGAATGACTTACTTAACACAGTTGAATCCCAAAAATGATATATAATATAATGCACTTGTTGGATGGATAAGTCGTTCTTGCTGACAAGACAAACCTCCCAAGTGTCCTATGGACAGCTAGCAATAAACAACCAAACAAAAACTATTTTCTCTAGATAATATTTGATTCAGAATTAGCTACAACAGAGGTTTTGAATACCTACCTATAGTCCAACGATGTTCGTAATGATCTTCTTTCCAGTTGCTTGAAAGATTCATCTTCAAAGATCTGCAATCACAAACATGGAAAAAATCAATAGCACCTACATAGTATAAACTAATTCACGAACCATATATCTATCAAGATGATCAAGGAATTCAAGAAACAAGCTAATTAATTAAATAACTCATTGATAAAACATGATAAATAAGCTACTTAATTAAAGAACTCATTGAGAAATTGGAATTCATTCATATTATCTTTGATGAAGAAAGAACCTTACAACCATGTCCGCCTTGATGTCGTACAATCCTTCCTGGGGTCCGGAATAGGCGTTTCCTTTATTCTGACAAGCTTTGCACTCTCTTAGATAAAATGCACATGAGTGTGTAATCATTCCCACATAATAATCAGTTAAGAGAATCTGAGTTTCTACAACATTTCTCCTCAAAAATCCTCAAAGTCTAACTCCCTTTGAAGCTGCACTATGGCTTCAATTTATAGGAAAATAGAGGAGGTTACAGCTCCACATAAGAGGGGATAGAATGCTTTTTTGAGGGGATTGAGCTCCATAAACCAAGGGGTAGGCTCCCATAATGGAGGAATGAACATACATGATAGGAGCGAACCTTCGAGTGGATAATTTCTTCTAGAAACTTCCAGATTTGACTGTTGGGATTATAAATGTTACTTTCCACCTTTATTTTACCTTTTACAGGGGTCCGCACCCTTAATGAAGAAAAAGTGCATTTAGCTCCACATGATTTAGAGCAAAAAGGTGCAGCATCGTAGGCAATGTTAAGGGAAAGTGTGGTACAAGTGTCTTTAAGACTTTTATGACCTTTTATCTTAATTTCAAGGCTTGATTTTAGGAACTTTGATGTTGTAGACTTCTAAGGGAGTACTAAAACGTCATGGTGAAAACTTTCAGTGTAACAAATTTCCCCCTGAAGTCAAAAGTCTAAGAGCATTCGAAGAGTGATGTGCTTTATCATTTCAAGGATTATCCTGTGGACACCCCAGTTAGAACCTTATAAAAACGTTCAATGCAAAACATATATATATATATATATATATATATATATATATATATATATCATCACTGAGGTAGGAATTCCCATACTCAGACCAAAAACTAACTAAACTTGTTCTGATACAGAAATGATTTTAATATTACATCAATAGTGTAGACACAACATGGACGCAACCATCTGTAATGAATAGTCTACTCCATAATGAATAATAAAACTCCTTGCAGACTGGATGGTGGAAACTAGATCTAGGCTCTTGATTTTTGCTTCCTGAACTAGTATGATTCTATCCATGCGATTAAATGTGTTGAAGTCGAACATGGCAGAACCCACTTAATTACCAGTCAATGATGTGAGTTGTTAAAAAGTGTGAGAGAAACCACCAATAATGACAATGGCTCTCAAAGTACTCATTACAATCCATGAAATGTGAATAAGTGATTTGAAGTCAAACATTTCATGGAATCGTTCGATCGAAGGTCAATGATGCAACTTGTCATCGAAAGCGAGAAACCTGCCATTAAGGCATGCAGATTCCAAGGTAGTGACGGATTCTAGATCAACTTCCTAGATGATGAGCTGTCATTGATAGAAAGTGATCCGTCGTAAGCAAGCTCAGGACATGAAACCATAGATCAAGTTTTGAAGAAATTTTCTGCAAGGACTGACTCAGGGATGGTCAATGCGAATGGAGACAAATGTTTGCAGATAAATGATTTGTTTGAGTATTCTCTTGAGCACATAACGACACTGCAGATGGTTTGGTAACAATTTCCCTAAGCTAATACCTAGAAACCGACTGAAGACCTTCAATGTGGTTTGATTAACTGATAGGCAAAGGATTTTCCCAACCCAGGTAGAAGTGTGACAAAAAGTATCGTTTTCAAGAGTGGTATACTGCTTTTAAATCAAAGTGCAACAAATGGATTCATTTTCTCTCTTTTTCCCCCACCATTTCTTGCAAGTACCTCTTTATTTTTGACAAGATTGAGGAGGATAACATTTGCTTGTTTATAATCTCATCCTTCGGATGAGTCCAACTTAGTTTAAAATTGAACCCTAAGAAGGAGTGGTCTATTCTTGTTTGTAATCGACAGGTCCTTTACTATTAAATTATAACGAGTCTAGTATAGGAGAAACGCGGTGTTTTTCACTTTTAGGGAGTCAGAAGAAAAACTTAAGAAAACTCCATGGGTGTACTTTTTTGTAATTTTAGTCTCTCAGGCCCGAAAAAGGATAAAATAATGCGGGAGAGAACTCTATTGACCCTGATTAGTCAACGTATACCTTTTTCGTAAATAGTCCATTTCAGTCTGGAAAAGGGGTAAACTTATACTGAAGGGACGACTGTTCATTTCCTTTAACGAGTTCGAATACTCAAGTACTCGAAAATCTTTTCATATTTAGAGAGTCTGAAAAGGGCTAAAAAGAGGACTCCATGGTTTCGCTTTTTCGTAAAAAAAATTAAGAGCCCGAAAAAGTGATAAAATTATACTCTTTGTCAAAAATGAACATTTCACCTAAAAAATCCGGTATTCTGCACAAAAACTCAAAAAACTAAACGTACCTGCTTTTAATAAAATAAAAATATTTTGAAAAACCATATCTTTAAAGTGAAAAATAAATATAGTTGAATTTCATTTATTCGAAAAAACTTATAAAAAGGAGTTTTCCAAATTCATTTTTACCATTTGAGTTCAGAGTGAAAATTTGAGAACTTTTGGAAAAAAATTCTCCAGAGAAGATTCCGAACAAACCGACCGTTCAAATCAAAAACCATCTGCTCCAGGTAATCCACATTCTCTTTTCGTTGCTTTTCATCTGTTCATTTCCTTAATTTAAGGTTTAAAATTCATTTTTGGGGAAGAAATAGGTTCAAAATTTTTCTCATGGGGGTCTGCAAGTAAGACACACGGTACCTGCAGACCCCAAAATTTTGTTACAAAGAAAAATGTCGTGGTCCCACACTTTTAGTATAGAGCTTGTGCAGAGCTATGCATTGTTTCTAAACAAAAAGTGTGGGGGCACCATGAAGAATTTGAAAACACATTTTCTGTCCAATTTACCCAAAATTTTCTTTTTAAAATGATTCTAATCTTTCATTTTGTTCATTGTAGGATATTTACAATTCTTATCTGGCAAGAACGTGAACATGAGTAGGTGGATCAAGCTGCAATGATTCATCACCTACATTACAAGTTTTGAGAGCATGTGGGTTATTCAAATTCTGGGCTATCAGTGGCATGAGAGCCCAACTAGACCTTCTCACTTGGTTGGTAAACAAGTGGGATGTACAGGACCAATGTTTTTTGATTGGAGGCAACCGGCTCAAAATCGAGCTGGAGGAAATATACTTTCTGACTGGTTTGTCTAAAAGAGGCGAACCAATTTCTCTATTTGGGGTTAGGCCAGGTGGCCAGTCTGTCGCTAGCCTGCAAATAGAGATCTGCAATGATGAGGCCAATCCTAAAGACAAATAGATTGATATCAAAACCATCATCCCTCCTGAGTTGAAAGTAGTTTCATTTACCGTAACCAGATTATGTGGAAGTGCAACTTTGCATGTCGCTACTAGATCTCAAATGCGGATTGCAGTGGACTGTTTCCGAGGCACCAAATTCAATTGTTGAAAGGTAGTGTTGGCTAATATCAAAGGCCAACTAACTAGAGAAAAGAACGGGAAGTTGAATAACTTCGGATATGGATCGATCGTGATTACTTTTTCTCTTGAGAGGATTCCTCTACTGGCCTCGAAAAATATTCCAGTTGATAATGGTAGAGTCTGAGAGCCTCAGATGGTTCGATGGGTTGCCTTAATGGCCCGTCATAGTGAGGGTACAAAGATTGTTCGATTTCCCCCGGCCTACTTCCGTTGGTTATAACACCAAATCTTCGTGATAGAAGACTTTCCTTATGCTGGGATGGATTACTGCAGTGATCAAGATATGTCACTTCCTCAGGGAGCTCAGTGGGATAACTCACGTAAGAATCATTTTTGACATATTCTAAATTCTAATTTTTTTTTTGTTTTTTAAATCCTCCAAAGCTGATAACAAAAATTTCAAATGCAGATGTGGGTCCTTGTCGACGAGTCACTCTCTGCCCCTTCGAGAGGAGGCAAAGGGATGCAGCTACAATAGCACCACCACCACAGGATCAGACAACAGAGATCCTTACTGATATGGAACACCATCTTGAGCGACTGACTATGGACATCCCAGAGACTACCATAGATGACATTCCACTTCTCTTGCAGAGATATGTCATTGGGGTTCCTAGACCATTCAGGAGATTCCTGAGTAGGGTGGCACGAGCTGTAGTATATTATCATGATCATTACCACGGATAGTGGATGATCAAATGTATAGACTCATATCATTTTTTGTATCACTTTTTCCCAATCATAAGGCGTTTTGAACCTATGATCGAGGACGATGTACTATTTTTTGAAACACTACTCTATGCTATGATATACTACTATTTCTAGTTACCTGTCCAACATGTTATCGAATGTTGATTTACTGCTTTCATTATCGCAAATGTCTGTTTATAACACTAGAAGCTATTACATCTGCTAATGTGTTTAAATTTCTTGGAATGTGTTGATACTCAATATAATCAAATTCTTGTTCCAAGAGACGAACTTTCAAAAATAATCTTAAAAACACTGGGTTTATAATTGCATACACTTGATTTAATTGTAATACAACGAGCTCAGAATCTAACCTAACGATCAAACTCCAAATTCCAAAAGAAATGGATTCAGACAATAACTCAATAACTGCGCTATATTCTATAATATTTTTCGTCTTTTGACTGAGGCTTACCCCATGCATATATACTAACTCGTCAATGGGTGAATAAATAACCCAGGCTGCGGAAGAAATGTTCTGTGTACGACGACAAGCGCCATCAGCAAAACCAATGTATGTTTGAAAAGACGTCGACATCTGCAATATCAAGAGTAATCCAGATAAGAAGGAATAGTAGTAAAGGCACACTTAAGCTAGGCACATGTTTCTAATCTATAGCACACCAGCTAGAAAATAACTAATATACATAAAATATCTCCACACAAGAATCAAGCGTAATATCTCTTCAGATAAAGCCCATTTCTAGGTTTTCCTAAAGAGATCCTATCAAAATAAATCATTTCATAAGCCCCTTTTGCAAGCTGTCGCTTGAAAATATAAGGACCATGCCACATGGGTTTGAATTTCCAAGCCCCTAGCTTATCGTTAGCTTGATCATATACCAAAAATAGGTCTCCTTCTGAAAAAATATGAGGTGTAACACTTCTATCATACTGAGCTTTCATTCATTTCACATGAGTCTCGGTAGCTAATGTAGCGGTGCTTCAATTCTCACCTAATTGAGCCAATTACAAAAAACGTGTCTCCTCTTCAGAAGTGGCTGGTAGTAACTCTATGGCTAGTTGGAGTGATGGTATCTCGCATTCAATCGGTAATACCACTTCTAAACCGTAAACCAATTGAAAATGGGTAAAACCTGTCGATGTTTTTGCTGAGGTCTGATATGCCCAAAGTGCTGAAAAGAGCATGGTATGCCAATTTTATTTATGAATTCCAATGATTCGTTTGATCATGGTGACTAAAAATTTATTAATTGCTTCAACTGGACCATTATCCTGCAGATAATATGGTGTAGAACTGTCATGGCTCAGGCCAAGTTGGTCAGTTAGCTCGGTCATCATGATGTTTCGAAAATGGCTCCCACGGTTAGTATTTATCGCTTGGGGTACTCCGAAACGAGCAATCACATGATTGAACACGAAAGTAGCTAAAGTTTTTCCATTTGTCGCAAATGTATGCATCGCCTTGACCCATTTGGTAAAATAATCTACTGCTAGAATAATATACCCATGCCACCCAGCCGAGTGAGGGTTACATGTAATGAAGTCAATGCCCCATTTTGAAAAAGGATCGAAAGCAATTATAGGGTGAATAGGAGCAGGTGGTGCATGCATTTTTCGATCAAAGATTTGACAATTATGGCATTTTCGAACCGCATAAATACAATCTCTGAATAAGGATGGCCAAAAATAACCAGCACACAATATCTTTTGGGCTGTGGCATACCCAGACATGTGGCCACCACATGCTCCAGAGTGACAGTCATTTAAAACCTTTTCGACTTCTTCAAGGGTGAGACAACGTCGAAAAACAGAGTCCGCACCATGACGGTATAGTGTGTCACCAACAATATGATATTGTTGAGACTAGAAATGGATTTTATGTCATTGTGATCGTGAAAGTTCGGGCCGAAAAGATTGGGTCTGAAGATAAACGATTATATCTCCATACCAAGGATCAATGGTACTAATAAGAAACAAGGATGCATCCACGATCGGTTGTTCCGCCACAGTTTCGGTATCAGTACGTGGGAAGTCACACATAAGTTCAGCAAATATCAATGATTTATTTGATTTGGATTTTTCAAATTCCAAGTCAAACTCCTGTAGGATAACAATCCATTTGGAGTATTTTCCCCCTAGCAATTGTTTGGTCAAGATATACATCATAGGGTTACAATCAGAAATGACTGTTGTTTTGCGTAAAAGTATGTAATGACGAAAAAATTGAACGGATGCCAAGGCCAATTTCTCCACATGTGATTATTTGATTGCATTCGGATGCAAATTGTGACTAAGATAGTAAATCACATGTTCACCATGGAATTCATCTTTGTGAACTAGAACCATTCCTATCATAGAATCGGAAGTGGTGAGGTACAAAAAGTAATCCTGGTTGTAATTGGGAGGATGCAATAACGGTGCATGGGTCAACGCGTTTTTAAGAGCATCAAAAGATCGATTAGTGATCTCATCCCAAAAGAAAGGAATATTCTGTTTCAACAACCTGGTGAAACCTTTCGTTAACTCGGCATAGTTAGGAATGAATCGACGTAAAAAGTTTTCTTTCCCTTGCAAAATTTGAATTGGCGAAGAGTAGGAGGTAAATTGATGATAGCCTTAACCTTCGATGGATTGACATGAATGCTTGCCTTTGAAACAATAAATCCCAACAATCGTCTAGATTGTACACAAAAAACACATTTGTGAGGATTCAGATGAATCTTATAATGCCTACATCGTATAAAAATGGCTCGTAAATGAATGATATGATCTTCTCTGTGCGAGGAATGAGCAGGAAAATCATTGAGATAGGGTTGCACAATGCGTTTAATGTCATGAAATGCGTAAGACATTGCCCTTTAAAAAGTGGCGCCAGCATTCTTAAGTCCAAAAGGTAATTTGCGATAAGAAAAATTCCCCCATGGACAACTGAAAGTTGTTTTAGGTTGATCTGTAGGGAGTATGTTTATTTGATTGTAGTCGGAAAATCCATCCATGAACGAAAACATTTCACTTCCAGCACAATCGTCAATAATTTGATCGATATAAGGGGTTGGATAATTGTCTTTGGACAAGCTCGATTTATATCCCTATAATCGATGCATACTCGTATTGTTCCTTGTTATTTATTGACAGGAACAATATTAGATACCCAATCTATTAAAGGAATTGGATAAATAAAACCTGCATGAAGTAATTTTTCAACTTCTGCTTTAATAGAGGAATCTTTTCGCGGATGTATCTGACGTAATTTATGTCTGATAGGTTTAGCATCCGAGTATGTCTTAATTTTATGAATAACAATCGATGGATCAATTCCTGGAATTTCTCCATATGACCAGGCGAAAATGTCGTGGAATTCCTGAAATAGGGCTTTATATGCTTGGATTTCATTAGTCGTACAAGAAGCACCTATATGAATGTTTTCAACAAGTCCGGGTTTTACTGAAATGTAAATGGGAACCGTTCTAGAAATGTTTTCTTAATTCAATTCAGAATCGGAAGATGAGAGAGGATTTTGAGGTTCTTTGACGTAATCAGTAGTAAAAATGGAGGAAAAATCATTCTAAAAATGATCGAGATCAGGTAAAAACGAAGACCTATGATGAAGATATTTCCATGGTAATTCATCGACAAACAAGAATTCATGAATATGTTCGTCAATATTGAATACTTGTTGACCAAGATCAAGAATTGATGTCGAAGCTGAGCTCGATATTGAAAGTGACTCCTCATTGATCACATTCACTGGATCAGATTCAGTTGAAGGAGTATTAGAAAATGACTGTACTGCCTGATATGTTAACTCAAAAGGACTAAAAGGCATCGCGCCACCGAAAGAGTCCAGTTCTGATTCTGAAGGTACTATCTAAGGATCATCAAAGGAAATAGTACTTGATGTAATCATATTGATGTTAGTAATAGGAGGTGGTACATTGGGAGCAGGCCAGGAAAACGTTCCCAGTAAAGCTGAATCTTTAAGAAAACCTACTCCGACATCCTTATAAGGGATAGTCAATTTTACGATATGCTGAATACTATCAGTAGAGGCTAGGTTAGATGAATAATATGAGAGATGATCTATTTTAACGATCTTTCCTTTATGAGGAAACATGATGAGACAAAAAATCGACGATACAATAGTAGTCACGACGTAAGACCAACTGCGACCCAGGAGAAGGTTGTAATCCAGAGGGGCATCAACCACTTCCACATCCAGATTAATGATGTTTCCTTCTACTTCTATTGGTAGATCTTGTAAAATACCATACGGCTGAAAGCCTCTTCCATCAAAATCTTTGAGAATTGTTGGTGATTGGTTAATTGTCAGAGAACCAAGTGATTTCCAACATTTTAACGACATAATACATGTAGAAGCCCCTTCATCAACAACAGTACGAAAGATACGTTTGTTTTTTACTATTACCAGAATTTGAAAAGCCATTTGATGGGGTAGGCAGGGTGTAAAATTCTCTAAATCAAAGATCATGAGGTTCAAATCCTGGAGGTATACAGTTCCTAAGCCTGACAATAGTAATTTTATTTGGGTTGGGCATGATTGCAGTACTTCCAAAGCCGATATTGCTGACGGGGAAATCACCAAGTCTTCAAGAATATTGTAATTCTGAGCAGCTCTTGCATGTGGATTGAAAGCTGATTTATGAAGTACACCTTTAACGGGCAGTTTAATTACTAATTAAATATTTTGTTTCTCGATCTGCAGCGGATCAGAAAATGAGGGAGATGTATCTGATGCTAAATTAGATGTTTTTTCTTCTTTACTAGGATTTTTAATACCGTAATCTTGCGATCGTGTCACAACCATGAAGATATTCTCTAGCGCATTTGAGGAAGATCCAATTTTGTTACTATCTTGAGTAGGAAAGAAATCCTTCAAGACATCAGGTATGGGAAAAACCCTTAACTAATTTTGATGCCTCGACTCTATGCAGGCACTCTATGGTAAAATTATCCTCATCACAAATCAGACAAGGATAACGAGGTTTTCATTTTTTGTCAGTTGGTTCATTTTTATCGTTTTTTTCTTTTGAATATTTTTTGTTTTTATTCTTACCTTTCTTCTTACCACCTATTTTAGGTCTGGTTTTAGATGATTCTACAACATGAATATCGGTAGAAGTTTCAACGAAAGAATCTCCTTTCAGTGAATTAGGTAAAGTGATAATAGGAGAATTCGTCTTGGAAGATTTCTTCTTACTCTTACAAGTACTAACAGAACCAATTACACCATCAGTGGCATGAGAGCCAGAAGGAGTTGTATTTAATTTACTAGGTCTTGGTAAATAAGGGATTTTATCATACAGAGTACCTGATTGTGTATATACAAGGTCAAGGTACTGAGCCTAAGAAATGACTTGATCTTCTGTAACAACACCTCCTTCGGCCACATCTTCAGTAATTTTGGGCAATAACGATTTGATAAACCATTCAACCAAAATTTGATCCAGAATAAATACCTTCACTAAAAACCTCCTATGTCTCCATTCATGAATGTGATCGGATATGTACGTAGACGTAGATTGTTTTAATGAAGTCAACAATTCTGTGCCATTTTCGTATCTGACAGGCAACTGAAAATGGGTTAAGAAAATAGTAGCTAGTGCATTAAAATTATTAAAAGAGCTGCACGGTAAATCAATGTACCATTTGGCAGCTAAACCAATGAGATTTATCTAAAAAAGACGTAACTGAATCAAATCATTGACTAGTGAATTAGATGCATGCCAGAGGTGATAGGTCATAACGTGATTAGATGGGTCCTCTCCTGACTTACTGTTAGTATGAATCCTTTGTCGAAGTGTACGAAAAAGGACCACTTTAGCTACGCATAAATAATAGCCCTAACAACAAAAGTGGCTGCCAATATCTTCAGATCTGCGATTAGTTAGACAAGAAAATAGCTGCAAAACACCAGATCTATGTATGGAAAGACATTAAGCAGTAAAATAAAGGGTTTGCTCCCTGCATTCAACAGACAAGACAAGAACACAATTTTTTGAAAGAATTTTTATATTACATGGCACCTGGGAGGAAAACAAGAAGGTGTATCCAGCTCTCCTCAATGGGATGGGTTCTTTGTAGTCCTCAGCACTTCAGATCTAAGCTTTCTCTCTCTTGTAGGTGTAGAAAACCCAATGTAGAAAATAGAGCTCAATGGGAGCAAATGGTGAAAATGAGACCAAGTGTATAGATCCAGAGTGATCTAGTAGGCAACAAAAGGTGAGGAATGATGGGAAAAACCCTCCTATTTATAACAAAATATTGGGTCATTCTAGATCTTGGTGCATGATTAAAATAATGTTAACCAAATCTAGATCCACCTTTTATGGAATATTTTATTATATTTGTTGGAGGGAAAAGGTATTTGAATTGGGTCAAATCTTTTTATTTGTCAAAAATAAATAAATAAATGATTTATTTATCTTTTTAAGGAAGCGGTTAGAAGATAATCAAATAAATAATGATTTATTTAATTATTTGAGGAAGTGGTTGAAAGATAATTAAATAAATAATGATTTATTTAATTATTTATGGGTGATTTGGTCATATTTA
>JAXQQM020079742.1:0-159546 GCA_034641835.2 Pinus albicaulis | reverse complement strand
TTCTGTATAGCTACTACTGGAAGATGAAGAAGATCTGGGCCCAATCCCATTCCGATTCAATCCCCTCTGGATTGAAAGGGAAGGCTTCATTGAAACAATGAAAACAGCTTGGGCCAAATACTTCACAGGGTCTTCATACTATGTCTGGGAGCAAAAACTCAAGGCTACAAAGCAAGCCCTGAAGGAATGGATAAGGAAACTAGCCCCAACCCCAACCAACCAAAGAAAAGAAGCAATGTAGTCTCTGGACGCCCTGCAAGTTGACAAAGAGGTAAAATCCCAATGCTCATCTTTCTGCTCCTTTCGAATGGAAGAATAGTATTGGAGAATAAAATCTAGAAGCTTGTGGTTGAAGGCATGGGACCGGAACACTTCCTTATTCCACCGTCAATATAGAGCATGAATCTCCAGAAACCACATCACGGAAATAACAAATGTAGAGGGGCGGATCTACAAAGGGTTCACCCATATTAAAGCAGCGGTAGAAAGCCACTTTAGAAATATTTACAGTGTAGGGACTCAAGGAAATGAGGAGGAAACAACTGATCTCCTCTCAAACATCCCCCTTCTTGTCAGCCCTGAAGACAACACTGCCCTTATTAATCCATTCACCGAATAAGAAATCACCAAATTTATATGGTCTATGGAACCAGACAAGGCTCCTGGGCCTGACAGATTCACTATTCATTTCTACAAGACTTGCTGGGACACCATTAAATTTGATCTTCAAAAAATGAAAAGAGGGTTTTTGAAAAAAGCAAAGGTAGGAGGAGGAACCAAATCCACCTATATTGCCTTAATTCCAAAAGAAACCAACCCAGAAATCTTTGCCAGATTCAGGACCATCTCGCTTTGCAATGCATCCTATAAAATTCTGGCCAAACTTCTAGAAAAAATGATTAAGCCACTACTTAAAAGGCTGATCTCCAGCTCCCAAGGAGGTTTTGTTGAAGGCAAGCACATCTTGGACAATGTCATCCAAGTTCAGGAGAAAATTCATTCAAGCAAACAGTGAAAAGAGAAAGGGATGCTGATAAAACTTGACATGGCCAATGCTTTCGATAGGGTTAACCGTTCTTTCCTCATCAAAGTCCTTCTCTCTTTTGGCTTCTCGTCCCAATTTTTCAATCTCATCAAAGCCTGCATCGATAATCCCTGGATTGCCCCCTTAGTTAACGGACACCCTTCTTCTTTTTTTCTAGCCCAAAGAGGCCTTAGGCAGGGCTACCCTCTCTCTCCCTTCCTGTATATCTTGATGGCGGACACACTTAGTAGAAAACTCTCAGGCGAGAGAGTTGTTGGCTCCCTTCCTGGACTCAAACCTTCCATTGGCTTTGATCCTCTGAACCATGCACTCTTTGCAGACGACTCTCTCCTCTTAGGAGGTGCCTCCCCTAGAATTGCCAAAGCCTTTGACTCTGTTCTTAAATGCTATTGCAGTATCTCGGGAGCATCACTCAATGAGAGAAAAAGTGAAGTCTATGGTTGGAACATAGAGAAGCAAGAGCTCACTAGCATCTCGAACCTCCTCGGGTTCAAAGGTCATGCCCACTGGGACAAGATGAAGTATCTTGGACTACCCATCTCAAATGGAATCAACAAGAGGTCGTTGTGGAGCGAAATAATCAGTAAAATAAAAACAAAATCCTAGCATGGGGAGGATACTGGCTCACAAAAGGAGGTAAAGTAATTCTGATCAAATCTCTACTATCTACTCTCCCATTATACCAAGAAAATTTTCTCTTAGCTCCAAAAAACGTGATGGAACAAATCTCTAAACTCATTCGAGATTTTCTATGGCAAGGGGGGAAAGGAAACCAGCACAAAATTCATTTAGTAAACTAGGATCTGGTAAAAAGAAAAATCACTGAGGGAGGCTTGCAGATCCGCGACCCCTCTCTTGTTAGCCTCACGTTGGGAGGAAATATTCTGTGGAAGCTGTACAAGGAACCCAACCACCCTATCAGCAAAATTCTGAAATCAAAATACACTCACAAAATCCCTCTCAGAAATCCGCAAGTAAGTAATACATTCAACTGCACTCAAGTATGGAACTTATGCTATAAAAGCCTGCATTTTTTCAAGGGAAAGGCATATTGAACTCCCGGAAATGGAAAGTGCACTAGCCTTTGGCATGACCGAATCATGGACCATGATCCTCTATCTGAAAACGAAGAAATCGTTGATCTTAAAGACTGGTTGATGCGTGTAGGAATTAACAGTGTTTATGACCTCTCCAAGTGGGACAACCACGGTGACTAGAATGGCTGGGACTTCCACAGCATCCCTAAGTGCCTAAGCCAAAAAAAACGCATCTTTGAAGATTTGTTGGATGATGTGGCCCCAGTGAATCGAAACAGGAAGGACAGTTGGGGATGGGGACAAACATGAATTTACACCACAGCTGCTGGCTACAATTCTCTGCAGCCCTCAAGAAACAATAGTCAAACCCCCACCTTTGGGAAAATTTTTTGGGATCCGCTAGCTTTACCTAAAGTTTTTTTTCTTTTGGACACTGGTTCATAATAAATTGCTAACTAGATATAATCTGGTGAAAAGGAGCATAGCTAGGCCGCATAGATGTGAGTTTTGCATAAATAATCTTGAAACAGCCAAGTATCTCTTCATTGAATGCATATTTGCTAAATAAGTGTGGGGAGTCATCCTCCATGATCTGCAGATCTTTGTCCCTCCACATAACTCTGTTTCTGATATTTTTTCCTCATGGAGCCTATTCTATCCCCATAATATCCCCAGCAAATCCTTCTGGTGTAAATTCTGGATTTCCATCCCCAAATATGTTTGTTGGCAACTTTAGCTGGCTTGGAATGATCAGATCTTCAACGAAACCCCGCACACCCCCTTTTTTGTAGCAGCCAAAGCTAAATCCTTCCTCCTGGAAGCTTCCCAGCAACAATACTTCAAAGAAGATCCTTTAATTCTCCCAGAAGAAAAGAAGTGGTTGGATCCCCTGGTTCCTCACCCTCAGAAGCATATATTGGCCTCTCATACTGCAAATCCTGAATGGTGTAAAAGAGACATTGACACCATCTTCCAAGAATGGTGGCGGAAGCAAAACTTAACCACGATTTTCTTCAATGGGGCTTCCAAAGGAAACCTCGGACTCCCCAGAAGGCTCAAGAAGGGACTGCTTTTGCTGGGGTATCAGGCAGAAAACCAATAACCAAGAAGAGATCCTAGGCCTCCTCAAAGCATGCCACATAGCTAGAGACAGAGGTGTCAAAGATTTTCAAGCTTTTGGAGACTTAGAGATTCTAATCAAAAAAATAAACTTAGAGGAATTTTTCAACAACACAAGTCTCAATAAAACTTTGAGCAGACTAAAGAGAATCCTGCTTGATTTTTCCTCCTACAGGTTCTTTCATATCCTCAGAAACTCGAATAGCGACGCAGATCTCATGGCAAACAAAGGCTACACTCATTTGAAAGGACAACTTATCATAAATGATGAAAGCTCTTCCCAAATCTGCATCCCATGAAAATGTTGTAATTTATAACAGCACAAGAATGATGGATAGCTGCAATGTAATAGTGGTTGCTTTGGCGTAGGCCCAACCTTTTTCATCAAATAAACAAA
Organism: Pinus albicaulis; assembly: GCA_034641835.2. NCBI lineage: Eukaryota > Viridiplantae > Streptophyta > Pinopsida > Pinales > Pinaceae > Pinus > Pinus albicaulis. Next base: position 155,948 of record JAXQQM020079742.1, on the reverse strand, counting down.
AACATACCCGTTCCAGTTAAAAATAAATAAATAAACATTCTAAATTTTATTGATTATTGTTAAACTAATAGTGGTAGATGGGAAATTTTAAAGAGCCATTTTATAATCTTCATTGCCTATTTCTACAGTTAGTTGGTTGTCAGATCATGCCACATGTGCTACCTTTGGAAATATTTTCAAACTATATTGTCACCCTATTCGAAGTTGAACAAATTTAAATTTAACCCGTAAAAGTCTAAATTACTAAAAAATATAAAGAGAAATTACATATACACCAAATATAAGTAAGGAAATATTATTCTAAAATATAATAGTAATGGTTAGAGATTACATTTGAGACTCTTTTAAAAAAACATATAATTATATAAAATATATAATTATATTTTTATTTTTAATACACATATACATTTTTCATTTTATCTTACAAAACAAAATACATCCTTTATTTATTGCAATACATTTTCTATTTATAAAAAAACTTCTCCATAAAATACTCTAAATTAGAGATGGGTTAAATTAACACCACTAAAATTTGGAAAAGCTAAATTATACTTTGTTTTGATCTCCACAAGAATGACCTATTCTAGAAATTTTCCCTCCATTTCTCCCATGCTAGAGACAAGTAGGGTACATAGGCGTCACGTAGGGTGCCTATGTGTTTGTGTAATCGCAAACAAGATAAAAAATCTAATTCCACTAAACTAATTAACATCCATACCGATGTATTTAATTGGACATAGGTTGGGGAATTATGGATCAAGTATGTACCTCAAATATAAATGTAAGCACCCACATTATGATTCTTGCTAGAGAGGTCCACACCTAGTCATTATAAAGAGCATGGACAAAAGCCTCAACCACATAGGTCTTATAAAAATATCCATTATCATATTCCTCCAATGTTCATAATAACAAAAATATTATAGGAAGAATTGAATTGAAATAACCTCATTCTCATTGTGACTTTATAGGTGTTGTCCCCTTATGGACACCCCACGTTGAATTTTTTTGGATTTTAGACCCTTCGTGAAAAATTCTCAATGAAATTCCCTTTTTCCTTTATGGGGAAATTCCTGCAAGTTTTACCTTGCCTTAAGATATTTATAAACCTCTTTGATAAAGTCATGTTGAACCCACTAACCTTCACATTTCTAATATATGGAACTGCCCCTTTTAGTAGCGGTGATACCCTCATATAAATACCTCGAGAAAACTAGCTTCCGAGGCCTATGGGTGAAGAGTGGGACTTCGGTGGAAAAAAGAATATATTGATGACCTAGATTGGCCATATATAGAATTGATGGCTAAAATTCATCCATGGGGTTAGATCCATTAGTTTAGGCAACCATTCTAAAGCGCTACAGATGGCTATGAATTCCACTACAAAGAGTGAATCAACCACCTAAAATGAACCATAGGATCATGTCTATTGATGGGGGGAAATGTCTTTAGAAGCCATAGATAATGGATATTTCCCCCATGAAAGAAGATAAATGACCCTTAATGGCTCACAATAAGTGGGAAATAATGGGGGAGGAAAGAACACCAAAGTGTCACAAATAGCCTAAATTTTCCTTGCAATTGATGATCAGTGGATTATGTGTACTCATGATGGTTTATTTCATTAGGGGCTCAAAATTGTTAGAGCGCCACAAACAGTCCCAATTAATCCCATTAAAAAATATTAATCTTTCTCAACAAATCAAAGGGGTTCAAAATAAGAGGATTTTAGGGGTTACGGGTTAATGGGTGTTAGCCCCCTAATTTGCTCTCTTTTTACCATTTTCCCCTTCCAAAATCATAACCATTTACCTCTGTTTCACCCTTTTATACACCCTCATCTTGCACCAGTCCAAGCACGGTGACATATTTCATATAAACCTTTATTCTTCATGTTTTAATTCAATTTAGCATTAATTAAATATTTATTACACGATTTCTTACTTTTAAATCACTTCTGTAACTTATCGATATATCCAATGGTTATTTGATAGTTAGATTGCTTACCGTGATCACTGATCTTAGTGCAGGATCAGATCTTGCACCATTTCCAGCACAACAGATCTTCGCGACAAATCCAAACCTCCTCGATCACCGCCTCGTCTTGAGCCACTTTAGCCACGACAACAGAGTTATTCAAAGGCACCCGAGACCAATTCGTGAAGGGCAAAAGCTGGTTAGCTACGACCAATTTTGCAAAACCATCTTATTTTGAAGGACAAAACTAAATTCTGCATTTTGTTATGTAATTAGTTAAAGGACCTATTTTGGCCTTTGGCCAAGGGCCTATATAATGTAAAATGTAAATAGGACTTGGGGGAGAATTTTTAAGCAGAGTTTTTAAAGAGAAGTTTGATAGGGGGTAACAGGTTGTTTTGTTATTACCTGAATCTGGGATGGACATTGTATTAACGCATGTATTCGCCTCAATGAATTAATAAAAAGGGAGCTCTGCCTCATGTTTTAGAAATTGTGTTTCTATCTTTAAGCTGATGAATTGACTAATTTACTGAGCAGCGTTTTAACTTAAAAGGGAAACGAGCTGGTTCGCTATGGCCCAGCCAACCCGACACGTTTACCCCATTTTTTGTTTCTTGTAATTTGTGTTTATATTGTTAAAGTGTGATTTAACTTTCAGCACATGCATTCTTGTCTGAGTGAAAACGGATCTGTTGTGTGAAGTAGATACATTTTCTGTCCTTGCAATTTACGTTCCTACACTTGATTTCAGATTGGTTTTAATCCGTCTGGTACAAGCAAGAGAAACAAACCTGCACTAGTGCATGTTGGTGTGATATTTCATTTTCCTACAATTCTGTTTAATTGGTTTTTCCACTTGGTCCAAGCAGGAGAAATGAACTTGCACCAGTGCACGTTGCTGTGATGCAGCAAGATTTCTTAGTCTACTTTCCTTAATCTTCTTTCTTTCTTTAAAAGCTTATGACATGATAAATGCTTTTTTATTTATTTCTGCATTTTGTTAAGATTAGAAACATTCACTTTTATGTGTGCAATTTGATTTGATATTAAACTAGCACTTGCAATAATTGAACACTCATTTTAATGATTAAATGCTAAGTGCAGGAAGCTCTGATCTGGTGCAAGAACCAGTTTCTTGCCACAAGATCTGAGTGCTCTGAACCTTGAAAAGTTCGAGCCCTTGCGTGAATTAAAAATCCTTCAGTAAAGACACTATTTATACCTTCTACATAAATCTCTGATCCTGCACTAGTGCAAGCACTGGTGCGGGACAGATTAATGCAAGAAGGAAATCTCTAAAGAAGCAAGTTTAAGGGCCCATCTAACAAGACTGCTAAGGTGTCTCTGCTAAAGGAAAACACACACTCAATAGATTAAACAACCATTAGCGAGATTGATTTCCTTTTATCTTTAATTCTTTCTTGCAAATGAATACTTCCTCGTTCCAGTCTTAGATTATTTTTGATGGTTCAAGTTGCCTTTTTCTCTTTTGATTTGATTCTATAATCTTTCCTTTAAAGATAGTAGGGATTTATATTAGGACGATTCATACCATCTCTGGCATTGCCTGTGCTTCATCTCTAAGTTTACAAATCCCCCAGGTTGACAAATTAAGTGTTGAGGATTTGCTTAAGTGTAATTCCTGCACCCAACATTTTGGCGCCATTGCCAGGGAGGCGATTTGATTTGGTAAGAAATTTTTGATTATACAATAGAGGTAATTTTTCTTTGTTTTTGTAGTTTTGTTTCTTTGAAGGAATTTTACTGGTGTTAATTGATTTCTGACAACATTTTTTAGAAGTTGTTTGTTATTTTTATTTTTTCTTTCCTTTTGAAATGAATGCCTAGGAAAGGTAAGGGTTTGAAGCCCACTAAAGGCCGAAAGAATTCTGAAATTTTTTTTTATATTGGGTCTCCTTCTGTAAGTAGGAAGCCCAATCCAATTCAAACCCATCACGTAGGAATAATCCACCTGGATTCTGGTGATAACAGCTCAGGTGTGGATCAACCTGTTGAGAGCGGTAAAGTAAAAGGGGAACAATGGTGGACCAAGAAGATCATTAGGAAGGGACTGGTGATAACCAGGTAAGTGAAGAACAATCCACTTTTGTGTTTCCAATTGTGGATCCTGATACTGTGGTGCAAATGAAGAATATTCCACCATCAGCTCTCCCTCATTTCCATGGTAAAGTTCATGAATATCCTGACTCTTTTATATTCGAGTTTGATATTCTGTGTAGAAGTTATGATTATGCAACTGATGCTCAGAAGTTAAGATTATTTCCTATTACCCTCAAGGACTCAGCTCTACGTTGGTTTATGGGGTTAGGAGGAAACACTATAACCTCTTGGGATCAGATGAAGAGCGTGTTTTTGTCTAAATATCAAGAATATTGCAAAACTCGGGACATGCAGGATGAAATTTTTACAATCATACAAGATGATGATGAAATTCTTGAAGATTATCTGGAAAGATTTCTATATATTTTACAAAGGTCAAAACTTAAGCTTGATCCCAACACTATTAGAACCTTGTTCTTAAGAGGACTTACTGATGATGCTAGAAATAATTTGAATTTGTTAGGACAAGGTGATATTTCTCAGCAAATTTTTGATCAAATTTGTGAATTATGCAGGAAATTTTCAAGAAACCAGTATAGATCCAGTAGAGGAACTCAAAATAGAAATAGAAAAACTGAATCTATTAATGCTATGATTATTGGACTAGAAAATAAAATGGAAAACATGAAAATTGATATAATGAACATTGTTACCAAACAGTTAGACTCAAAATTTCAGCAGAAACTCATGAAGGAACAAGAGTCATTATGTATTTTCTGTCCTAAATGTAGAGACAAGCATCCTCATAAAGAGTGTCCTCTTAATTTGAAAGAAAATAATAAGTGTGCTATTTGTGAAGAAGACCATATCACAGAAAAATGTCCCTCTATACCAGGACTTAAAGCTGTATTTACAGGGGGACAACCTGAAACTGAATACTTGAATGCTATGGGAGCAAGAAGGAATTGGCCTTAGGTAGGTACAAGTATGGCTTCTGAATTTTCTCCACACTATTTTGGTTATAATTCACATGCATATTCTTATCCTAACTCTCATCAGCAGTGGCAGTATGGGAATCAATATCAGCATGGGAAACCTTCTCAACCATGGAAAAAATGTTGGAGAGGGCCAACTCATTCTCCATATTCCTACCAACCACCTATGCGGTCATATCCATCTACACATGCACCTTATTCAATGCCTCAAATTCCGAGTCAGTCCACTCCACCATTGCCTTTACCTCCACCCTTTCGACCTCCTTAATTGCCTGCTCAACCTATGCCTAATCCTAATAATAATAAAGCAGTGCAAATGATCTATGTAACAAACCCACCTTTATCATTAGAATACCAGTCTATTCCAGTTGGGGTTCATGATATTCAATTAAGATCGGGAAGGACTGTAACATCAGAAAATCAGAAGCAACCTATGGTGATCGTTGAAGAGAAAGGAGAAGAGGAAAATCTTAACCATTCTCCGAAAGCTGTCACTAAGCAACCCTTATCCCCTGAATCCTTGCCACCTTCTTCCAACCAGCCTCCCTTCCTAGAGAGGCTAGTAATGGAAAGGAGTGAGCCTATTTCTGAGACTAGTTTGGTATCTAAGCTTCGAAATCTTTTCGTTAAGATACCCTTGCTTCAAGCCATCAAAGAGATCCCCATTTGTACCAAGATTATTAGGGAAATTTGTCTCAAGAAACCCAGGAGGAAGAGATTGGAACCCCAAACCATTCAATTTTTTGGTAGGGCAGCAGAGTTGATGACAGGATGTGTGTCTGTGGAAAAATATACTGATCCCGGAAACCTTGTTGTCTCAGTTCAGATTGGTAATTTCCTTGTCTCTAATGTTCTTATAGATTTGGGGGCAGCCATTAATTTCATGACTAAGAAAACCATGGATCAAAATCGGTTATCTCATCTTTTCCCTACTCCCACTGTGCTTGAATTAGCAGATAGATCTAAAATTAAGCCAGAAGGAGTATTGGACGATGTGATCATCTCATTAGATTCTTGGGAATATCTTGCTGATTTCATTGTGCTTCAACCAAAGAACCCAGTAGGAGGGCATCCCTTGATATTGGGTCTACCATGGCTTGCTACGGCCGATGCATATATTGGATGTCGTTCCGGTGATATGTATATTTCACATGGAGATTCTAGGAAGAAAGTTACCTTATACCCCCCTACTAGATCCATTCAGGACCTTCGAGATACTTTATGGTTGGATTAAAGAAGTGATGAGGAGACTCATTCTATTTCCCTTATCCATCATTATACTGGGTCTTCACAAGAAGATGAGATTCAAGATTTTCTGAATAATCTAGACACCATGCCTAACTTTGAGCCTTTGAGCCAGATTTTTAGCCTAGATTTTCAGGAAAATCATGATTCTCATTCTTTTGTACCACTGCATTTGAACACTCCCTTGAGTACTCCTGAGCCCGACACTACTCTTTTTGAGATTAGCCCTAGTAAATCCTTGCATATTAGTTCAGATTTGGACTCATCTCAGCAAGAGCAGCTTGTGAATTTGTTGCAAAACCATCTTAGTGCCTTTGCTTGGGGCTATGAAGATATGAATGGTATCCCTCCTGAAACTTGTACACATCATATCTATATTCAGGAAGGAACCCGACCTGTCCGAAAACCCCAAAGGTGAATGAATCCAGCTCTAAGAGATATTGTGAAGGAAGAAGTACAGAAACTCTTAGATGCCGGTTTTATCTATCCTATTTCTGACAGTTAGTGGGTCTCTCCATTAATGCTTGTACCTAAGAAAGATGGACGATGACATATTTGTATTGATTATCTAGAATTGAATAAATCCACTCTTAAAGATTACTTCCCTCTCCCTTTCATTGATCAGGTGCTTGATACCCTTGCAGGAAAGAAATATTTCTCCTTTTTGGATGGATTCCGTGGTTATAACCAGATACAGATTGCATTGAAGATCAGGATAAAAAATACTTTTACATGTCCATGGGGGAAATTTTCTTATAAAGTACTTCCCTTTGGTTTATGTAATGCCCCAGCTACCTTTCAAAGGGCAATCCTGGCCATTTTTGCTGATCTAGAATTTGTAGAGATTTATATGGATGACTTTTCTGTGTTTGGTGATTCCTTTCAGGAATCTCTCAAAAATCTGGAGAAAGTACTTCTTCGATGTCAAGAAGCCCATCTTGCTTTGAGTGAAAATAAATGTAGATTAATGTGCAAAGTGAGAGTGGTACTTGGCCATTTGATTTCTGATAAAGGTATCCAGGTTGATCCAACAAAAATTGAAATCATTCTGCATCTTCCTGCACCCAAAACTCAAAGGGAAGTAAGAGGTTTTTTAGGACATGCTGGTTATTATAAAAGATTCATTGAAAATTTTTCGAAGATAACTACTCCTCTTTTATGACTTCTAGCTAAGGATAGTGAATTTTCTTGGTCCATGGCTTGCCAACAGTATTTTGAAACATTTAAGGAAAATTTGGTGTAGGCACCAGTTTTGAGAGGTCCAAACTAGTCCCTGCCTTTTCACATTTCCTCTGATGCTTCATATTTGGCTATTGGTGCAGCTTTAGGACAAGAGGAAAATAAGAAATCCTATGCTATTTATTATATTAGCAAGAATTTGTCTTCCAATGAATTGAATTATACAGTTACAGAGAAATAGTTTTTAGCTGTCATTTTTGCAATTAATAAGTTCAAGCACTATATTACAGGATATTAATTATTTGTACATACTGATCATTCCGCGATTAAATATTTGATGAACAAACCATTGACAAGTGGTAGAGTGACTAGTTGGTTGATATTGTTGCAGGAGTTTATTGTTACTATTGTTGATAGACCAAGGAAATATAATGTTGTAGCAGATTTTCTTTCTAGATTAGATAATCCTGGTGAAGTAACTTTTGTTAATGATGATTTTCCAGATGAAAATATTTTTGCTATGTCAACAGATTCTCCGTGGTTTTCTGATATTGCTTATTATTTTGTCATTGGAAAAACACCACCTCACTTGTCCGCTCGCGAAAAGCGGAATATTATTCAGAAAAGTGCTGCATATTCCTGGATTCAAGGAGATCTCTTTTACACTAGCCCAGATCTGATTATCCGTAGATGTGTAAGAGAGGAGGAAGTGTTTGACATATTGAAATCTGCTCATGATGAACCTTGTGGAGGCCACTTCACTGATAAGCAAACTGCATATAAAGTATTGCGTGCTGGTTACTTTTGGCCTTCCTTTTTTAAGGATGCCAAACAGTATGTCAGACGATGTGATAGTTTTCAACGAATGGGCCAGCCTAATCAAACCAATGAAATGCCCTTATGCCCCCAAGTTATGATTGAGCCATTTGAAAAATGGGCTATTCATTTTATAGGGCCAATAAATCCAACATCCTTAAGTAAAAAGCATATTTTGGTTTGTACATATTTCGTTACAAAATGGGTAGAAGCTAAAGCTGTTTCTTTTGCTACAGAAAAAGTTGTTGTTGATTTTCTTTTTACTGAAATATTTACTAGATTTGGTGTGCCTAGAGAAATTGTTTCTGACAATGGTCTGCAGTTTATTTCTAATCTGGTACAGGATGTGATGGAGCAATACAAGATCCGGCACAGGAAATCCACGCCGTATCACCCGCAAGCAAATAACCAGGTGGAATCTACAAACAAAGTGATCGAGTCCATTCTTACAAAGACAGTCAATATGCATCGGAAAGATTGGGCTGAAAAATTACCAAAAGCTTTGTAGGCATATAGAACCACTTGGAGAAATAGCACGGGACATACACCATATGAGCTGGTATATGGCAAACAGGTTCTGTTACCAATTGAATTGCAGATCAAAACTTTCAGAACTGTAGTTCAGTTAAGACTAGATCTCTCTGAGGCACAAAAACATCGTCTCCTCCAATTAAATGAGTTAGATGAATTTCGTAGAGATGCTATTTAGCATCCTAATTCAGCAGCAACGAAAAAGGTGGCATGACAAGTCTATTCAGAAAAATCACTTCCAACCAGGTGATTGGGTACTCCTTTATGATTCTAGATTTAAAATTTTTAAAGGGAAGTTCCATATATGTTGGATGGGACCTTATGAAGTGATTCGAGTATTCGAGAATGGAGCAGTAGAAGTTAAAACTATTGATGGACAAAATTTAGTATTCTTTGTAAATGGACATAGATTAAAGAAGTATTTTCAGCCACTTGCCAAGAAATATTTTACACAGTAAGACCAACAAAAATTCGGGACGGTAGTGGTGAATGGTAATACCAACCTTTTGAAGACATGAATCCTTCTTTCTCTTGAAAAAAAAAAAAATATATATATATATATATATATATAATAAAAAAGTAAAGAAAAAAAATATTTTCCTGTAATTGTGAAAATCAGTTCGCTGACATGATTGTCGAAGGGTCAACCTGAAAACCAGCTTGCTGGCAGGAAGATAAAAAATTTCTAATAAAAAGAGAATGTTGCTTGATCTTTAGATATGATAGTGACCACCGAGTAAAAGCAGGTTCAGCAGGACCAACCTGTATACATTGGGGTAATTAGCATGGATATTTTTATTCAAGTAACACTTAATTCTCGATGTAGTTATTTTTCTTGCACCAGTGTAGGCAGACCTTCCAGAAATTTTTCTACCTTTCTTCATATCCCATTTCATAATATTCCCTCAGTTTTATTCGTTAAATCCCAGAATGATTAACCTTCCCTCATTCCTCTGAATTTACCGTACCCGCTTCGTAAAAGTCCCACTTTACCCTTGAATTTTTTCCCAATCCCACTTCTGTTTATCCCCTCTTGTGGTACTATTCCTGGAATCCCTATAACAAAATTCCTTCCCATTCTAAAATTTTCCCCTTTCCCACTTCTTTGTTCCCTCATGAATCCATTGTAGGATCTAATACACAAAGAGAAAAAAGATGCTCTAAAGCATCAAGAAAGGGCGAAGCAAATTCCCAGTATCAGTTGAGGAAGCCATGTTAGAAGTCCAGCCTATATTTTACTTAAATTCCCTGTTCTTTTTTTAGACAATATGCTTGCACTAGTGCAATAATATCGTCCTATATAATAATACAAGCAGAATGGTACCAGTAGAATAGCATAGTAAGCGATGTAAATAGATCGGTGCAAGCAGACACCTTGACAGAAGCAGAGTATAATTTGTTCTTTTCATAACTATATGTCATAGGAAATTGGTCATCATGAAAGCTTACAAGAAGCCTTTTCACTTATTTAAGGAGTATTTGTGCTATCATATTAACTAGGAGAAAATTATTTAAAGTACAAGGTGTTTTTAGTTAAGAATCATGATCATTTTTAAATAAATGCTAAAGTTCTTTTTTTGAATTATGAAGGAGTGCGGAAATGTTTAACCATTGCTTGGATATAATTACTCTTTCCACTATGATACTAAACTTCCTTCACTTATAATGATTGCCTCACCTAGCCGTTAAAAACACCGCCGCAAGTACCAATCCCACATGATTTCAAACTTGCAGCGCATCCACGAATATTTTGGTGGAATGGATCGGTGATAAGATAGAAGGGATGGTGGATGGTTGGATCCCTATCTACAAAGAGCCAAATTCTCTAGTATTGCATGCAATTTTTGGATTGTTCATAATTGTTAAGCAGTGATGCCGCTTGTTCAATGTGAACCTTCGTCTCTCAGTGAGGTAGATCAGACCGCTGAGTTTTGCAATAGTCTTGCACTATTGCGAGACTCAAGATTTCTTCAGTTTTTGTAGAAATTTGATGGGCACAACAATGAAGTGGCCCTACAGTTTGAAAAGAGTTTTAAAAATGGCCGTGTAAAAATTGGGCCCTTGAAATTTAAGGTCATGGAAGAATCGATAGCAGCATCGATGGGCTTGCAAAACACTGGTGAGCAATACTTCAAAAGTCAAAAGCTCGAGAGGAATCGCTGGCAGCATTTTGTCATTGATAAGAATATGAAGGTAAACTGGAATAAAGGAGTTCTATGTAGTGCCCTGCTGGGACAGTGACGGGACCTCCTTTTTATCCTCCAGAAATTCGTGACTTGTGAGGGAAGGTACTCCCTCACCTTTGTGTATCATTTCAGGATGCTGCAACACTTCGAAGCCAGCAGTCAAGTTCGATGGAGAATTGATTTCCCCTATATTTTTCTTAAGAGTTTGGAAAATATGGCCAAGAGTGTGCAGGGTGCACGGGCGGATTAGGCCGACAAGAAATTATATCATCACGGCCTGATAAAAATCTTGGTCTAGAAAAAATTGGAAATTAAGGGCATGACTTCGAAGGCGTTGTTGAAGCAGCTATATAAAAATCCATCTGCATAAAAGAAGACACCTGCTGAAAAGAAAATAGAATAACCCACCAGTATAAGCAAGGGCCCGAGTCCGAGTGTAAAGAGGAGTCCTTCTTGCACCAGTGCAAAAAGGAAATGATCCGGAAAGACAACCAATACACCTATTGAAGAAACTCCTCCGACGCCACCAGTACATGAATAGACCCCCGAAGAAGATGATTTGCTGTCAGTCCTTGCAGAAGCATCAAAATATGTAGAGGTCAAGGATGACACTTTGTTGGCTGATTTCATTAAAATGGCCCGGAAAAAGAACGAAGAACCTAGTGCAGAACCATAGTCCCCACAAAACGTTGAATCCCCCCCTGCACTAGTGCAAGAAGAAGAAGTGCAAGAAGAAGAAAAGCCAGAAGAAGAAGAAGAAGAGGAAGAATAAGAAGAAGGAGAAGACGAAGAAGAAGAGGAAGAAGTGTTTACTAAAACCCTGAGGGATACTGAGGTCCCTGAAGAAGATACAGCCCCTATTAGGATAGAAGAGGAAGAAGACTCGGTAGCTCCTACTTCTCGGATAGTTGAGCTAGAGCTTCAAGTGCAGAACTTATAGCAGCTTGTAGCTAAAGCATAGGATGAAAAGAACAGAATAAAGAAGAATTAATGGCAGAGATCCAGAAAAATAAAGGAGAAGCTAGAGTGTGGAAATACCGAGCTGCGCTATTTCAAATGACTTAGAAAGGTGACAAATAAACTGAAGAAAAGAAAAAAGAAGAAGTCTGAAACATTGCACGCTGATGCTAGTATGACCGAGCAGGTGTGAGCTAGAATGCTCAAAGTTTTGAAGGTTTTTTGTAGAGGTAAAGAGTTGTGTGAGGACACACAATAGCTTAGGGATGGGAGGATGTTAGCCCCCTAATTTTATCTCTTTTTACCATTTTCTCCTTCCTAAATTATAACCATTTACCTCTATTTCACCTCTTTTATGCACCCTCATCTTGCACTAGTCCAAGCACGGTGACATATTTCATATAAACCTTTATTCTTCATGTTTTAATTCAATCTAGCATTAATTAAACATTTATTACATGATTTCTTACTTTTAAATCACTTTTGTAACTTATCGATATCTCCAATGGTTATTTGATAGTTAGAGTGCTTACCATGACCGCTGATCTTAGTGTAGGATCAGATCTTGCACCATTGCCAACACAACAGATCTTTGCGGCAGATCCGAACCTCCTTGATCACCACCTTGTCTTGATGATCTTCAGCCATGATAGCACGATTGATCCAAAGGCAGCCAAGACCGAATCCGTGAAGGGCAAAAAGCTAGGATTAGCTACGGCTGGTTTTGTTAGCTGCCTAGTTTTGAAAGCCAAATGCTAAATTCTGCGATGGTTATGTAATCAGTTGAACAATTTGTTTCGGCCTTTGGCCAATAGATCTATATAATGTAAAATGTAAATATGACTTAGGGGAGAGTTTTTGAGCAGAGTTTTTAGAGCGAAGTTTGATAGGCGGTAACAGGCTGTTTTGTTATTGCCAGAATCTGGGCTGGACATTGTATTAACGCATGTATTTGCCTCAATTAATTAATAAAAAGGAGCTCTGCCTCATGTTTTAGAAATTGTGTTTTTGTATTTAAGCTGATGAATTGACTAATTTACTGAGCATCATTTTAACTTAAAATGGAAACACGCTGGTTGGCTAGGGCCCAGCCAACCCAAAACATTTACCCCATTTTATGTTTCTTGTAATTTGTGTCTATATTGTCAAAGTGTGATTTAAATTTCAGCACATGTATTCCTTTTGAGTGAAAATAGATCCGTTGTGTGAAGTAGATACATTTTCTTTCCCTGCAATTTACTTTCCTGCACTTGATTTCAGATTGGTTTTCCTCCGCCTGGTACAAGCAGGAGAAACAAACCTACACCAGTGCATGTTGGTGTGATATTTCCTTTTCCTACAATTCTGTTTAATTGGTTTTTCCGCCTAGTCCAATCAGGAGAAATGAACCTGCACCAGTGCACGTTGGTGTGATGCAGCAAGCTTTCTTAGTCTACATTCCGTAATCTTATTTCTTTCTTTAAATGCTTATGACATGATAAATGATTGTTTCTTTATTTCTGCATTTTGTTAAGATCAGAAACATTCACTTTTATGTGTGCAATTTGATTCGATAGTAAACTAGCACTTGCAATAATTGAACACTCATTTTAAGGATTAAATGCTAAGTGCAGGAAGCTCTGATCCGGTGCAAGAACCGGTTTCTTGCCACAAGATCTGAGTGCTCTGAACCTTGAAAAGTTCTAGCCCTTGCATGAAGTAAAAATCCTTCAGTAAAGACACTATTTATACCTTCTACATAAATCTCTGATCCTGCACTAGTGTAGTACAGATTAATGCAAGAAGGAAATATCTAAAGAAGCAGGTTTAAGGGCCCATCTAACGAGACTGCTAAAGTGTCTCAGCTAAAGGAAAACACACACTCAGTAGATTAAACAACCATTAGTGGGAGTGATTTCCTTTTGTCTTTAATTCTCTCTTGCAAATTCATACTTCCTCGTTCCATTCTTAGATTATTTTTGATGGTTCAAGTTGCCTTTTTCTCTTTTGATTTGATTCTGCAATCTTTCCTTTAAAGAAAGTAGGGATTTACATTAGGAAGACTCATACCATCTCTGGAATTTCCTGTGCTTCGTCTCTAAGTTTACGAATCCCCCAGGTTGACAAATTAAGTGTTGAGGAGTTTGCTTAAGTGTAATTCCTGCACCCAACAATCGCTCTAGATCTATACTTTTGGTCTGACATTGGTCCTCCATCATTGTCATATTTTTCTACCTTTTTGCTTTTGAGCTCCCCTTGAGTTCCATTTTTTGTCTAGGTTTTTTGCACCATCAAGACAGAGAGATCTTAGATCGGAAGCTCTAAGGACATATAATAACCCATCCCATTGAGGGGGGCTGGTAACATCTTTCTATGTTCCCTTCCTAGGTGTCATAATACAAAAATGCTTTAAAAACATCTTGTCTTGTTCATTGGATGCATGGAGCAACTCTTGCTTATTATTTGTTGTTTAATGTCTTTAACTCCATAGACTTGGATTTCTGTGCATAAAAAACATCCCTCACATCAAATATGGCTATCAATTTCTTTAGATCTATAGTTAGTGATGAGAATATATGCAAGATAGTTCCAAATTTGCAAATATCAAAAGCAACATGATAGGTAGAGAATTTCTGGGAGCAATGGGAAATGATTTCTTTATTCAGCATGAGGTAAATCACATCTTCGAGGTAAGACCAAAGTTTGCAAAGTATATTGAGGTTTATGGTATTTACTGGAAGGTAACCAAATTAACCATTCCAGATGAAGACATATGGGACAAGTTGTGCGAATTACTAGATTGATTGGTAATTCAGATGCAGTTACAGGATTATCCAGTGCAGAACAACTAGAGTCCAGTTCATCAATAAACTCCTCCAAATCAGAGCCACCTCTCCACGCAGTTTTCCACCTAGCCTATTACTCTGCAGGAATAGATTATTTTTTTAGAATAGTTATAAATATACATTGTATGTTGAGACAACGATTTTGTAATTATTATCTAAGTACTTCACACTTTGAAGTATTATGGGTCAATTGTTGAATATAATTTTCTCCAAGTTATTGTAATTTTCTGGTTGTTGGACTCATCAATACTACAAGGAAATTCTTCATAGGATTCATGTGGTGTATGAATTGGTGATGTGTTTCTCTTTTTCATGTGTTTATTAATTGTTTTATTTCATTGTTATTTCTTGAAAAGATTAATTACATTACAGAAACGACGACGAATAGGATTTGTTGAAATATGCACCCTATTCTGGCTATAGTTAATTTCTATGTTTTCTACTAAAGTCAAATTAAGGAACTCCTAATTGCTCCTTATTTTCTACTTAACCTTTCTTTTCTTATGTTTCATATCATTTAAAATTCTTAAGAACATCCAACTAGTGGAACCTAGCTTTCCCTATGAAACTCCTTTAAAGTTTTATGTAGATCCAGTTAGTCTTTAGACTCCATATCCTAATGGAATTATAAGAATTCAATCAACAAAAATAATCCAATAAATCACAAAAAAACAAACAATTTTCACAGTTATAACTAGCCTAAAATTTACATAAAAAGAAACTAAAATTTACAGAGAGATCCCTCTCTGAAGCTGGCAGGGCTAGATCCCAACTTCCAAAGTGGTTTTGATGTTGTCTTATGTGTTTATTCTCACAATCTCAAAAATTACAGAATGATAAGACATAGAATCCATGACAATGATCCTTATAAGCCCATGATGATAAATTTACTGATGTTTCCCTTCTCTCACCCATTGTCTCATTTCCACTATGGACTAAAGAAGAAAGTGGGGAATACTTAGTCTACCTGGGATAGGAAATTATATCTGAAATATTAGCTCATAAACAAGCTTAAACTGATAGGTATAAAAGAAATGGAGCCTCCCCTCACAGAATATGTATTTTATGATGTGATAGACTACTTCATCCCATGGGTAGGGTAGGATCTCCTTTCTAACCCCATTATTTTCTTCAATTGGTTTTTCTTTAGGGAGGAAGAAGTTATTTTTAGATGTGATGGATTGTGTCCTATCGTCCTTTCCCTACCTAAATGTAAGGGCCAATGTGGTCACCTTGCTAATGATTTCTACATTTAAATGGATGAAAATACCCCTCACAATGGTGGTGGCACTATCTTCCCCTTGAGGTTGCAGGGCTGCTACAAATGTAATATTCCCTTTTCAGGAAATTGCTACAACAATGAGAATTTCTCTAGATATTCTAAATTGGAGCTCCAGCAATAAGCAAGCACAATAATGGTGTAGCAGCAACACTCAACTCATAAAAACATGAGAGAAATCCATAGCCATTTCATTAAATAATAGAAGCAACAAATGAATACAAGATCTTGAGGAAAAAGGGTGCTCAAGATAGGCAATGCTCAGCCTCAAGAAACAAGTACAAAATACATGACAAAATCACTGCTACACCATGTATACCAAGCTATGACATCACAGTTTTATAGATCAACTGCATGCTACATATGTGAAATACATGGATGAATCAATATATGGCTCAATACAACATTAGGAGTGAAGATATCAACTCCCAAAGACTACCTCATGTCAATCCTGGAAGGATTGGCAATAAAATACAAAAATTGCAAAATGTCAGAGTTGTTGGGTAGCAGTAGCAGCTCAGAAATAGAACTGGATGGAGATGGCTCTAAATGATGCCGAAACTGAAAGTGCCTCCTCCAATGGATCTTTAGGATGAAAGTCTGATCCATTCACCAAATATATCCCCCTCCAAATGTGTCTGCAAAGCCCTACTGCAAATGCTCCTCTAGAATAACGTAGTCATTGGAAGAAACTGCGTTGTAGGAAAATGGAATGAGTTGGCCTTGATGCCAAAGTTTGCAATGAGCTCCGGTATGCCTCTAATCTAATATCTCAAAGGAAAGATAGACTTCTCCTCTGAAAAATAGCTGAATGAGATGATGTAGTGAACCCTCACTACAACACCCAGCAACACAACATTAATTTGCTGCAGAAATAACGTTGTCTTGATGGAGGATGCTTAGCCTCAAGCTTGGATGTGAGGAAAATGAAGAAAAATCCCTCAAGAGACCTCTCAAGAAGGAAAATGAATCCTAAACAGGAATTCCTCTGGCAATTATTGCTAAGAAGCAAAGAATGCACAATTGTCTAATGGAAAATTGAGATGAATAAACATAAGCGTGAGAAACAATGGTTGCCTTGCTCTCCTTTTAAACAAGTGAAATACCCTCTCCATGGGTCCCACTCCTCTTAGGGTTTCCTCCACCAAATAACCCTTTCCTCATTCATACTGCGCTGCTTCTCTAAGTGTGCTCCACCTCTTGGCCCAACGTTGTTGACTTGGTCAAACTTGACCTTGTCCACTTGCAAATAACCCTGTTCACACATGAGGGTGTGAAAACCAGCTCCAATGATGATCTCCTTTCATACATAGCGGGATTTTATTGATATTTTTATTATTCATGGGTCTCCTTACCCATTTATTCTCCTCCTAGGTGAAATTAGCAAAAATTAATGTTCCAAATTATTGTCGGAAAATTTGGGAACATTACACCAAATTCATGGGAAATTTCCTCATCATATCCCTTTATTTTCTCAAAGAACTCCATCTACTGGTCGTTTGCTAAGATTTCTGCAACATGAGGGTGTTAGTGGATTCTTGTTGAGTGTGTGGGTTTTCTTCTATTAATGCCTCCTCCCATGATCCCTATTATAGCTCTTTCACAATTTTTAAAAGTATTTTTACTCTCAATTCTTAAGTTTTTAATAGCCTAGGGTTTTTGTTACACCAATTTTTGGTCATCTAACCATTTACAATTATATGGATCGAAGTACACCATGTAAGACCAATTTTACCTTAGTAAAATTTCTTTGACTATAAGAAATAATTAGATAAATCATTACTTTTCTTATTTTTCTCTAGGAATAATTAATTTAATCATTATTTATTTAGTATTCCTTGTTAAATTTGACTAAATCAGCTAGAAATAATTAAACAAATCATTATTCCTTAACCCCATTCCTGAAATGATAAATAAATCATTTATTTTTTTATTATTTCTAAATAAAGGTATCTAACCAATTTAAATTCATTTTCCCTCCAACAAAATATAATAAAATATTCCAAGTAGTTAGATCTAGATCTTGCTTAATAATATTTTATTATTCGCCATTATTGAGGATAACTCAATATTTTGTTATAAATAGGAGGGTTTTCCATTCATTATTCACTTTGATCACTTCCATTGTCGTGCTTTGATCATTCTCATTGCTGCTACTGTTTTCTTTCTTCTTGAGTTCCCATAGAGTTCAACGTGTCTTAGGTTTTCTACATGAGGGCCCTTGTGGGCCCCCATCTTGGATCTGTATATGAGGCCGAAGTGTGGGGATATTCTCGAAGAAGAATGAGAAAAACACTATACCAAAAGCACAATCAAGGTTCACCTGTATCTTGCATAGCGATAGCTATCGTTTCACCAATGACAGTGCCATCTCGGCCCACCCATAGTAGGTCCCACTCAGTACACTCTCAACTAACATCATTTGCCCTCTAGTGTTGTTATCGAACGCCTGGTTGCCTCAGATCCATAGTACTTCTGCGACGACAACCTATGTCTCTAGCCTCACTATATCACTGATCGTTATGGTCATGCCCTTAGCACAAGCATATGGTTCATAGTGGCATTCCACAAACTTTTCTATGTTTTTCCATCGCTATAACGCCTGATGTATATTTCCCACCACCCCTAGAGGTGGGAGTCCGGTCAAGAAGTATATGTCCTATATGGTCAACTCGATACAATGCCCCTGCACTAGAAATGCCTCCTGGTCTAGATCCCAATAGCTGACTATCCTGTATAGCAAGGGCTCCCCTGCCCTCATTGTTAGTATGAATTTTTCGTCGTAAAAATCCACTTTAGCTACACATTAAAAATAGCCCTAACATCGATTATGGCTGCAAAATATCTTTAAGTTTTCTGCATAAAATTAGATCTAAGCACAAAATACATTAAGCAAATAAAATATGAAATGGCTCCATGCATCCAATAGACAAGACAAAAACAATGTACAAAAAGAATCTTATATTATATTAAATAATGGGGCACCTGAGAGGAAAACAAGAAAGGTGTTTTCTGGTTCTCCTCAGTGGGATGGGTTCTTGGAAGTCCTCAGTGTTTCAGATCTAAAATTCCTCTCTTTGGTTAATGTGGAAAACCCTAACAAACATGGAACTCAATGGGAGTTCAAAATGAAAACTAATGAAAATGGTGACCAAGAGTAGATCTAGTGTGATCTAATGCAATGGAGGTGACTAATGAATGGGGAAAACCTTCCTATTTATAAAAAAATATTGGGGTGTTCTGGAACTCGGTGCATGAATAAAATATTATTAATCATATTCTAGAATCACCCTTTAGGAATATTTTATTATATTTGTTGGAGGGAAAAGGGTTTTTGACTTGGGTCAATTCCTTTATTTATAAATAACAAATAAATAAATGATTTATTTATTATTTAAGGGGAATGAGGGGAATATAATTAAATAAATAATGGTTTATTTAATTATTTATATATAATTTAGTCAAATTTAACTAAGAATATGATTTAAATAGTGATTTAAATAACTTATTCTTAGGAAATAATTAAATAAATAATGATTTATTTAATTGATATCCTTGTTTTGGGTTAAATATGACCGTGCAATATAAAAAAATGTGGTGAAAGAAATTTTACATTAGGTAAAATTGGTCTTACATGGTGTACTTGGGTTCATATAATAATAATAGGTTAGATGACCAAAAAATGGTGTAACAGATTGCCCCCCAACGTACGAATGTTAGGAGCATATCGTATGACCGAAGTACGTTGTAATAACTCAATCACTAGATAGTAAGATGGAAGTGAGAGAGAGGAATGTATGGTAATCTAAATTGTTGAAGGACTAGACCCTGAGGAGACGAGACTTACAGGTGCAACAAGTATCAAGTGGATGAAGTGGTACCAATGTGAAAGGTGGCGGGGGAGGCATACCTATGCCCGCTGAAACAATAGTACAAAAGATAAGGCACCTGGAAACCACGGAACACAACAGTGAAAGAGGTGCTAGCCTAAACATGAGCCAGAGACAATAGAATGATGAATCCCATATACATGCTATGCTTGGAATAACCATCAAGACTTATAAAATAATAGTGTAGTACATGAGATACAAATATACCCAAATTCCCCCTACACACGGGGGAGGGGTCGCAAAATATGACTGATACAAGAAAATTGAAAAGGTGTTGCAAGTGACTAAGGCTGATATCGTCAAATGAGAGGAGCTGCATCAAGGACTGAAATGACGAAGTCATCCGGGCATGTGGGGGGCTACCTAGAGGGCCACCCCCTCATGAGGGTTGAGACATCTCACACACACCTGGGTATCACCAATGGCTGCTACTGCATCACTGAACCATCAAGCGTATAGATCACAATCAGGCTGAAAAGGAGCTCGAACCACGGTACACTTCCCCCTGGACCTGGCTTCTGGAGTAGAGAAGTTGATGTCGACAGAAGTAGGTCTGCCATAGGTGAGGCAATGAGGGAACCTCAACTAAGGCACGAGTGAAAATAGTAGAGCGATGAATAGCTAGACAGTAATGATGATGATGGAAGGGCGGATACGAATGAGCGAATGGATGACTTCCCTTGTTAGAGCATACAGGGTATGAATATTTTTGTGGCAGCTGACGCAATGTTATGAGGGGTAGTGGACAGGGGTACTGAAGGCCATAATGTGTGACATGAGAGAGGGACCAAGAAGGGAAGGATGGAGAACTATGGCAGGGTACAAAGGGACTCAGGATAGACTCTATGAATGTGCTGGTGACTCGACTCGGATGCTCTAATCAAGGGTGACTCGATGGTGGTGCCTCATAGTACAGGTCCAATGGGGAACCATAAAAGCATGAGTACAAAAGGGTAGCTCGTGATGAAAATAAACATGAACGAAGACGAGTAAGGAGGCAAAGTGATGTCCCACGTACAAGTGTCGTAAGTGAAGAAATTAGATTTTGAGAAGAGGTGAATAGACCCTTCATGGACAAAATGTGTCGTGGTGAAGTATAAAAACATAAAAAAATGATAGATACCCATTTGAGTGCTCGGTGAGAGATTTTCAACGGTACAGACAGTGTGTCAAACGAGGCTACAGTTTGGTCGCAGCGGGCGAAAGAAAAAACAGTGGTTTTCTTCTAATAAGGCGTTTTCCCTCCAAAATCATTCATTTGCTTGTGTAGCTGTGGTGAATGTGGAGAGGAGAGAAGGCCTTAAATCTTGCAGCGATCATAGCGGACAAACCAACCGTTGGAATTGTGATCCGTCAGTTGCAGGTAAGAGGCCTAATCCTAAGCTTTGTTTTTGATGGATTGAAATTGCAGATTAGGGTTTTAAATTCCAGAAACTGCCCCTACTTCCTCATTATGGTTGGGTTGCACTTTTTGGGGAAAAATCTGTGACCTGGGACACAGGTTTTGGCCTGAAAAGTGCACATGGCCCAGGTTTTGCCCAAAAAGTGTGACCTGCTAGGTGTGGGAGGTTTCAGTGCTGTTATGGGCTGAAATTCTATTTTGGTATAAGATAATGCAGTTTTGTGGATCTGGAGGCTCACAAAAATGATGTTTTTTGTGCAGATATGGCAGATATATGGATAAAATGGAGAGAGAGGGACTTAGGTACACTATGGATGGAGATCCGGGTGGATCAGGGTGTCCGTCGTGCATTGGATAGACATGGGGTTTTGAAATTTTTGGAGAACCATTTGATGAGGGCTAGAGAGCCCTTGTTGGCCCGGATTATTAGTTATTGGGATCCGGATCATGAGGCATTTGTAGTGCAGGGGCACAGGATCGAGCTGGCGGTCCAGGATTTGTATTTCTTGACTGGTCTCCCACCCTTGGGGATGTTGGGAAATACGCAGCTAGTGTTACCATGGGGGTGTAACATTATGGAGTTTTTTGAGCGACATTGTCGCCCAGGTGTCCGAGTCAAAGGGACTTGAATATCCATTGGTGATCTAGAGAGGTTGGAGACCCGAGCAATGGTCGCGGCAGTGTTGCGGATCTTTGGCAGCCAGGCTTTCCATCACATCACCGGAGGGCAGATGATGATTGTAGAGAGTGTACTGGGTGGGACCTACTATGGGTGGGCCCAGATGATGTTGGTATCGGTGAAATGACAACTGTCACTATGCAAGCGATAAGTGAATCATGATTGCACGTATGGGACAGTGTTATGCTCTTTCTTCTTTGAGAAGATCCCAACCTTACGACCTCGTATACAGTTGCCTAATGGGGGCTCGAGAGAGCCTCAGATGCATCGGTGGGGATGACTACTAAGTAGAGGAGGAGGAGGGGCAGTCAGAAGGGTGTTTTGACCAGAGTTCTTTGCTCACTGGGATCAGATGCCATTATACATAGATGACTATCCCTATAGTGCGATGAGTTATTGGGGAGATCCAGACTTGCCGCTGCCGCCCGGTCGAGTATGGGGACCTGATGGTAAGTGACAAGAAACTAATCTGTTATGTTCCTTTTATATTTTGTGACTAGTATTCATAGTGCTAATCTTTATATTGTTTTGGATGCAGATATAGCTCCGGTAAAACCGGCCGGATATATGGTACGACCTGTAGCAGCAGGAGCTCCAGGTGCAAGTGGATTGAGGACAGGATAGAATGAAGAGATGGCTGCACTGGTGGAGGACATCCGTCATAGATGTGAGGGACTACTGACCGGTGTGTCGAAGCGTGGTCGGCAGGATTTAGACAACCGATACATAGAGCTGTGTATTGGGCTCCCCTCGGAATGGCGAGGGATCATGTGATGCATGGCGATGGCCGGTCAGAAGGTGCGTGATCTACGAGCTGCGGGAGTATAACCGTTGGCTCGGGATCCTCCAGAGAGTGATTAGGTGTGGCGCAGGTAGTGCCCCTCAGTATGTATGTAGGGGCAAGTGGTGCCCCCCAGTTTTGTAGTTTTTGGTTTTGTAACATGCTATGGGCATGTCATATGTTTCAAAGTATTGGACTCTAAAAACACATTTTATATGATATATATATGATTTATGTGCATTTTAAATTTTATGGTGTGTTTGTGATAAATTCTAGTCGAGAATATGATTTGCGATCTGATCTACATAGTGGTTGTGACTTCTAGGGATGTGGGTGAATGAAATAAATCTAAATTCACGTATCAAAAGTCTCACTCGTAAATATTTTCTAAACATGATAGGATGATGCACATGGTAGATGCCATTAAGTTGTAAGACAATGATCAGGGAATCTAAATAAACGTGCAGGTGGAGGATGTGATCGGAGAGAGCGTCAGCTAATAGACCATGAACTGCATCATATTCGGCCTGATTATTGGTGGCGGTACCAATGCAGACCCCATGTGCAAGAACAAGGGTATGCATAGGGGTAAAGATGGCCCAGGCGGCTGAGGAGAGGTTTCGGGAATAGCGACTTGTGCCATCGGCATAACTGATGTAATGTGTGGATGATGGAGTTGACGAAATAGCAGCACAAGACAAGAGATGGGAGGAGCGGGGACTCGTGTTGCGAAGTACATCATAGATATAGATGGGAACATCGGCATTAGGGGGAGAGAGGGAACGAAGGCGAAAACTGCAGGAGGCTACAAAGCTACCTAGATCATCAGTCGTGGAAGAAAGGCACAGATATGGGTCATCAAAGGAAATGACAGAAGAACAAGTAAAGAGATGGTCAAAACACGAGGAGCCCAAGAATGTCGCGGAAGGGGTATCAAGCGAAACAGATGGAGTGGATACAGAGGGGATGTACTCTGAGGGTTGGGTGGATGATGATAGGTACAAGAGAGTAGCAGTAGATTCGGACATCTCAACATCAGGGGGCAAGATGTCAATGGTAGCCGGGGGATCCTCAAGTAAACCAGATGCATACTGAGCAAGGATGGGTGAGGCGGATTGATTTTTTTCAATTTCATACTCACAAATGACCTCTAAAGAGGCTCGGTAGTGCGTGAGGTGAGGTCAATTCTGAGAATAATGACCGTGGATCCCACATAAATCGCAGGGTTTGTTGGTGTGAAGAGCCTTGGAGTTTTTGGCGACATGTGAGGAGGAAACAGGGGTTTCAGAGGCCGTCGATTCAGGGAACGTGACTTTAACCATAGGTCAGATACGGGGAAACTCAGGACAAGTATGGGTGGCATGACCAATACCATCACACAAGGCGCAAGGCTTGGTGGGTGGGGGGGGGGGGATAGGGTCGACATCGATGGCCTTGTATTTGGATGCCCCCTTGCGAATTTTTCTTTTCTTTCCCATAGCAGGCTCAGCATGAGGAGGGTCATGCGAAGGAGATAGGGGTATTGTAGCAGTGGGAGGAACAACGGGAATTGGTTGAACTGGTGTCACAGCAATGTATGGTTTAGGGTGACCGGGAGGGGTCTCGATGGGAGGAGTAAGATACCATACCGGTATTCCCAACGTTAAATTAGGAAGGGAAAGGGTGGCCATGACGGGAACCGAATAGACTCCAGGGGGGGGACTAAGGAAAGGGATTTGAACGGTGGAGTAATGGACAGGAGGGATGGCTCTGAGATGGGGGAGGCCGGAGGGAACCGATTCGGGAAGGTAAGGGGGTTTCGGAGTGTGAGGGAGAGGGGGAGGGCCTTGCGGGAGGGGTTGAATCAGTTGAGGCAAAGGGCTAGGAGCAGAGTGTGTCGGATGAGGTGGAGGTTGCTAACTAGCTGAGGCAGGTTGCGGGAGGGCAGCATGGGATGATCGCATCATGCAAAAATTCGTCGAGCTAGGATCAGGGACAGGAGGAGGGGGAGGGCAGGGGAAGCTGCCAAGCAAAGAGGAGTCTTTGTAGACACCAGGGGAAACACTGGTCAAAGAAAAAATAGTTTGCCTATTGGTGACAGTAGAGATGGTGGAATCAAGTGAGGTATGAGATTTAGGTTCATGATATGACAACTGGTCAATGGTGACAATTTTTCCATTGTGAGGAAAAAACATCTTGCGGTGGACTGCGGAGGGAATGGCAAACATGGCATAAGTGTAACTACGCCCCAAAAGAATGTTGTAGTCAAGAGGGGCATTAATAACTTCAACGTCTACACAAACAGGTTTTCCGGCAAGGGTGATAGGACAATTACGAAAAAGGCCGATGCGCTGAGAGGCATGGCCGTCCCACGCACGAAGGGTGATGGTGGAAGGGGCCAACTCAGGGGAGCCATGTTGTTTCCAAACCGAAGCGAAAATGACACAGGTAGATGCCCCCTCATCAATAATACACCGAGCGACATTGTAATTCCAAATTTTGACTGGGATTTGGAAAGCAACAAAAGGAGGAAGAGGGGGATGGTTGGATTGGTGAGCGTCGAAAACAATCAACTGGTCATCAGCAGGATCTACATCACCCACGGCATATAGTAGAGCCTTCTTTTGAGAAGGACAGGACTGAAGGAGTTCCAGTGTTGAAATGGCGGTAGGAGATTGTGCCATATCATCTACTATACTGTACGAATGGGCAGCTCGGCCGGTGGCAGCATTTCGGTGTAATGGGCCCTTTGGAATTTTAGTATGAACCTCAGCTTTGGCTGGAGGGATTTGCAAGGGACCATTGGGTGTCGATAAAGGCTTTGTAGGACCTGAAGATGGGGACTCAGGAGGTGTGGAGTATTGACGAGATTGATTTTGAAGGTTAAGGTCGACGGTGAGAGGTGGGTCAGAGGCCATCATGAGAATTTGATAATCAGAGGAGCCAGAAGGGGAAGGTTGAGTGGTGCTAGGGGCACAAGGAGATTGAGTAGCTACGAATCCTTGTTGAGGGAAAGGATCGGTAAACACAGTAGGTTGGAAAGTAGTTGGATGTGGAGAGGTGGTCGGAGAGGAGTGTTGTCCCCGCACAGTGGCCTGGGACTCCCACATTTGTTGCATCTGAGGTAATAGGGGACAATCGTGAGTGTAATGAGCATAAATACCGCAACATGAACATGGCTTATTGGTGCGAAGCGGTCTGTCTGGCTTGGGTTGAGAGCCCTGTGGCTGGTTAGCGGTGTTAGGGTCAATACTGGGAGGATTGGGTACACGATTACCAGGGGTGGATGGATTTCCTCTTCTCCATCGAGGAGTAGTCGCCCCTTGTTGCGCAAATACGTGCCCTGTGGGGGGTAGTAAATGCGGCTGTGGGGGTGGAGGGGGCAAGGGAGGGGGAGGTCCAAATGCAGGAGGAGCAAGGACACCAAGCTGCGGATAGGGATAAGGGTGAGAATGGGCAACATTGAGGTATGCAGGAGTGTGGGAAAAGGGGGGAGGCATGCCATATCTGGGATACATGTTACCGGGAGAGGGGAAGATGTTGGAGGTGCTAGCCCCTTTGGGAGGAAAACCATAGGGTATAAGAGGTTGGGTAGTGGTATGGGATAGAGCTCCAATGATACCATCAGTAGAATGAGAGGCTCCCGAGGCGTTAGGGCCACCGGGCTTGGGGAGGTCAAGAAGGACGGTATAAACATAACCGGACTGAGCATAAATAAGATCATACTTCAAAGCTATTTGAAGGGCGGCTTCTTCAGTTTGGGGAAAATGGGATGCGACATATTTTCCAATGGGAGGAAGGAGAGAGCGAAGGAACCAGTTCATATAAACCTGATCTTCAAAGGGGGGAGCACAACACAAACTTCGTCGTCACTGCCATTCCTGTACGTGAGCGGAAAGGCGGGTCGAAGAGGATTGATGAAAGGAGGTGAGGAGTTCAGTACTAGTGTCGTATCGGAGAGGAAGCTGGAAATAAGATAAGAAAGCTTGGGCAATGGTCGCAAAGGTGGTATGGGAAGAGGTGGCTTCGTCAACATACCATTTTGAAGCTTCGCCGGTAAGCGTGCATTGGAACAAACGAAGACGAATGGAGTCATCGGTGATGGAATTAGAAGAACACCACATGTGGAAAGAGCAGATATGGTTGGAAGGATCTTTACTAGCAAGGCCTTCGAACTTGGGAATGTCGGAGGGGAGCTTGGTGGGCATAGCGGGCCAACTGACATTGTGGCGGATAGGATCATTAATAAGCTGATTGAAGTCGGGGAGACTGAGGCTGGCCATGTAAGGGAGCAGTGGGGCGGTCGAGGTAGGTCTCGTAGTGGTTCCAATGGACATGGACCCAGCGGTAGAATTGGGGTTGCTACTGGTAGTAGGTCCTGAAGTAGACATGGTGAAAGTAATAGGGGGGGGACCAGAAGGAGAGGGAGAACCCGAAAAATCAGAGGAAGAGTCGGAGGGCGGACTCGGGGGGGACTTACTCGAAGGCGATGGGAAGGAGGAAGTCAACCAACCGGAAACTGAGGGTGAAGGCCAAGAAGTCTTCGGGACAAGCGCCTTGGGGGTGCAATGATGACGGGAAGAAGAAAGACCGACAAGGGCAAAAGGGCGAGAAAGCAAGAGGTGACAAGGGAAGGAAGGTGCAGTTTCAATTAATTTTAGAGTCTTTGCCAGGCGGTGTTAACCAGGCTCTTCTTCACTTAGGGTCAGTGTGTGGCGTGCATTAATTTTAATTGATTAAACCCAGACGTTTTGAGAGTAAAAGAAAAAATTTGCTGCGTAATGGAAAATAAATCTACAGTAAATAAGACTGAAAGAACAGAAAATTAATCAACTAAAAAGGCAGCAATTGAACCCAAGGAGGCGGGTCTCTCAAAACTAGTCTATAAGAGGGAAAAACTAGGTGAAGCACGCTGAAAAGAGACCAATAGATCTAGGGTCCGAAGGGACTGGGATCTAAAGGGTAAATCTGCTGAAAAATGGTGCAGAAAACAACAATGAGCAGAGGCAAGGTTGCTGCTAAAAAGGAGGAGATCAGCTAAAAATAGAATAGGCAAGGCAGTGGCCTTAGAAAGGAACCCAGAAAAAACGTTATGAGGTGTTTTTGAGAGGGAGAAAAGCTGATCTAAATGGATTTGAAAAGGATGTATCAGATCAAAGAAAAATAGGGCTGAAACTCTGGAAATTCAAACTTCTGAAAGAGCAAAGACTCATCCACAAAAAGTGGAGGGTACTAGAGCCCTAAGGGGCAATATTCCCTCTTAGGTGAGTGAAGAAGATCAGAAACAGGTCCAAACGGGCAGAGACAGAGGTTGGAAAACCCTGATAGCAGCTTCAGTCAAACCCATAAAAAGTGCTGAAAAAGAGCGGAGAAAAATGCAGGTCACAAGTTTTGGCCTGTTTTTAGGCTAGGTTGCAGGTTTGGGGCAGAAAAGTGTGACCTCAAGGCCAGGTCACACTTTTTGGGCCGATAAGTGCGACCTGCAGATCCGGGACTGGCGGTGGCAGATTTCAAAAAATTTTGTCATCTCAGCTGCGGCTGATGTCGGTCACCTGCGCAATAGGGCTAGAAACACACAGAAGTTAGAGATTTGAATGTTTAAGGGTTTTAAAGGTAAAAAATAGCATAAAAATAGGAAAAACAGAAAATGGAGAAAAAACCCCATGGTCTGAAACAACTAGATATGCAGGAATATAGAAAACGACAGTGGTCGCAAAAGAAAACCCATGTGGAGTCGCCAATTGTTAGTATGAATTTTTCGTCGTAAAAATCCACTTTAACTACGCATAAAAAATAGCCTTAACATTGATTATGGCTGAAAAATATCTTTAAGTTTGCTGCATAAAATTATATCTAAGCACAAAAGACATTAAGCAGATAAAATATGAAATGGCTCCATGCATCTAATAGACAAGACAAAAACAATGTATAAAAAGAATCTTATATTATATTAAAGAATGGGGCACCTAAGAGGAAAACAAGAAAGGTGTTTTCCGGTTCTCCTCAGTGGGATGGGTTCTTGGAAGTCCTCAGTGTTTCAGATCTAAAATTCCTCTCTTTGGTTAATGTGGAAAACCCTAACAAACATGGAACTCAATGGGAGTTCAAAATGCAAACTAATTAAAATGGTGACCAAGAGGAGATCTAGTGTGATCTAATGCAATGGAGGTGACTAATGAATCGGGAAAACCTTCCTATTTATAACAAAATATTGGGGTGTTCTAGAACTCGGTGCATGAATAAAATATTATTAATCATATTCTAGAATCACCCTTTAGGAATATTTTATTATATTTGTTGGAGGGAAAAGGGTTTTTAACTTGGGTCAATTCCTTTATTTATAAATAACAAATAAATAAATGATTTATTTATTATTTAAGGGGAATGAGGGGAATATAATTAAATAAATAATGGTTTATTTAATTATTTATATATGATTTAGTCAAATTTAACTAAGAATATGATTTAAATAGTGATTTAAATAACTTATTCTTAGGAAATAATTAAATAAATAATGATTTATTTAATTAATATCCTTGTTTTGGGTTAAGTATGACCGTGCAATATAAACAAATGTGGTGAAAGCAATTTTACTTTAGGTCAAATTGGTCTTACATGGTGTACTTGGGTTCATCTAAGAATAATAGGTTAGATGACCAAAAAATGGTGTAACACTGATCAATGGGTTCTCAACCAACTTGAGAAAATCGTACATCACAAGTGCATCTCGAACAACCTGATCCCCCTGGATCTCGGCACGAAATGCATCCAAATACCTCTCTCTCCAATTGATATTTATCCCTATCATTCTTACACAAACCCAACATGTTTTTCTATTTAGAGAAAGAAAAACTGCATCCAAATCATCAAGTCCCATTTCCCAGCCAAAAAACAGGACAAACCCACTTTTTCTACACACTCGCACTTTTCCAGCCCTATACCTGCGAGCTCGTAGTTTCACCCTCTAGAAAATATGATAAAAATCGTAGTACAGGGCCTAGGAAGTGTGAGCTGACCGTGAGGATGGGTAGAGTGTTGTTCCTGGGCTCCGGGCACCTAATTTGAAAAACTGAACCACTGAAAAAGTAGAGTAGGGTTAGGCCACCAACCTGCAACTAACAAATCGCGATTCCAATGGTCAATTTTCTAGTACGATGGCCACAATATTTAGGGCCTTCTCCTCCTCTCCAATTTCATCACAACTCCACTAGAAAATGAACCAAATTGGAGGGAAATTTCCATATTACAAGAAAAACCCTAATTTTTCTTTTGCCAATTGCGACCAAACGACAGTTCGGTTTGACGATCCGTCAAAACTGTCGGAAATATCTTAACAAACTTTAAAATGGCTATCCTTTTTCTTTTTATGATTTCATACTTCACCCAAAAGCCATTTTTCTAAGAAGGGTCACTTCACCACCTCTCAAAATCAGATTTCTTCACGTGCGCTGCTTGTACTTGGAGCACCACTTTGCCTCTATACTTGTCAATGCATATGTCAATTTATTTCATGAGTAACCATATTTTTCTCATGCTTTTATGGTCCCCATTGGGCCTATTCTATGTTTCAGCCTCATCAAGTTAGCCTTGTTCAGAGCATCTGATTTGAGTCATTGTTGGAAAAGGGTCCCTTAGGATTGCATTTTTGGGAGTAAATAATAGTCTTTTTGTAGTTTTGAGTTGTGTGGACTAAGAAATGTAAATTCAAGGGGATTTGGGGTGGGTCAAAGTCCGTTCATGAGTTTTAATGGGTTAAAGAGTAAATCTAGGAGTCTTAAACCATGGTTTGAGGACCTTAGTATGAGCATAGGCTAAGGTATAAGTAGAATTATAGATCGACTCGAATAAGTAAGTTTTGGATAAAAGTAATGAACATATGTTGATCTAAAGTAAGTCTTTGTTAAGAGTTTGTGTCCGAAAAGGCTTATGTTGGCTATGTGCGTAGAGTCCTTAGTATGGCTGTGTGTGGACCCCGTTGGCTGTGTGAATGGGTAGATCTCAAGGATTGTAAGGGTTTTCACGAACTGTTGATGAATAAAGACCTGTTTTGATAACTCGTTGTACCAAATGCATCTATGACTTGCTTTATGGTCTTTTTACGTGTATGATTTATGTTTACAGAGTAAGAGTTATACTATATGTGATTAGATCGGTTGCGTACTTATTTTTACTGTCACTGAATGATAATTACTACATAATACATTATTAGTATAGTTAAAGGGATTGCAGATATACTATCAGTGTGCGTACACAACCTGTGATAATTAACCTAGGGTTTCTAGTTAGGGTTTCTCATGCACAAGTCAGTCTATGTAGTAAAACACATCTGAATACACCCACTTCATTTAATTCTCTCTCAGGGTGTGGAAACCTGGTTCGAACACCCCCCCATTCTGCTTCGGGTGAGACTTTCACCGATGCAAGCAGGTCACTGCCGAAAGGGCCAGTAGTAAGAGGGTTTTGTTGGTTACGCACTAAGTCTAAACCTGGGTCAGGACCCCTCAAGACAACAAATGGTTCCATTTCTGGAATCATGATCATTTTGAGACAGATTAGATGTTGTGGCAGCCATCGAAGACGGAATTAGAAGACTGTTTTGAGAAAAATATACGTGAATTATCCATCAAGGAGAACAGACGTAAGAAGTTTTCTGCTGAAGAGTCAGAACAGAGGTATATTTTCATAGAGTTCCATGAAATCTTATTTGTCACCTTTGCACATGAATTACAAGAGTGGTTATTAAGGTTAGATGAGTTTCAAACCTGCTAGAAGGATGATGAGATCACTTAGTGGACGCTTGAGTTGCTGGCAATATGATTCCTATGTCCTAATATGTTGTCCTTAATGGAAACTCTTTGGTAAAATATGATGCATATGTCTTCTATAGAAGCTCAGGAGTCCATCAAAAGAATTGTGTAAATATACAACAGAAGGTTTGGTAAAATTCATATTAAAGATTATATACACGGGATTTTAAAGGCTAATTTGCGTATACACACAGATAAGAACGATCCAAGTAGTGTGTGTCTTTTTGCACTCCGAAAAGATTATACCAAGGGGAATTACCATGGTATTAGCCCAAAGTATTGAGCGTTGTGTCGTCTATTTGATTCTGTCCAAGAAAACCACCAGCAGTTGTGTGGTTTTGACTCATGGTATTGGTAAAGGCTAAATCTATATAAGGAGAATAAGATCATAGTAAAAAGAGGTGCATGTGTAAGGGCTATCACTAAATACTTCTCTCTGAAGTATATCTGCATTGGATGAACTTTGTTTATTGATAAATATGAATTTATGATGCTCCCTTGGATAGATTGATGGATCAAGATCTCTAGACCTGAAATGACTATGTTCATGCATGATCCATTAAAGAGATGATTAGATTTGAGACCTGGTGCATGTTTTCTGAAATGGAGTGAAGAAATCTGGGTATGTTATATAGATTTGAGGCATTCTGCATAATTAATAGTTACAGATCTATACGGTAGTTCCTCTCAGTAAAAGCGCGTATATACGCGGCTTTTGCTTCAGAAAAAGCGCGTATGGAAGCTAGGGTTTTCTGAAGCTCATTATAGAGGTTTTCTGTTATTACTGCTATCTTTCTGTTGTCTGTCAATGATGTCTTCATGTAGATCTAGGCTGATTGATTGTTGTGTATGCTTCTAAGTTGATTATGTACAAATCTGAACAATGACTAAGAAAATATGTGTTATGATCACTGAATGATCAAGAGATCTGCAATTCTGAAAAGAAATTTGACTGAATGCCTCAGATCTAGATCTGAGATTGAATATATTCTAATAAACAACATTCACAGACCTATACGTAGGTTGGTGTTAAGGAAAGCGCGTATACACGCGGGTTCAGTGAAGCAAAGTAGCATATGATTTTTTGGATAATGAATGTCCAGGGTTGAATTTGATTATGTTTATTGATTCTGAAATCATGTTATTATAGTATTATGATCACAGTTATTTCACTGTTCAGTTTGATGTATTGGGTGATGTTTATTATTGTTGATATTTGTGAAGGGTTGTGTTGAAGCTATGTGATCCAGTGTGAAAATTGATGAAATGTGGTCTGTAGTGTTTCTGAGGGTTGAAGCCTTCAGTATGGAAGTAGAAGCTTCCTACCAGTAGAAGCTGGTGTTCTGATCAGGGGGTTGAAACTCCCTTTCAGGAGTGGTTGACAAACGAGATCATGGGTTTGCAGCTCCCTTTCAGTTGCAACTGAAAAAAGAGAGAAGGTTACAGCCTTTTGCAGGTAGATGCCTACGTACTGATATGAGTCTACATCAGTACAATATTTTAAGTAGTTTTCCATAGAATAAACATTGAAGACAGAGACGACAACAACAGTTGTTTTCTCCCGGATTGGGTTTCCACCTTAAATCTTGGTGTTCATGTGTGGTGCTCTTATGTGATGTTTTATTCTACTGTTACTGCACATATTTGTTGATTATCTAACAGATGCATGACTGATAAATTGAGTTAAATTTTGTTTCTGAAAATATTTTATAAACAGTAAAATTATATCAGTATATGTTAGATTCTTTTGGTATATGCGCATGTATATGCGAGTTGGGTTCATAAAAGCCGCATGTGAAATTCAGTAAAGAAAAAGAAAAATATTTCAGTAAGCTCTAAATACTGATACACCCCCCTCTCATTATTTTTCCCAACAATTGGTATCAGAGCAGGTCCTTCTGAAGAAGCTTAATCGCTAGAAGGAAGATCAACCAAGATGACCAATCAAGATGGGATAGCCTTTATCAGGCCTCCTCTCTTCAACAGAAAGAACTTAATCTTCTGGAAGACAAGGACAAGATCATATCTTCAGTCTCTTGGAGCAGATGTATGTGCTATAGTTGAAGGAGGTTATCAATATCCAGCTTTTGTTCCAACAGATGCAGCAACAAGAAAGAACTCTGAAACCAATATAAAGGTAGTCAATGCATTATTGGGAAGTTTGACTGAATCAGAATTTTTCAAAGTCATGTAGTTGAATACAAAAAAGGATATATGGGACATAATCATTCTAAGCTATGAAGGTGATGCCAACGTAAAAAGTGCTAAACTCCAAACTCTCAAAATTCAATATGAAAAACTGAGAATGCACAATGAAGAAATCATTGCCAGTTTCTTTTTACGTCTAGATGATATTGTAAATTGTATGAGAAATCTGGGTGAAACTATATCTGACACTACTCTGGTAGAAAATGTTTTAAGATCTCTAACTCCCAAATTTGAATCAAAAGTGTCTGCCATTGAAGAGAAGTAGGATATACAAACCCTTACCGTTGCTCAACTTCATGGGATTCTAACTGCTTGTGAAATGAGAAAAGGGGGTCCATCTAAAGTCAAAGAATTTGTCTTTAGGGCTGCTGCAAAAGGAAAGGAGGTAGAAGAACAAGAAGGTTCAGGATATGTTTCAGAAGAAGATGAGATAAAATTTGTAAAGAAGCTACAACTTAGCACTGGAAGGTTCAAAGGTAAGCTCCTGTTTAAATGTTTTTCTTGTGGAGGATTTGGTCATTATGCTGCTAAATTTCCTCATAAGGATAGTCATGAAAAGGGAAAGGAGGTGGCTAAAGGAAATAAGAAACGGTTTATCAATAGAAAAAGCTATTATACTCATGAAGATAGTGATGGTTTATCAAATAGTGAAGAAGGAGAATCTAATCAAGATATTAGACTTCTTATGGCTTTTGAAAAGGACTCTAGTGATACTTTTATGGATGCATTATAAGAAAATGACTTTCTTGAAGAAATAAATCATCTCAAAATATGTTTGGAAGAAAGAAAAATATCCATAGATACTGTTAGCCACCCATAAAATTTGTCATATCAAATGGTGGCTAAATCATTTTTTGAGCCTTCAAGAAACAAGTTTTATTGCTAAAAATGTTATCTCTTGAAGACTCATGAAGACATCATGACCTCTGTTTAATCTTCACTGCTGTTTCCCTTTTAAACCCATAAATTCTGTTTTTCCATGAAGAAAAGACTGCTGCAAAAACTCCATTTTTCCCCTCGCTCCACTCAAAACTAACCTTCATTTTATTCCCTTTTTCCCCCATGGAATTCCTCTATTTTCCATTTATTCCCTTCTTCCCTTCATAAAAATCCATTTTATAAGGTTTAAAACTCACTTTTAAACCTTACCGAAACCCCCAAATCCATCAAAAACCTTGAAAAAATTCTTGAAAAATAAGTTTTTTGACTATGGACTTAAGCCCCTTTGGGCCAAGTCCTAACCACTTCCCCACCACATGCCCACGCCCTATAACCAGGCACTACACCCATCGGGCGCTTATCGCATCAGAACAAATCAGAGTGCGCAAGTCCGTTTGTTTTATATAACTTCGATGCCGATTGGCCCCTCTTATGTATAAGCCCCGATCCTTTGTTTCATTCACAAAACCAAAGGCCCCGCAATCGGGTGCCAAACCTTATAAATAACCCACCCTGAAGCAAATAAACCTTTTTATTTCATAAAATTTCGGTTTTTTCTATGTTATAAAGGTTTTCGTCGGTTCATATTTCAAACTAATTTCCATCGTTGATCTAAAACCGATCAACGGATATCGGCTTATCGCATCGGAATCTTTGATGGGTGCGTTTATTTGCCCCTCCCGATGGGAAAACCCCCGATATAATATCTGTCGTTGATCTTTCTGCTATAGGGTAAACTACTTGGGTTCTTGGTTTTCGAATATCCCTCTCAGGGCTTTCCGGTGCCCGAGGCAGACAGTAAGATTAGCTGTGCGTTTCACAAAGATGGCATGAGCATGTTCATATTAACTTAAAATAACTTCATGGAATGTGATAGAGAATTACCTCTTTGACGATCTTGGAGTCTCTTGGAGAGCGCTAGGTGGCAAAACAAGAGTCCTTCTTCACCAGCTCCAAATCTTAGTCCTGCAATCAGTCAAAGCACCCGTGTAATTTCTAACATAACATATATCCTATCAATTAAGCCAATATATAACCAACTTCTAAATTGTACACATCTGAGCCATTCATATCATACTTATGTAAAAGTTCAGACAATAATGACAATATTAAGCATTGAATGGTCAAAATGAACATAGTTCTATTAATTTGAAAGAAGGAGGATTACAACCGTCGGTTGTACCAAGCCCTCCTTAGTCTCCCAATCTCTCTTATCTCTCAAGTGAAGAAGTCTAAGTCAACAAGCTCTCTAGGAACCTCTTTGACTCTTGGCCTTCACACTATCACACTATTCTCTATTCCACAATTATGCAAAAATCTTTAGCAATCCTTCGACCTTCAATTAAGAGCCTTCAGCTCCTTCTTATAGGAGAGGGAGAAAGCCATTGTTGCATTTCTCTTTCCACTAGTTTGGAATGGAAAAAACTTAGATGTTTCTTTAATCTCTATGCTTTTGCCTCCTTTGGAGTTCAGTCTTCATATGGCAATGACCAATAATGAACTGGTGTGTTGCAGTTTCCTTTGTGAACTGATTCTCCCGTGAGGGAAAGAGGAGATTCAAATCATTCTCCGCGAGCTTTTCCCGATTCAAACTTAAAACATGGGTAACGCTTCCCTCCAGTGTAAACAGAGCATTGCCCTAGCCACTAATGCGGCCCATTCACTGATTAGTTGCGTTATAATGCTCTTGTGTTGTTATAGATATGCGTTACCCTGGTAGAAATAGTTTTAATTTAGGTCTTTATATTCCTTCCATATTTTTCTTCTCCTATGAGCTGATGAGGAGGAATTTTGACCTATAACAGATGCCCCCTAAAGTGTGAGGTCAGAGACGAAGACAATGGCCGAAATACTTTATAATTTGTGTAGAGATAGAGAGATTGAAAGACTGAGGAAAACCTGAAACAACAACATACGTCAGAAAATATAGTATTTGACTAGAGTCGGGCATTTCCCATGCTCAGTAGCTTAAAAAACATGATTTCTATAGAGATATGAAGAATCTGTCCACCAATAGGCACAATGTAGAAGTGTCTTTCATAACAGGATCAGGTTGAAGAAGCTGTCTCCATAGACAATATCGCAACTTGGGGAAGGAAACACAACTTTAATGATGTAACTTTTTCCCCAAGGTCTTCACTGCCGATTCACTTAAACTGCATATTCCTCAACATGTGAATGAAGGAGCTGTTTTCGAACATGTGAGAAATCATCTGATTACCAGTCGATAATGAAAACTGTTAACAGACGCAAAGGTGGCCACCGATAATGATGATGGTCCCCAAGATGCACAGTACAATCTAGCGAGTGTGAATAAAATGAGTTGAAGTCGAACACTCGTAGCATCATTCGACCAGGAGCCAATGATGAAGACCCCTGATCAAACACAAGACTACCTGCCACTGATGTCAACAAGTATCTAGGTACTGATGGGTTTCTGGATCAACTTCCTAGATAAGATGTTGAAGTCGATAGGAAGAGATATGTTGAAAGGTAGGCACTGAGGCGTCCTACATCATTCAACACGAAACGGAAACCAGTTGTTTTTTTTTATGATTGAGATAATGAAGAGTAAATGGGGACGTCGAAAGACAAATAATTTCTAGCATAATGAGCGGTTTGGTTGATAACATGAGCATTAGATAGCGAGATCTGCTTGAACAATAGAAGGCACTGTAACAGGGTACTAGGCAGCTGAGGCTTAATGAACACCAAAGGGTGTGTTAGGATTTTACCGGTGCAGAGACACTGGGAAATGGAGGCTAATATTCATAGATGGTAGGGTTCGGCTAACTGCGAAAGAGTTTTCTGGGAAGTGCCATGTTCCAGAATTTTGCTGCCAAATCGACCTTTTTTGAAATGTAATAGAGGTAGTATACATTTTGTCCAAATTTTTCCCCACCTGATTAAGTTTAATGAGTCCAGACGAGTAAACTCGACGAATTTTTCATGGTTAGAGAGTCTGAAAAATGTCAGGAAAGAAAACTCTGTGCTCCATCTGATTAGGTTTAATGAGTCCAGATGAGTAAACTCGGTGAATTTTTCATATTTAGAGAGTTTGAAAAATATCGTAAAAGACGACTCCATTGGGGTACCTTTCTCATGTCTTGATAACCGAGCACGACAAAGGGGTAATAGTAAGCCCGAAACAGTTCATTTTCCATAAGTTAGTCCATCGAAGCCAGAAAAGTGAGAAATCTATGTTCGATGGATGTCTACCTCATTTTGATATGAGTACGAGGAGATGGAGTAAACTCAGTACTCTTTGTGAAATTTCAACGAGTCCAACAAAGAAAAACTCAATGCCCTCCGTGAAATTTTAACGAGTCATGTAGAGAAAACTCGATTACTTTTTCAGTTTAAAGAGCTTTTGAAAAAGAGGAAAAGAATGGCTTCTTATTATCTGTCGTGGTAGTTTAACGAGCCCGACAAAGTCAAATCGGGGTTTTTCCAATTTTATGAGCGAGAAAAATATTGCTAAAAAGAAAGCTCATTGCTTCTCCATAGCTTTAATGAGTCTGAAGAAGAAAACTCTTGGTTTTTCGGATTAACGAGCAAGAAAATACCATACAAAAAGAACGCTTGATATCAACTTCGTATAAGTTTAACGAGTCCAAAGAAGGAAAATCGAGGTTTTTCATATTAACGAGCAAGAAAAATACCGTAAAAAGAATGCTCGAAGCTTCTTCGTGTAAGTTTAACGAGTCCGAAGAAGAGGACTTGAGGTTTTTTGGATTAACGAGCAAGAAAAATACCATAAAAAGAATGCTTGAAATTTCTTGATCTCTTTCTCGTCGATAGAAGGATCTATGTCGGGAATTTTTTTGTGAGACCAAGCAAACACATCACGGAATTCTTTGAAAATGGATGTGAAGTGCGCAATTTCCTCAGGATTGCAAGCTTCTCCAATCTGAATATTTTCCACGATACCTGTTTTGACCGAGATATCAATGAGCATTGTCTTAGAAAGATTACCCATGTTCCCTTCTGAATCGATATTTTGAACAGTCGTGTAAGTGGAGGGAACCATCTCAGGTGGGTCAAAGGATGGGATTTCAGTTTTTATCACGTCCGAGTCGATCATCGAAGCGTGATGGTGAAACTCTCCCAAAGGTTGTTCTTCTAAAGACATGATCTCTCGAATAGCTTCGTCTGTAGTCCAGACTTCATTGAGGAGATCCTTTGAGAGAACTATGATGGGAGGGAGGTTGGTACCTTTGGTCGAGACCATAGAAGTGGAGGGTTCAGATGTAATTTGGATGGCTTGGTAGGCCAAATCGACTGGTGAGAGCGGCATCTGATCTCCGTAGGAATCAATGTCTGAAGGCGCCGAGATGATCCAAGGGTCGATAGAGCCATCCAAAGTGGTGGATATTATTGCAACCGTATGTGGGATCTCTGGCGGTGGGAGAGGAAAACAACCCAGTAGGGAAGATGCCTTCAGAAGACCGGTACCAATACTGACGTAAGAGTCAGAACCGCCTCCTATTAGGGGTGCAGTGCTACTTGGTAACATGGAATAATCAGGGGTGAAGAAGGATAATTGATCCACTGTGACTATTTTCCCATCCAATGGAAATAGGATGAGTCGGAAGACTGAAGAAACAATGGCATTCATGGCATAAGACCAACTGCGACCGAGAAATAGATTATAGTCAAGATGGCGATGTATGACTTCAACGTCCACAGTTACCGTTTTCCCACTCAGAGTGATGGGAAAGCTAGCAATGTATCCTTTTGGGAGGAACTTGTGGCCATCGAAAGCTTTGAGGGAATTTGACGGCGGTGTTAAGGTAGGAGAACCTAAAGTGAGCCAGCAAGCCTGTGACATAACGCAGGTCGAAGCACCTTCATCTATGACAGTGCGATGGATTAGTGTCCCTTTCGACACCACCTGCACCTAGAATGCAAGTTGGTGTGAGAGGAAAGGTTTAGCTTTCTCCATATCAAAGATGGCTAGCATGGAGTCCTGGGGGTCTATTCCACCAATTTCCGAAAGCAAGGCTTTCCTTTGTGCTAGAAAAGTTTGTAATACTTCAAGAGTAGACATGGTTGACGGTGCCTGCGCCAAATATTCTACAATATTGTAGTTTTGGGCTGCACGTGCAGAGGTGTTATGAGTCGTGCGTCGAAGTGTCCCTTTGGGGGGACGAATCACGGAGTCAGCAGTAGGCCTTTGATATGCCAATCGTTGGGCGACATTTGGTTTGAACTAGTACCAGGTTCTTGAGCATCTATTGTAGGATTTCCATAAAGCTTAGCTCGAGTTTGAAGTTCAACACTCTCAATGCCATAAATGGCAGATGGTCCTTCGTCGGAAGGATATGAGCCACCATTGCCCCGCTGATGGGGTTGTGGCGGATTGTCAACCATGTGTTGATGTTGCTGTTGTTGGTTAGGGAAAGGATTATGAAGAATGGTAGGTGTTCGCCCAGAATCCTTTTTGGCAATAAAATCGGTGCATTCCTGCAGCCAAGGACATTTTTATGTTAAGTGGTCCTCCGAACAGATCTTGCAAGGAAATTTCATGGGTTTATCCTTCCCTTTGTAATTTTTGGCAGAATTTTTCTGATTAGGGTTATTCTGATTATCCGACTGCTCTTCCGAAGAAGACGATTTTTTCTTGTTCTTCTTATTTTTTCTGCTAGGTTTTTGTGAGGTTTGTACATAATTCACCTCAGCGGTAGGAAGAGGAGTCATTTGGTGAGGGGTGGTGGCAGCCGAAGATGGCTGGGAGGCTTGCCCCCGAGACTGCTTTGTGGCTACGCCGGAGATCGTGCCAACGAGACCGTCGGCATGAGCTCCGGTTTTCTGAGTAGCCGAAGGATTTGGGTTACCAGGGGCATGGGGGAGTATATCATATAGCGTGCTGGATAGTGAATAGATTAAATCCAAATGTTGGGCACGTCGAATACATTGATCTTCTGTAACCGCACCAGAAATGCCAATGTCTTTAGAGATGTGGGGTAAAAGAGACTTGCAAAACCAATTGGCCAAGAGATGATCTGGAATTGGCGCTTTGACTAGCCTCCTCCTACGTCTCCATTCATGAATGTGATCGGAGATGTGGGTGGCTGTGTCTTGGCGTAGCGATATTAATAGTTCAATTCCAGTTTCAAATCTAGTTGGTAGTTGGAAGTTCTTTAGAAACTCCTTCGCTAAAGCACCAAACGTATCGATGGTGGCGCGTGGTAACTCAATGTACCACTTGGCAGCATTGTCTGTAAGGGTGAGGGGAAATAGTCAGAGCCGAACACTATCATCCACCATAGAATTGGATATAGACCATAGGTGGAAGCTAGTGATGTGTGTGGCTGGGTCGTCCCCTTGTTTCCCGTCGAACTTCGGGGATGTCCGAAGGAATCTTATGCGGTACTAGAGGCCAGAGTGGGTTGTGATTGATGGGGTCGTTAGTCAGTTTATGGATATCGGGTATCTCCAAAGCTGCCAAGAATGGCAATTGTGGATTTGCCCCCGAATCTAACCAAGGCAGTATGGGCTAACTACTTAGACCATAGGGTCCCCCCATCAACGTGTTACCAGGAGGGTAAGTGGGACTTTGATAAAATCCCCCCATAGGTGGGGGAGTAGGAACATACGGTTGTTGTCCATAGGGCATAGTGTATTGTGGGGCAAACGGTTGGTTGCCCCCAGTGTAAAAGTGCCCTCCCATTCTAGATGGAGGTTGGGGTTGGTTAGTCCAAATGGACGCAATAGAGTTTCTTGGAGGCATACTGCTACTTGCATAGTTTGGCAACGGTATAGATCCTACACCTATATTTGAACCACTTAAGGGGATATCATTTACAATGGGTTGTCCTGTTTGTCCTAAGGATTGCAAGGGAAGTGAAATGTTCCCTGGTACCTGTGTGCTGGTGACACTGCCCCCTAGTATAGTGGCCAAGGGGTTTGAACTCAACAGAGGGTTCCAACCGAAAGGGTTGCTAAAAGGCATCGAAGTATTCATACTCGTGGGAGGAGTAACCGTGGGTCCCAACGTGGTTACGGTAGGAGTAGATGCCGAAGGATTCGGTAAGCTACTGACAGTTGTGATGACCATCGGGTTGGGATTAGGTATATGTTGACTACTAGGGTTACCAAGAAATGGCATAGAACTGACCACCTGCGGGGAGGATGGTGGCGAACCTATGGTGGTTGCCATTGGCATCGACCCTGTGGATGCCGGTAGTGAAATGGATGTTTGTGCAGTCGAAGACATATCTTGGTGTGGTACAATCTAGACTATCATAGGCCTGAATGGATCAGTGAGCGGAGGATTGTAATTAGGTACAACCCTTTCTGTGAAAGGGTCCTCCGGAAATTCCATGTTATATGAGGCTATATGACAATCTAGATTAGTCAGAGGAGACTACTCTTCCGTGGAAGGCACTGGTTCACCAAGTTTTAGTTATTCCTTAATGGTTAGAGGAGGTAGACCTTGCTTTCTTCGAGATAGATGGTGTGGGTAGGTGGATGCTATAGTGACCTGTTTATTTTTAACAAATTTTAATCGTGATGTATTATAAAGTCTCAATTACAGTAACCACACACCTAATAAAAAAAAAAAAAAGACTCTCTAAAATCAATTAGCAAGCAGCCAGAATAGGGTGCCCTATCTGAGTACTACCATTTGCTGGTGATGAAATCCAATATCACAATAGTATACATAGAGGGTTGGTCAAAAGTACAGTTACGGTCACTCTAGAGCTTCGCCCGAACGTCAAACAATAGGTGTAAGCACTCTCGTGAAGACGAGTACCCTCCTAAAGACCGAAGACAGAGTGGGCCGGTCTATTTCAGGTACTAGGACAACCCATCCCAGCCACCTTGTGTAAGTCCATAAAAATTATGGCCACTAAGGATACCTCAAATCACAGACATCATCAGGGGGGTCCAGGGTCAAGGAGAGTGTGCTATATGGGCAGAATACCTAGATCCTCGATCTAGTTTCGACATCCCTGAAGGGAACCCCAATATATAACACACCCACCGGATGCAGTCGAAGGCGGGATACCTTCTTGTGCACCCAAGTGTTGTCTCGCGCTGAGCTCTGGTAAAGGAACGGTCCCGATAATATGAGTGTAGTAGGATTTCTCTCGTTAATGACTCTAGTTTCAAGTTTTGAGATCTTGGGTAATTTTCTCACTTTCCTAACCCAAGATCCTAGCCTGAACTACTGTTTGTGTGAGCTCAAAAGAAAGAGTAATGTGATTGATTTTATTATCGCTTGATTTTTAGTGTACTTGATTATTAGTCTTGCGGAGGGGGAGTGGACGTATGAAATGTGATGAGACTCTGACTCAAGAAACCATGCAAAACATGCTCTAAATATTTGCTTCGATGAAGAGTATTTATACAGGCAGAGGTTTCTTTTCAACATCCATGCACTAACATTCAAATAGCACAATTCAACTTTCAATATTCAGACTTCTATCTACCTCTTTTAACAGTCTATGAACTAAAAATTTCAGAATAAACTCAGCTAAATGGAGAAAAATAATAATAATAAAAAAATTCTCTTTTAAAAAAGTAAATGCTTTAGACACTGAATTTTTAAACAAGAGAAACAACTAGAAATGCCAGTTTAGCAGACAAGCACAGGGATTCAGTTAATGAAAGATAGTGGTGGCCAAAAACTCTGCAGCTAAAACACAATCACAACAGTGAACAACAAGGTTTTGGCTGAGTAACGCTCTGTCTGTGAGTAAAGATAGCGTTTAACGCACTGTATTTAAGCAGATACAATGTTATAACGTACTGGACAACCTACAGAGGTAGTGTTAGCCAGGGAAAAGTTCTTCAAATGGTCAAACAGAAACATGATTGAACTTTGTGAGCGTTTGATATGTCTACTAGGCATCAAAGATGGTCAGAAGGGTCTGTGAATAGAGGAGAGAAGAAAGGAGGGAATAATTACTTCGGAAACTATGGGGAAAATCCCCAGCGGAGTCACCAATTCTGCTATAGGGTAAACTGCTTGGGTTGTTGGTTTTCGAATATCCCTCTCAAGGCTTTTCGATGCCCGAGGCAGACAGTAAGATTAGCTGTGTGGTTCACAAAGATGGCATGAGCATGTTCATATTAACTTAAAATAACTTGATGGAATGTGATAGAGAATTACCTCTTTGATGATCTTGGAGTCTGTTGGAGAGCGCTAGGTGGTGAAACAAGAGTCCTTCCTCACCGGCTCCAAATCTTAGTCCTGCAATCAGTCAAAGCACCCGTGTAATTTCTAACATAACATATATCCTATCAATTAAGCCAATATATAACAAACTTCTAAATTGTACACATCTGAGCCATTCATATCATACTTATGTAAATGTTCAGACAATAATGAAAATATTAAGCATTTAATGGACAAAACGAACACAGTTCTATTAATTTGAAAGAAGGAGGATTACAACCGTCGGTTGTACCAAGCCCTCCTTAGTCTCCCAATCTCTCTTATCTCTCAAGTGAAGAAGTCTAAGTCAACAAGCTCTCTAGGAACCTCTTTGACTCTTGGCCTTCACACTATCACACTATTCTCTATTCCACAAGTATGCAAAAATATTTAGCAATCCTTCGACCTTCAATTAAGGGCCTTCAGCTCCTTCTTATAGGAGAGGGAGAAAGCAATTGTCGCCTTTCTCTTTCCACTAGTTTGGAATGGAAAAAACTTAGATGTTTCTTTAATCTCTATGCTTTTTCCTCCTTTGTAGTTCAATCTTCATATGGAAATGACCAATAATGAACTGGTGTGTTGAATTTTCCTTTGTGAACTGATTCTCTTGTGAGGGAAAGCCG
This sequence comes from Pinus albicaulis, assembly GCA_034641835.2. Taxonomy (NCBI): domain Eukaryota; kingdom Viridiplantae; phylum Streptophyta; class Pinopsida; order Pinales; family Pinaceae; genus Pinus; species Pinus albicaulis. Next base: position 111,420 of record JAXQQM020079742.1, on the reverse strand, counting down.
AAGATTCAAATCATTCTCCGTGGGCTTTTCGCGATTCAAACTTAAAACATGGGTAACGCTTCCCTCCAGTGTAAACAGAGCATTGCCCTAGCCACTAACGCGGCCCATTCACTGATTAGCTACGTTATAATGCTCTTGTTTTGTTATAGATATGCGTTACCCTGACAGAAATAGGTTTAATTTAGGTCTTTGTATTCCTTCCATATTTGTCTTCTCCTCTGAGCTGATGAGGAGGAATTTTGACTTGTAACACTTTCCCCACTAGATCTCATCCAACTGCTCTTATTTCTCCATTGCAAAGCCCCTTCCTCTTCCTTTCAACCTCCCGATTCATCCTCCACCGTCGATCTGATCTGCAGATCGACGGTCCACAGTCAATCACATTGGCGCCCATTTTTTCTGCCCCCACCGATCGTGAAAGCTCCGATTGAATCTGGGCCATCCATGCCCTAAGATTTGATAGTCCAGATCAATCTTCCCAACTTTGGTTAAATTTATGGCCCCGCTTTATAATGTTTTTCAGCCAATCTTAGCCATTGATCTCTGCATATCAACGACCCACGTTAACTCTTTCTCTGCCTTGTGTTTTATTTCATTAACCTCTGAGATCAATCTGAGCCATCCATTTCCATTCATACAATGGCCCAGATTTATCCTGGTAGGCCTGAATCTCTTGGGTTCTACCCACTCCAAATTTGATCTCCGCCATTCATTTTTTAATCCCACGGCCCAGATTGAAACCACTCGACTTATTATGACCCGTGCGTCTTATCAATATCGCGTTCTTCCCTCAACCGTCCAATATAAGGCCTCTGATCTAACGGCAAACGCTCTATATCGCATGGATTTTAGCCCAAATGTTAATTCTCAGAGAGTTGCGCGATATGGGCGGTATTCAAATTCCACGTGTCACCTCCTAACGCATATCGCGTTTGAAAAGGTGAAACCATCTTTCTTCCATTTTTTCACACGAAACCAGCTGTTTTTCCCTTTGAAAATGCCTTCCCTCATCTTTTATTATGTTTTATCGTGTTCCTCCTTGACCGTTGATCTCTGCAGATCAATGGTCCTAGATCATTTTTGCGTTGATCTATCGCCCTTCACCTTCACCAAAGGACTTTTTAGACCAACCACAATCGTTTATCCCTAGGGCCAATCTCATCCGACGACCCACGATCATCCCGAAACCCCAATTTTCTTTCCTGTGCATTTTACCTCCGCCGAAGGAAATTTCATCTATTTCCTTTGTTTTTCTTCCAATTTCCAATAATATGACCCCTTCGAATTATTATTTCACAGCTAATCTCGACCATTGATCTCCTTGGTCTATCATGGATCAACGACTCTGACTTAAAACTTCCACCACTTGTTCCAACCGCTTCCCTTTTATTCTTCACACGTAATATCCGCCGTTGGATGCTGTCATCCAACAGCCATGCTCCTAATATGCAACCTATGAAGCAGCCCAACCCAAAAATATGCAGGATTTATTAATATTTCTTTGTGTGTGCAGGTTTCAAAGGATTTTCAAAATGTTTTAAAAATAAAATAAAGCCGAGGATGACGATCCTCTAGGCTTTTGTTTATCAAAGAGATTGTTCTACAGGGTCGCAACACCACGTTTACCGGTGTCTCATGAATGCTGGGAGCCCTATAAAGCCCCTGTAACACCTACACATCAACAAGACACAGTGAAGCATGATTAAAACAAAAAGTATTAGTGTTGAAGACCTAACCATAGCAGAATTGAAGATTAAAGATTGTTTTCACAGTTTTGGTGGATTACGGCTAAGATCAAAAATAAAAAGCCTAATCCACTAAATTAAACACAATTAAAGATGAATCAAAATATTTATCAGATAGAAAAAGCCTCCACCACCACATAAAAGACTAATTGATTCCTCTCAGCTACCTAATGCCACCTGTAGCCTCAAAGCATTCAACAGAGGGCCGAAGTAATGACCAGAACAGAAGATATTTGCCAAATGCAGTTGAATAGTTATTACAAATCAAAGAAACTAATATAAACTATCAGCAGAGTTATTACAGAGATGACACAGAGCCTAAAGTCAACAAATTCACTCCATCGAGCTTAATTCTTAATGTAAAACAATTAATACAGAGGAAATATCCGTAAACTTCTCTGTTGAGCCCCTCAAAGGCCGAGAAGCATTAATCTGTATTAATTGAACCTTAAGGATCTTTATCCCATCCCACCTCCTCATTTCTTCTATAAATACTTCAGTAGAAGATGAAACAATGTTGGTTGTAGAACTTTTAAATATACTTGTGCTCGAACTTTCTATCTGTAAATAGTGTTCAAAGGCTCTTGAAGCTCTGTTTGTGATCTAATAAGTTAGGCTGAGAAGTAAAGATGATTGCTGAACTGAAACATTGGACTTGAAGATTGTAACTGGTTTGAAGCATCAATAAAATCTGATTTATGGGATCCTGGTCTATGTCAATGGTGATGTTTTTTCTTATTTCGGTTTTCGCTCTGTCCATCTTCTATGATAAAGAACAACAAGCATAGAGTTAGCATTTACTATTTACAGTACCCTTCTCTGACTAATAATATTTATCTCCATGCTTTCTTCCAAATTGTGTTGTTTAGGAATGATTTAATTCAGTTTAAGCAGTTAGGAATGCTGGCATTCCCTCGTCCTCCTGTCTAAGCTAAATGTTGTTCTTGAATGTTATTTTTAGTTTATGTTAAGTAGAGATGAACTGAGGAAGTGATGGTGAGCCCTGTCCTTTAGTTTTATCCCCAGAAACTATTTGAAAGTTTCCCTAAGAATATTTTGAAAGCAGGCTAGGTTGAAAGTCCTTACCTGATCTTAGACTATTCTTCGTTATCTAATGTGTTTGTCTTGAAATTTTATTAAGTAAAGTAGAGCTAGGGAAGTCTATGGTGAGCCCTGTCCTCTAGTTTCTTCTCCAACAGTTGCTTTTAAAGTTTCCCTTTGTGTTTAAGATGTTTTCTATTGAAAGTGCATCAAAGTTGGTTAGTTTCAAAGTACTTTCTAGATCTTAGATTACTTTTATGTCTTTCTCAAGTGTATGCTGAAAGCAGGACAATTTCAAAGTACTTACTTGATCTTAGGCTGCTCTTTGTTCTTCATTTGTTTAATTCCCCTTCCTGTTGTATCATTTCATTCCATAAAATCATATTTAAAGAGATCCTTATACATATATGACTTGCCCCATGGACCACTCTTGAACCTTGTTGTTTCAATTAAATCCTATTATGACTCCATAGCCCAATGGACTAAAAATTAGAGTTATATCTATCTAATCAGCCAAAGCTTGTTCTGATTGCTTGCAACTTCACACCTTTGAAACTCTTTCATTTAGGACTTTCCACTCAACTAATAATCATGCTCAACCATCCAAAACAAAACAAAACCCTCTTTCTTCATAACTAGCCTAATATCATTACCCAAAAACCTTAAAGATAAATCAATCTTTGCACTTTATTGGAGAGATCCGTCTCCGAATTCAGGAGGGCTAGATCCTAGAATCCCAAAGTGGTTCAAGTGTTGCTTCTGCAGTTTTAGTCTCACCAATCTGCTAAAATTACAGATTACTAACATTTCTAGTGACTCCACTAGGGAGTTTTGGGTCATTTTCATTTTAAGGTAATTATAGGATAAGAGAAATTTGTTTCAAAGAACATTTGATATATTAGCCAGTTGAGCCACCAACAACTAATATTTTCTGGCAACTCCACTGGGGAGTTCTGAGCAAACTTCATCCTACATACTTTACAACCTCAAGAAACCTTTTGATTCAAATGACCTTTGTTCTGTTAGCCAGTTAGTCCACCAGGCATAACATTTCTGGCCAAACACTCAGTGTGCAGTGAGTACAAGTAGCCCTTTTCAAGCACTACCTAGAAAATGGTAATCATGATAAAACTTGTTTGAATCAGTGACAAACTAGGCAAACCCTAGGATTCTCATAAGAGCTTATCAAACCTTTAAGGATCAGCTAGCTTAGCCATAAGAGTAAACTGTCTTTGTCTCATAACCATAGCTAAGTTTTGAAACAGATTTAGGATGCTCTTAGAACCCATAGGACTAAAATAGACTCGAAAAAACCCAAAAAATATTTCAGATTGGTATTCAATAAGCATGGTGGTGGAACATTAAACCTTTTACCTCCAAAAGAGCTAAAAAATTCCACTTGGCGACTCCACAATCCTAAACAAACCTTAAGACTCCACTGGGAAGACCCATAATCATTATAACATCATTTAAACTCAGTTAGAGGATTTTAGGATTAAAATTTTCTTGTTTAAAACAGATCAGTTAACCTCTTAAATATTGTCATATTTGGTTAAACTATTCTTGTTTAGAAGGGTCTAAAAAACATAGCATAGTGGCTCCTAGAAAGATTCATACTAGAGCCCACCCTGACCCTAATCCACCTGAGATAGTTGATAACCCTGAAAGTATCCTTAGGAAGTCTGCTAAGATTAAATTTTCAACTATTTTCAGATCGAGCTAATTCAGTTCGTGAAAATCTTTCAGCTCTACAACAATCACAAGTTGACTTAAGAAATCCATTTAGAACTAGGTCACTTGATGATTTAGATCAGCTAGATTCACAGTCTTCACTTTCATCTCCAGAAACAAGTGAACATCTTGGTAGTAGAGAAACAACACCACCTGATTTACATTTCCTTCATAATTTAAGTGTCTCTCACCCAAGATCAGCTCAGCGATCTATTCCTGGTCCATCCACATCTATTCATCCTACATCCACTGTCCAAACCACTCCATTCCAACCCACTTTCCCTCTTATTTATCCACCTCTTGTAAATCCACCTCCACCTCATATCATGGCAGCATGATATGCCCCTCTATTCCTTCCTTTGCCCTTAGTCAATCTTCCACAGGACTATCAGTCCAAAATTCCATTGTATGATGCTAGTAATGCTACTACTACATCACAACATGTGGATAAGATGAATGACTACTTTGACAGAAATGAAATTGATGAGGAAACTGTCAAACTTAGATTATTTTCTCAGAGTTTAGGGGGAGAAGTGAGAAAATGGTTTAAAGGTTTATCCCCCCACGACATAAATGATCTCCAAGCCTTCCATCAGACATTCTTAAACAAATGGGAAGTAAGAAAAAACCCTCTTCAAATACTCTCTGATTACAAAAATCTCCAAAGAAACGTTGGGGAAAGTGTACAAGCCTATTGCACTAGGTTTAACAGCGTTTATAATGCCCTTCCCCCAGACCTAGAACCTCCACAAGGCTCAACTTTAAACAAGTTTCCTGAAGGGTTTGACCTTGAAATGGCCTATTAGCTGAGAGAAAGAGATCCTTTAACCCTTGAAGATATGCAAAAAGGAGCTCTTGCTGTGGAAGTTAAATTAATGGAGAAAAGAGCAAGAATGAAGAATGAGAAGAGAGTGTCCTTTAGAGAAGAATCCACACCTTCTACTTCCAGCTCAAAGATGGAAAAAATGATGGAGGAAATGATGAAGAAAATGAGCATTCTGGAGATAGCACAAGTAAGTCAAAACCAAACAGCTCCTCAAAACAGAAATCAGAACCAGAATCATAATTTCAGAAGAAAACAGCCTAAAAATATACCAAGGAAGGATGATCAACAGATCACCCCTCCTTTTCATCAAAACTATGTAACTGAGGCTGAAAACACAATAGAACAAACAAAGGATGATGATATAAATATGTTGGGAGTAGATGATGATGACTTTGAAGTTCATTATGATGGAAAACAAGGTCTATGTACACCCTATGATGATAAAATAGATGATGATGAAAGTTATTATCAAGACATGGAAAATGTTATCATAGAGTCTCAAAAAGAATATGACCTTCGAAGTAAAACCAATCAAGAAACTCCCAACACCAAAACCTTTGAAAAATCTTCACAAAACAGCATTGTAAATAAACCCAAAATTGCAAGACAAAAGGACAAGACAGTGGCTGTGAATTCTGATAAAAACAAAGAGAAAAGCACTCAAAACAATGAAAAACATATTCCAGACCCTAGTAGTACTAGTACTTCAACTAGTACTCCTATTAAAGCAATTTTGTCAAATGTAAATAGAACAAATCAGCAGACTGACTTTGCTGATAGGGTGGCAGTTAACAAGGCTGAAACAAGCACTTCAAAGAATCAGATGCCTTTTAGTTTGGAGCAGGAAATTTCCAAAATCAAAATCTCTGTTCCTCTCTCTGAACTAGCTGCCCAAAATGTATATAGAGCCAAAATTTTGAAGGCTTTAAACATAGAAGATAAAAATGACATCGTCAATCTTAATGAGGACCAGCCTGAGCTTATTTTTGGTCCAAATATTGAAGGTAGATATCAAGAGGGACCCATTCCTCCTTTTTATGTAAGTTTAAACGTTCATGACAAAATTTTGCACAACATTATGCATGATTCAGGTGCCTCTCACAATTTAATGCCCAAAGCTGTAATGGAGAGCCTATGTCTTGAAAGCACCAGACCTTACAAGGACCTTTACTCCTTTGACTCGAGCAGAGTAAAATGTTTAGGTTTAATTAAAGACTTTTGTGTTAACTTAGCACAGATTCCACCCAAATGCTTAGTCATGGATATTGTTATGGCTGATGTACCCCCAAAGTATGGAATGTTGTTATCTAGATCTTGGGGAGCTAAGTTACAAGGGACTATGCAGATGGACATGACCTATGCGACTATCCCTATTTTCAATAAGACAAGAAGACTGTACAGGGAGTCCCAAATGTAGTACATGGTAACTAGCCAAGACAGACCACAAAACTCTCCTTTGTATTCTGTAAACACGGGCCTTGATTCTTTTATCCTTTTCAATGATGAAAAATTCAGTGAACAAGTCACTTTAATTGAATTATTGGCCGATAGGGAGAAAGAGGAAAACACCACAGAAGTGTCAAAATAGTGTAAACTACAGCAAACAACACACAGGTATTGAGATACAAGTCATGCATCCATTGCTTTTAAACCTTGACAGTCAAGAAAATAGTCCTCAACTAAGCAAAAAACCTAAGGAATTAAAACAGATTCAACTAAGTGCTAACATTCAAGAACAATCCGAAAGCATGTTAGTTGAAAAGGATAGTCAAACTGTTGAACCCATGACTAGTCCTCTGTGGAGTATGAACTTTGACGGGTCCTGCACTAGGGGTAATGCTGGTGCAGGGGTCTGGGTACGCAACACTAAGAACAATCACTCAGAAAGCCTTTCCTGTAGATTAAACTTTCAGTGTTCGAATAACGTAGCGGAGTATGAATCCCTTCTTTTAGGCTTGCATTTTTTGAAGAAGTTAGGAGCCAAAAGAATTAAAGTGCAAGGGGATTCAGAATTAATCATTAGGCAGGTCAACAGGGAATACAACGCTAATCACCCTAGAATTAGAGCCTATCAAAATGATGTCGTGGATTTGCTGAAAATTTTTGAGGAATCCCAATTGATTTTTGTCCCAAGAAGAAAGAATAATATGGCCCATAGTTTGGCCTTTGCTGCTAGGACATGTTTAACGCCATATGAAACCAAAGAATGCTCAACTCAGATTAAATTTAGACCAGCTGTTCCTGATAATAAAAAGTATTGGCAAGTGTTTGATGGAGAAAAACAAATATAAGACTTCATGCAATTCAGAAATGAATTTGAACTACATAGTTCAGATTCAAATTATGAAACAAACTGCCCTAGTGAAGAAAAATTTGTCGATGAAGAAGAAAAGTCTCCTGAACTTGCTAATGTAAACCTGTTATCTAGCAAAATTGAAAACACAACAGAGATGATTGCAGAGTTAGAAACAGAGGACTTAGAAACCCTGCAGTCTAACAATCAAAGTTTGCCAAAGGGGCTGGCCCCTTTAGAAGAGTTTTTTGATTTCAACGATGTGGCCAAGAAGCCAAAACTGGAGCTCGTAGAGACTGAAGTTGAAGAGTGTAATATAGGTAGTGAACAGAAACCAATGATTATCAAACTCTCTAAGACTTTACTAGCTCACATTAAACTCAAATACATAGAGATGTTTAAAGAATTTTCCGATGTTTTTGCGTGGAGTTACGAAGATCTGAAATCCTATGACACTGAAATAATTTAGCACAAAATTCCTCTCAAAGAAAAACAAAAGCCATTTAAACAGAAGCTGCGTAGAATAAACCCTGTTCAGTTACCTTTGGTCAAGAAGGAGATCAAGAAAATGTATGAAGCTGGTATTATTGTCCCTCTTAGATATTCTGAGTGGGTGTCTAATCTGGTGTCAGTTTGGAAGAAAACAGGAGAGATTAGGCTTTGTATAGATTTTAGAGACTTAAACAAAGCTTCACTAAAGGACAACTACCCTTTACCCAAGATGGATCATATTTTACAAAGGGCAGTTGGTTCCAAAAGAATTTCTTTGCTTGATGGCTATTCAGGATACAATCATATCTTATTTCATCCTGATGATCAATTAAAGACAACTTTTACTACACCTTGGGGCACTTTCATGTATGTGAAAATGCCCTTTGGTATAATGAATGTTGGTGCAACTTTTCAAAGAGCCATGGACATAGCATTATTAGAAGAATTAGGCTACTTCATCATTATTTACCTTGATGATGTCATTGTTTTTTCAAAGACAGATGAAGAGCATTTAGAACATTTGAGAAAAGTATTCGAGAAATGCAGAAAGTTTGGGATATCTTTAAACCCTAAGAAAAAACTGCTTGGACTCCAAGAAGGTAAACTTCTTGGACACATTATTTCAGAAGAGGGTATTAGGATAGATCCAATTAGGATCGAGGCCATATCGTAAATCTCTCATCCTCAAAACATCAAGGAATTACAATCTTTCATTGGAAAGATTAATTTCTTGAGAAGGTTCATACCCAACTTAGCTGAGCTCCTTAGGAATATAACAAACATGCTGAAATAGGATCAAGGGGTTAAATGGACCTTGGAAGCAAAGAAGTCCTTTGAACTGGTGAAACAAGCGTTAACCAAAACACTGGTTCTAATAAGTCCTGATTTTTCAAAAGATTTTTATATGTTTTCATTTGCATCAGAACATACAATAGTTGTTGTCCTTTTACAGAAAAATCCACAAGGACAAGGGTAGCCCATTGCATTCTTTAGCAAGGCATTGAGGGATGCTCCTTTGAAGTATAACATTATGGAAAAGCAAGATTTTGCTTTGGTTAAAGCTCTAAAAGACTTCAGAGTATACATCCTTCACTCACACATTATTGCCATTGTCTCAAATTTAGCTGTGAAAGACATTCTAACACAAGACCCAGATGGTAAGAGAGGTAAGTGGATTGTGGTTATACTTGAATATGATTTAGATATCAACCCCAATAAACTCATCAAAGGCCAAGGTCTAGCTAGACTAATGGCTGAATCCAATTTTGAAGTTCTTGATATTAATATGATTGATACTTTAGATGAACAAGAGGAACTCTCAACTCCCATTGTTGAAGACCATTTTATGAATTCCTCTTGGTATGCTGATATTCTATATGTTTTGCTTAATTTGAACACTCCTCCTGGTTTGACAAAAAAAAAGGCAAGTTTTTTGAAGTTAAAGGCTGTAAACTATTGTATTATAGATAAATATCTTTATTGGAAAAATGCAAGTGGAATATTACTTAAATGTTTTCCTGAGTATGACGCAGAGAAGGTTAAGCACGAGTTCCATGAAGGAGAATGTGGAGGCCACCTCTACTGGAAGACAACAGCCAACAAAATCCTAAGGGATGGTTACTATTGGCCTACTCTCTTTCTTGATATACACAAGATGATCATTGCTTGTCATAAATGCCAACTTTTTAAGGCAAAAGGAAGCTGCTACCCTTACCTCTGCACCCAGTCACTGTTGAAGCCCCTTTTCAACAGTGGGGACTTGACTTCATAGGAGAAATCCATCCACCATCCTCTGCCCAACATAAATGGATTCTCACTACCACAGACTACTTCACCAAATGGATATAAGCCATCCCTTCTAGGAAAGCCAATGATTCAGTCATCATAAAGTTCATGGACTGCTTCCTCCTCTGGATGAAACTTCATCTAGGAGGTCATTCTTTTGATAATGTGACAACATTTTGGATCCCAAGAAGATGTTGTGTAACCATCTCCAAAAAGAGAAGAAAAGAGATATAAACGCCTTAGAAATGAGCCACTTCGAGGGGGCAACCTCCAATACATTACGTAAATGAACAATTCTTGGATGATACAATTTACAAAACCTCCTTTCTATATATAGGAGTCCATGGGGCCATAATGTAATCCTAGTGGGCCACAATGTAATCCTAGCCGACCTAAAAATAATAATTTAAGGGCACAATAATAACAATATGGGGGTTACATGGGTACAATGATAACAATAAGGGGGGCTACACTAACATAATAAGGGGCTATCCTATTAATATAGGGACTTAACATGCCCCTCTCCTTCAAACAAGTGTTGTCCTCAACGCTTTATTATTTCTTGATGCTTATGTATAAAATTCTCATCCTCCCATGTGAAATATTTTACAGGAAAGTTCTTCCACTTGCTGAGATACTCTGAAATTGATCGTACTTGTCGAGTTCTTGTTTCTATGACTTCTTCATAACTTCTTTCGATGTGATGTTGCTCTTCCTGTTGTTTCATTAGATTCTGCACCAAAGTTGGGTTATCCTTTGAGAGTTGGAGAACTTGTTGTTGATGCTCGATGTGATCTTGCATTAATTTATCATACATATTTTCTATTATTTTATCCTTCAAACCATCCAACTTAGCCTCCATTTCTGCTTTTAAACCATCTATTTCATCTTCAATTACTCTTCGTAAGATTGAAACTTGTTGCACTTGGTACCGTAATTTTGATATCTCATACTGCAACTCTTCCTCTTCATGTGTCATAGTATAGCTTTCTGAGAGCTTAATGGGTGTTGAATTCTTTTTAGGAGGCATTTCAGAATTCAATACTGAAATATATGCTCAATAGGCCCTTGGAATCACTTCAAACTGATTTTTCAAATAAGATTTATGCAATTCGGGAAAAACAATACACACCTTTTACTTGCTTTGAGGAGCTCGATATTGAAATTGTATTATCTCTCTGATTGCAGATCTTCAATATCTGAAATTCAGTACTAAAGTAGCCCTCTGAATTCTCCTTTGAATGTCACAGGTCTGACCTGATTTGGATTCTCCAAGACAAAGTTGTGTTCAATCTCCCACAATGACCTAATTATGGTTTGGTTCAGTAGAGCGAACTTGTACGACTTGCCACATGTCACTGTTTCGTCCTTTGTCTCTGAAATTGATAGCCAAAAAACTACAGTCTGTGTACTTGTGACCAATTTTTACGGAACTCCAATCCGATGCCCAGAGAGAGAGTTATTGAACTTTTCCCACGATCACCTCTTTGAGATGCAATTCAGGAGCCTGAAAAAGCACTACCTTCCACAGATCATATCTCCAAAAATATTGCAAACCAAGCTCTAAAATTTTTTTATGACTTTCCTCAGGATTTTATCTTCGCACCATATGAATTTCAGATTCTGAAACTTCGTAGAAAAAATTTTATAGTGCAAATTCCACGATGACCTGTTTAGGAGCCTGAAAAAAGACCTGACTTCCACAGATCATATTTCCGAAAATATTGCGAACCAAGCTCTGAAATTTTTAGACAATCTTCCTCCGGATTTAAGCTTCGCACCCTAAAAATTTCAGCTTCTGAAACTTCGTAGAAAAAACGTTATAGCGAAAATTCCACGATCACCTGTTTAGGAGCTTGAAACAATACCTAACTTCCACAGATGATATCTCCGAAAATATTGCGAACCAAGCTCTGAAATTTTTAGAAAATATTCCTCAGGATTGCAGCTTCGCACCCTAAAAATTTCAGCTTCTGAAACTTCGTAGAAAAAACGTTATAGCGAAAATGCCACGATGACCTGTTTGGAGCAGTGAAACCCTAGAATCCCAAGCTCTGATACCAAATGATGTGTAACCAGCTCCAAAAATAGAAGAAAAGAGATATGAACGCCTTAGAAATAAGCCACTTCGAGGGGGCAACCTCCAATACATTACGTAAATGAACAATTTTTGGATGATACAAATGAACAAAACCTCCTTCTATATATAGGAGTCCATGGGGCACCAATATAATCCTAGTGGGCCACAATGTAATCCTAGCCGACCTAACAATAATAATGTAAGGGAAAAATAATAACAATATGGGGGTTACAGGGGTACAATAATAAAAATAAGGGGGGTTACACTAACATAATAAGGGGCTATCCTATTAATATAGGGACTTAACAGAAGATGGTTGAATTCTGTCACAAATATCAGATTACTTTGGGCCATTCTACTGCTTATTACCCTCAAGGTAATGGACTAGTAGAATCCTCAAACAAGTGTTTGGTGAGCATAATTAAGAAGTTGTTGGAGGACAACAAGAAGTCTTGGCACACAAAGCTAGTTCATGCACTTTGGGCTGACAGATTGACATTGAAGAAATCTATTGGCATGTTACCCTACTAGCTTGTGTATGGTACAGATGCAATTTTTCCAACCAGCCTTGGTGTACCAGTTATGAATTTGATTCAAGAGGTTCAGTCTGAAGACAATGACATGATCAGAAGGATAAATCAGAATACTCACCTTCAGCAAACCAGAGAGGAGGTTTATAACAAAGCATTACAAAAGCAAGACAGCATCAAAAATCTTTTTGACAGAAGAACAAAGGCCAGCAATTTCAATGTTGGGGAAAAAGTGTTAAAGTGGGATTCAAGGAGAGAAGACAAGGGAAAGCATGGGAAATTTGACAAATTACGGCTTGGCCCTTATCTCATTCATTCTGTTGCTGGTAATAATGCCTTTTTCTTGTAGGAGTTGAATGGAGCAGAACTATTTGGGGGTCATGTCAATGACAAGATGCTTAAACATTACTTCTCTTGATCCTATCATGTTCTGAAAGCCTTTTTATTTTTTTTCTCATTATAAATATTTCACCCATCATTGCATTCAAAGTTTGAAAAATCAAAATTACAAAAACAATAGAAGAAAGAAAAGAGGGCAGATTGTAAAAACAATAAAGGTACAGCCCCATACCAAAAACGAGAAAAACAAAGTCTGAAAGTGTGCAAGCTCAAATGCCACTCTTAAAAACACACTTCTAGTTAGTCATATAGCCTAATCATGACTAATTAGTTTTAAATTGACTGCTGATAGGTTAGTGAATTCGATTTGCCAAATAGTTTAATCTTGGCTTATCAGTTAGAAAGATTAGGATAGAAATTAAAGGTTCAAACATGCTCAGATCTAAACCTAAGTATCCAAGAGAAGGATGAATCCTATCTGTTTTAATTTTGAGTCAAAAGATAGAAGTAAATTGGTTCTAAACAACTCAAAATCTGAACCAGATAACAAGGAAAATCAGCTCGAATAAACTCAAAAACAGAGCTGAAGAAAAGAGAAGGTCGTGCTTTGAAATTTCAGATCTTAAGCCTTCCATTTTGATTCAATTTTCTGTAAAAAAACATCTATGTGCAGCTTTTTTTTTGTGCCATATATTAGCAACAAGTTGGACTGTTCAATCCTAACTTGCATGCTTTTAAATTTCTGTTTTAGAAATTAGTGAATACAAATCTATTAGACTGTTTAATCCTAACAGATTAGTAGCCAGGTAGAGAAGCATATGAACTCAACTGTTTAATCTAAGTTCATGGAGAAATAAGGAGTAGAATTAGATTATATTTTTTTCTTTCAAAAGAATAAAATTTTGTAACAGAGTTTGCCAATCCAAGTGCACTCTAAAGAAGAAAAAATCTTAGATCAGTAGGATTGGGTAGGTACAAAGCTTGTTTTGTTGAAATTCTATTGTTTGTTCACGGCTGCTAACATTTTTCAGAATAAAATAAGATCATCCAAGTAAAGAAAGTAGCAGCCCAATGGATGAGGCACTCATCAGCCCCCCAGAGAATGCAAGTCTGAAGTTCTTGATGCCTTCAAGAAGGCACCATCCCCAAGTGGAGCCATTGTTAGCCATCCATAAAATTTGGCATATAAAATGGTGGCTAAATAATTTTTTGAGCCTTCAAGAAACAAGTTTTATTGCTAAAAATGTTATCTCTTGAAGACTAATGAAGACATCATGACCTTTGTTTAATATTCACTGCTGTTTCCCTTTTAAACCCAGAAATTCTACTGTTTCCATGAAGAAAAGACTGCTGCAAAAACTCCATTTTTTCCCTCCCTACACTCAAAACTAACCTTCATTTTATTCCCTTTTCACCCCATGGAATTCCTGTATTTCCAATTTATTCCCTTCTTCCCTTCATAAAAATCCATTTTATAAGGTTTAAAACTCACTTTTAAACCTTACCAAAACCCCCAAATCCATCAGAAAACCTTGAAAAATTTCATAAAAAATAAGTTTTTTGACTATGGACTTAAGCCCCTTTGGGCCAAGTCCTAACCACTTCCCCACCACATGCCCATGCCCTATAATCAGGCGCTACACCCATCGGGTGCTTATCGCATCGAAACAAATCAGAGCGCGCAAGTCCTTTTGTTTTATATAACTCCGATGCCGATTGGCCCCTCTTATGTATAAGCCCCGATCCTTTGTTTCATTCACAAAACCAAAGGCCCTACAATCGGGCACCAAACCTTATAAATAACCTGCCCCAAAGAAAATAAACCTTTGTATTTCATAAAATTTCGGTTTTTTCTATGTTATAAAGGTTTCCACTGGTTCATATTTCAAACTAATTTCCACCGTTGATCTAAAACCGATCAATGGATATCGTCTTATCGCATCGGAAACTTTGATGGGCGCATTTATTTTCCCCTCCCAATGTGAAAACCCCAGATAGAATATCCGTCATTGATCTTTGCCCGCCATATCTCATCCAACGGCTCTTATTGCTCCATCGCAAAGCCCCTTCCTCCACCTTTCAACCTCCCGATTCATCCTCCACCGTCTATCTGATCTACAGATCAACGGTCCACAGTCAATCACATTGGCACCCATTTGTTCTGCCCCCGCCGATCGTGAAAGCTCTAATTGAATCTGGGCCGTCCATGCCCTAAGATCTGACGGTCCAGATCAATCTTCCCAACTTTGGTTAAATTCATAACCCCGCTTTATAATGTTTTTCAGCCAATCTCAGCCATTGATCTTTGCAGATCAACGGCCCATGTTAACTCTTTCTTCGCCTTTTGTTTTATTTCATTAACCTCTAAGATCAATCTGAGCCATCCATTTCTGTTCATCCAACGGCCCAGATTTATCCCAGTAGGCCCGACTCTCTTGGGTCCTACCCACTCTAGATTTGATCTCCGCCATTTGTTTTTTAATCCCACGGCCCAGATTGAAACCAACCCATCTATTATGACCCGCGCATCTTATCAATATCACACTCTTCCCTCAACTATCCGATCTAAGGCCTCTGATCTGACGGCAGATGCTCTATATCGCGTGGATTTTAGCCCGAACATTAATTCTCAGAGATTTGTGCGATATGGGCGGTATTCAAATTTCACGTGTCACCTCCTAACACATATCACATTCGAAAACATGAAACCATATTTATTCTATTTTTTCAAGCGAAACCAGATGTTTTTCCCTCCGAAACTGCCTTCCCTCATCTTTTATTATGTTTTATCGCGTTCCTCCTTGACTGTTGATCTCTGCAGATCAACGGTCCCATATCATTTTTGCGTTGTTCTACTGTCCTCCGCCTTCAGCAAAGGACTTTTTAGACCAACCACATCCGTTGATCCCCGGGCCCAATCTCATCTGATGGCCCACGATCATGCTGAAACCCCAATTTTCTTTCCTGTGCATTTTACCTCTGCTGAAGGAAATTTCATCTATTTCCTTTGTTTTTCTTCCAATTTCCAATAATATGACCCCTTCGCATTATTAGTTCACAACTAATCTTGACCATTGATCGCCTTGGTCTATCATGGATCAACGACTCTAACTTAAAACTTCCACCGCTTCTTCCAACTGCTTCCCTTTTATTCTTCGCACGCAATATCTGTCGTTGGATGCTATCATCCAACGGCCACACTCATAATACACAACCTCTGAAGCAGTCCAACCCAAAAATACGCAGGATTTATTAATATTTCTTTGTTTTTGTAGGTTTCAAAGGATTTTTCAAAATGTTTTAAAAAGAAAATAAAGCCAAGGATGACGATCCTCTAGGCTTTTTTTATCAAAGAGATTGTTCTACGGGGTCACAACACCACATTTTCCGGTGTCTCATGAATGCTGGCAGCCCTATAAAGCCCTTGTAACACTTGCACTTCAACACGACACAATGAAGCATGATTAAAACAAAGAGTATCAATGTTGAAGACCTAACCATAGCATAATTGAAGATTAAAGATTGTTTTCATAGTTTTGGTGGATTACGGCTAAGATAAAAAATCAAAAGCCTAATCCATTAAATTAAACACAATTAAAGACGAATCAAAATATTTATCAGATAGAAAAAGCCTCCACCACCACATCAGAGGCTAATTGATTCCTCTCAACTACCTAATGCCACTTGTAGCCTCAAAGCATTCAACAGAGGGCCAAAGTAATGACTAGAATAGAAGATATTTTCCCAATGCAGCTGAATAGTTATTACAAATCAAAGAAACTAATATAAACTATCAGAAGAGTTATTATAGAGATGACACAGAGCCTAAAGTCAACAAATTCACTCCATCGAGCTTAATTCTTAATGTAAAACAATTAATACAGAGGAAATATCCGTAAACTTCTCCATTGAGCCCCTCAAAGGCCGAGAAGCATTAATCTGTATTAATTGAACCTTGAGGATCTTTTATCCCATCCCACCTCCTCATTTCTTTTATAAATACTTCTGTAGAAGATGAAACAATGTTGGTTGTAGAACTTTGAAATATACTTGTGCTCAGACTTTCTATCTGTAAATAGTGTTTAAAGGTTCTTGAAGCTCTGTTTGTGATCTAATAAGTTAGGCTGAGAAGTAACGATGATTTTTGAACTGAAACATTGGACTTGAAGATTGTAACTGGTTTGAAGCATCAATACAAGTTGATTTATGGGATCTTGGTCTATGTCAATGGTGATGTTTTTTCTTATTGTAAATTGTTATTTTATTTCGGTTTTCGCTCTGTCAATCTTCTATGATAAAGAATAGCAAGCATAGAGTTAGGATTTACTGTTTACAGTACCCTTCTCTGACTGATAATATTTATCTCCATGTTTTCTTCCAGATTGTGTTGTTTAGGAATGATTTAATTCAGTTTAATAAGTTAGGAATGCTAGCATTCCCTCGTCCTCCTGTCTAAGCTAAATGTTGTTTTTGAATGTTATTTTCAGTATATGTTAAGTAGAGATGAACTGAGGAAGTGACAGTGAGCCTTGTCCTTTAGTTTTATCCCCAGAAACTATCTGAAATTTTCCCTAAGAATATGTTGAAAGCAGGCTTGGTTGAAATTCCTTACCTAATCTTAGACTATTCTTCGTTATCTTATGTGTTTGTCTTGAAAGTTTACTAAGTAAAGCAGAGCTAGGGATGTCTATGGTGAGCCCTGTCCTCTAGTTTCTTCTCCAACAGTTGCTTTTAAAGTTTACCTTTGTGTTTAAGATGTTTTCTATTGAAAGTGCATCAAATCTGCTTAGTTTTGAAGTACTTACCAGATCTTAGATTACTTTTATGTCTTTCTCAAGTGTATGCCGAAAGCAGGATAGTTTCAAAGTACTTACTTGATCTTAGGTTGCTCTTTGTTCTTCATTTGTTTAATTCCCCTTCTTGTTGTATCATTTCATTCCATAAAATCAACTTTAAAGAGATCCTTAGACATAGATGACTTGCCCCATGGACCACTCTTGAACCTTGTTGTTTCAATTGAATCCTATTATGACTCCATAACCCAATGGACTAAAAACCAGTGTTATATCTATCTAATCAGCCAAAGCTTGTTCTGATTGCTTGCATCTTCACACCTTTGAAACTCTTTCATTTATGACTTTCCACTCAACTAATAATCATTCTCAACCATCAAAAACAAAACAAAACCATCGTTCTTCATAACTAGCCTAATATCATTACCCAAAAACCTTAAAGATAAATCGATCTTTGCACTTTATTGGAGAGATCCCTCTCCGGATTCAGGAGGGCTAGATCCTAGAATCCCAAAGTGGTTCAAGTGTTGCTTCTGTAGTTTTAGTCTCACCAATCTGCTAAAATTACAGATTCCTAACAGATACTCCAAAAAATCATCTTATGGAAAAGGAGAAGCACAATGGGAAATTAGAATGTGAAATAGTAAATCTAGGAAAGGAAATTGAGAAAGTGAAAACTTTAAATCTTAGATTTTCTAAAGGATCTGAAACCTTAGATGAAATTATCAAGGTACAACACTCTCCTATTATAAAAACAGGTCTTGGTTATATTGGAGAGACATCTCAGTCTTCAGCACCAAGCTATATAAATGCAGCTAAAACCAGCCTACAACATTCTATCTCTCAGCAAAAGAACGAAGAAACTGATCAGGTAAAGCATGAACACTTTAATACAAGGAAGAACAATAGCAGAAATATCAATTAGCAGGTAAACACAAACAAAAGGTTTCATGATCGCAGAATTTTCTTCTTTAATGGACAATGTTTTGCTTGTCATAATTTTGGTCATAAGGCTGCTCAATGTGTTGCATACAAAACCATCATGACTAGAGAAGCAAGAAATCAAAGAAATGAGACTGGAATAAAGAAGAATACTTATAACAACTTTTTTCCTCTTCAAAATGAAATTGAATGTGATTATTGAAATAACTTTGGTCATGAAGAATTTGAATGCAGGAGCAAACTTCAGCCAAAAGAACATATACCTTCAAATTCCAAGGTTTGGAGAAAGAAGGACTTACAAGTTGAAAGCTGTGGCATAGCTTTATTTTTAGAAGGGGGAGAAAATAAATGATACATTGATAGTAGATGCTCAAAACACATGACAGGTGATAAAAATAAACTTCGTTCATACAATTCTCTAGAGAAAGAAAAGAATGTTACTTTTGGAAATGACTCTCCAGCTGTCATTAAAGGAAAAGGTTTTGTTTTTTTAAAAGAAAAGGTGAAAGCTAACAATGTTATGTACGTTGATGGATTGAAGCACAACCTGTTAAGTGTGAGCCAAATGTGTGATCAAGGAAATGAAGTTGTATTTAGTTCAAAAGAATGTATAGTACGTGAAATTGACACAGGAAAAACAGTAATAAAAGGAACTAGAACACCAAGAAATCTGTATGTATTGAAAGGTGGAAAAGAACAATGCTACTTGGGTAAATCTTCAGAAAATTGGTTATGGCACAGAAGGTTGGGACATTTGATCTTCTCTCAAATAATAAAATCCAACAGACTTAAAGTGGTTCTTGATATTACCATCATTACTCTACCTGAAAGTACCATATGCAAATCATGCCAATTTGGTAACCAAACCACGGTGCAATTCAATGCTAAAGAAGTACCAGCAAGTAAGCCTCTTGAACTTATTCATATTGATCTATGTGGTCCTGTAAAAAAAATTCACCTTGTGGAGAACAATACTATATTTTATTTATTGATGATTTCTCTATAATGTGTTGGATTGGGTTACTGAAACATAAATATGAATCATTTGAAAAAATTAAGATCTTCAAAGCTTTGGTTGAAAATGAATTACATCTAAAAATAAAATGTCTTAGATCTGACCGAGGAGGAGAATATATATCAGATGAATTCTTTGATTTCTATGAACATCATGGCATAACAAGATATTTTTCTGTCACTGGAACACCACAAAAAAATGGCGTGGCAAAAAGGATGAATAGAACAGTTCAACAAATGGCTCGGGCTATGCTTGATGAATCTGGAACTCCCGATACATTTTGAGGAGAAGTAACACATACTACGGTAAATATTCTGAACAAGGCTCATGTTCAGGTGAACAGTGATAAAAATCCTTATGAACTCTGGTATGGCAATCTTCCCACCGTAAAGAATTTTAGAGCTTTTGGAAGAAAATGTTTTATCAAGAACAATGATGAAAAACCTGGTAAATTTGAATGTTAGGTCCCTATATTACTAGTATAGTCCCTTATTTTTGTTAGTGTAACCCACTTATTGTTATTATTGTACCCCTGTAACCCCCATATTGTTATTATTGTGCCCTTAAATTATTATTGTTAGGTTGGCTAGGATTACATTGTGGCCCCACTAAGATTACATTATGGCCCCTGGACTCCTATATATAGAAAGGAGGTTTTGTAATTTGTATCATCCAAGAATTGTTCATTAATGTAATGTATTGGAGGTTTCCCCTTTGAAGTGGCTTATTTCTAAGGCGTTGATATCTCTTTTCTTCTATTTTTGGAGCTGGTTTCACAACATTTGGTATCAGAGCTTTGGATTCTACGGTTTCACTGCTCCAAATAGGTCATCGTGGCATTTTCGCTATAACTTTTTTTCTACGAAGTTTCAGAAGCTAAATTTTTTAGGGTGCAAAGCCGAAATCCTGAGGAACATCATCAAGAAATTTTAGAGCTTGGTTCACAATATATTCGAAGATATGATCTATGGAATTTAGGTCTTTTTGCATGCTCCTCAATTTAATCTAAACAGGTCATCGTGGCAGTTGCACTATAACGTTTTTTCTACGAAGGTTCAGAATCTGGAATTTTTAGGGCACAAAACTAAAATCCTGAGGAAACTCATCCAGAAATTTCAGAGCTTGGTTCACAACGTTTTTGGTGATATGATCTGTGGGATTTAGTGCTTTTTCAGGCTCCTAAATTTCATCTCAAAGAGGTGATCGTGAGAAAATCTTCATAACTCTCTCTCTGAGCATCGGATTGGACTGCCGTAAAATGTGGTCACAAGCACACAGACTTTAGTTTCTTAGCTATCAATTTTAGAGCTAAAAGATGAAACAGTGACACGTGGCAAGTCGTACAAATTCGCTATACTGAACCCATCCATAATTAGGTCATTGTGGGAGATTGGACATAAATTTGCCTTGCAGAAACCAAATCAAGTCAAACATGTGGCATTCGAAAGATAATTCACAAGGTTACCATAGTGCCCAATTTCAAATATTTAAGAGTTGCAATCACAAAGATAATCCAATTTCAATATCGAGCTCCTCAAAAGCAAGAAAAAGGTGTGTATTTTTTTTAGGAATTGCATAAGTCTTGTTTGAAGAATCAATTTGAATTGATTCCAAGGGCATATTGTGAAATATATATCAGTATTGGGTTTAAAAAAATGCCTCGTAAAAATAATTCAACACCCATTAAGCCTTCAGAAGGCTCTACTATGACTCATGAAGATGAATAATTGTAACATGATCTATCAAAATTACAAGAGCAAGTGCATCAAATTTCGCTCTCGCAAAGAGCAAAAAAAAATGAAATGGATGTTTTGAAGAAATACATAGAAGAAAATATGGATGGTTTGAAGAAAGGCATGGAATCTAAGATATATGGCATGGAATCTAAGATGCATGACATGGAAGCTAAGACCAATGAAAAAATGAAAGACAACATGGAAAACATGAAGAATGATCTAAAAGTAGACATGGAAGGTTTGACAAAGTTGATACAAGAAATGTTTCCTAATGGTGAAAAGATAGTAGAGGAAACTCATGATGAGAACAAAATAAATGTTAATCGTGACTTCATAAACTCTAATGTTGGCGGGAAGAACCACAATATTCCAAAAATGGATATGAGGAAGTTTGATGGAAAGGATCTTGTAACATGGATACTACAAATGAAGCAATATTTTGATCTCCATAATGTGAAAAACACACAAAAAGTACACATTGCAACTTTACATTTAGAGCAAAATACATTTGTATGGTATTGATGGCTTTGCTCCCGTAAAAAAAATGTCACTTGGTCAATTTTTACGGAGGAAATGATAGAACATTATGAGGATACAAAGAGCAACACCTTCTTTATCCAATTGATAAATCTCAAACAAAAGGGCTTAGTGGGGGAGCACATTGAGGACTTCCAAAAATTGAACATAAGGGTAACTGATATTCCAGAGGAACATAGAATTGATCTCTTCATAGGTACTTTAAAAGATAACATCCAACATGAAGTTCGCATTTTGGAACCTGATTCATTGGAGAAGGCATTCAAGTTGGCAAGAAAAATTGAATGTAAAATTATGACGACAAGGAAGCCTACCACTAACTTCTATAAAGAAGGAAGTGTTGCTATGCCTAGATTTCCACAACCTACAAGGCTGACACCACAAAAATTGGAAGAAAAAAGAGCATAAGGGCTTTGCTACAGTTGTGATATCAAATACACTAAAGGTCATAAGTGTGCTGAGAAGAAATTATTTTACATATATTGTGAAGAGGAAGAAGAAAATGAACAAGAAGAGGATATACACCATGAACCGGCCCTAGAAGAGGAAGAAATGAGTCTGACCATATCGTGTAATGCATTGGAAGGAATTACCACTCCTCAAACTCTCAAGATAGAAGGACATATCAATAAGAAAAAGGTAATAGTGTTGATTGATTCAGGTAGCACCCATAATTTTATTCATTGTAAGGTAGCCAAGGAATTGAAGTGTTTCCTATACCCAGCACGAGAATGTCAAGTGATGGTTGAAAATGGAGGAACTATAAATTTCTTTGGAAAATTCCATAATATCAAGCTAACCATGGGGGAATATGAATTGAATAGTCCAATGATTTCCATTCCTATGGGAGGTGCTGATGTTGTACTAGGAGTACAATGGTTACAATCTTTGGGGAGGGTAGCTTTTAATTTTCAAGAAATTTTCTTGAAATTTTTTTCAGAAGGAAAGGAAGTCGAATTACGGGGTATTGCAGGGAAGACAAGAAAGATAATAAGCTCTAATGTCATGACAAAGCTTCTAAATAAAGAACAACAAGGCGTAATTGCACAATTATGCTCACTAGAAGTTCCAACATCAAAATCATCTATTTCTGCAGATCTCCAACAAGTCTTGGAAAATCATTCCAAGGTGTTTGAAACTTCCAAAGGAGTCCCACCTATTCGTGATCATGATCATGCTATTCATTTGATTCTAGGAAGTGTTCCTCCAAACATCAGGCCTTATAGATATCGTTATGTCCAAAAGAGTGAAATTGAACGTATGATTTCATAAATGTTAGAGGCGGGTATAATTCAACCTAGTCAAAGTTCTTTCTCTGCTTCTGTAGTATTGGTACATAAGAAGGATGGATCATGGTGCATGTGTCCAGATTATAGGGAGCTCAATAAGCTCACCATTAAAGATAAATTTCACATTCCTGTGATTGATGAATTATTGGATGAATTACATGGAGAAATTTATTTTACCAAGTTGGATCTTCGTATAGGATATCATCAAATTAGAATGAAGACTGAAGATATTCCAAAATCAAAATTTCGAACTCATGAGGGTCATTATGAATTTTTGGTCATGCCTTTTGGCCTTACCAATGCACCTTCTACATTTCAAGGGTTGATGAATTCCATTTTCAAACCCTTCCTTAGAAAATTTGTGCTAGTATTTTTTGATGATATACTAATCTATAGCAGGTCTTGGAAGGATCATGTTGAACATGTTGAGAGGGTGCTAAAACTATTGCAGGAGAAACAATTATATGCAAAAACATGCAAATGTTTCTTTGGAGTACAAGAGGTGGAATATCTGGGTCATATTGTATCTCACGAGGGTGTTAAGGTAGACCCTAACAAAATTAAAGCCATTAAGGAATAGAAAGTACCCAAAACCCTAAAGCAGTTGCAATGATTTCTCAGGTTAACAGGGTATTATCGCAAGTTTGTTAAGAATTATGGGAGAATAGCAGCACCTCTAACAAAATTATTGAAGAAAGATGAATTTTCATGGAATCCTAAAGCAACTAAGGCCTTTGAACATCTTAAAGAGGCAATGTGCCTAGCACCGGTCTTAGCTACGCCAGACTTGACAAAAACCTTTATTGTGGAATGTTATGCCTCAGGAAATGGAATTGGTGTTGTTTTAATGCAGGAAGGAAGACCCATCTATTTTGAAAGTCATCCAATCAAAGAAAAGTATTTACAGAAACCTATTTATGAGAAGGAAATGTTAGAAATATTGCATGCACTAAAGAAATGGCGAACTCACCTAATGGGAAGACACTTCAAGGTAAAAACTGATCATGATAGTCTTAAACACTTTTTGGAACAAAGACTATCTTCAGAAGAGCAGCAAAAATGGGTCACAAAGATGTTGGGTTATGACTTTGAAATAATCTGCAAAAAATGGAAGCTAAATGTTGTTGCAGATGCACTCTCAAGAAAGAATGAAGAGGTGGAAGCATTGCTTTGTGCCATTTCTATTATCCAACCAGATTGGATAACCGAAGCAAGAGATGAATGGAAGAAGGACAAATAAGTATGGATACTCATTCAAAAGTTGCAGCAAGATCCTAGTACATCTGATACATTTAGTTGGAAAAATGATTTTTTATGGTACAAAGATCGCTTATATCTTTGTAAGAATTCCCAACTAAAACAAAATATTCTTTTGGAATTGCACACTTCTCCTATAGGAGGACACTCAAGATTTTTAAAAACTTACCACAGTGTGAAGAAAGAATTTTTTTGGGATGGCCTTAAATCTAATATTCAAAATTTTTTGGTGGAATGTTTGGTTTGCCAACAGAATAAAGTTGAGACAATTAAGACCTAGGTACTTCTACAACCTTTATCCATTCAAAGTCAATGTTGGGAGGAGATTTCAATGGATTATCACAGGTTTACTTAAGTCCGAAGGAAAGAGTGTCATCATGGTGGTAGTTGATAGACTTACCAAGTATGCACACTTTTGCGCATTATCTCATCCATTTAAAGCAAGTGCAGTTGCTACTAAATTTATGGACACAATTCAAAAGCTACATGGAAACCCAAGGGTTATTGCGAGTGACAGAGATCCCATTTTTACTGGAAATTTTTTGATAGAGTTATTTTCTTGTTTGGGCACTCAATTAGCTCATAGCTCATCTTATTATCCTCAATTTGATGGTCAAACTGAGATAGTAAATAAATGTTTGGAATAATATCTTCGTTTTTTTGTATCTGATAAACAAGCACAATGGGTCAAGTGGTTACCTCTCGCTGAATGGTGGTATAACACTTCCTTCCATACTGTAGCAAAAATGACCCCATTTATGACACTTTATGGATATCCTCCACCATCCATCACATCATCTTTAAGATAAAATTCGAAGGTTCAAGCAGTGGAAGATCACATCGAGCATCAACAAGAAGTTATCCAACTCTTAAAGGATAACCTAAATTTGGCACAAAATTGAATGAAACAATAGGCAGATCAACATCGCAGCGAGAGAAGTTTTGATGTAGGAGACTGGGTATTTTTACGGCTACGACCATACAAACAAATGTCCCTCAAGCAAGCTAAGAAGGATAATAAATTATCGCCAAAGTACTATGGTCCTTACAAGGTGTTGCAAAAGATTGGTATTATGGCATACAAATTGGAGCTTCCTACTTCTTCATGAGTGCATCCAGTTTTCCATGTTTCATGCTTAATGAAAGTTATAGGTGAAAATCTTCCATTTCAAACAATATTTCCAGAACTTGATGAGGAAAGAAAAATCATATTGGAACCTGAAGCGGTCACGGAAACAAGAACTCGACAGCTACGGAATCGATCAATTTTAGAGTATCTCATCAAGTGGAAGAACTTACCCACTGAAGATTCTACATGGGAGGATGAGAATTTTATACAGAAGCACCCGGAGCTACTCAAGCGTTGAGGACAACACTTTTTTGAAGGAGAGGGCATGTTAGGTCCCTATATCACTAGTATAGTCCCTTATTATTGTTAAGGGGGGGGGGGGGGGGGGGGGGGGGGGGGGGACATTGTGGCCCCACTAGGATTACATTATGGCCCCATGGACTGCTATATATAGAAAGGAGGTTTTGTAATTTGTATCATCCAAGAATTGTTCATTAATGTAATGTATTGGAGGTTGCCCTCTCAAAGTGTCTTATTTATAAGGCATTGATATCTCTTTTCTTCTATTTTTGGAGCTGGTTTCACAACATTAAACCTAGAGGAGATGAAGGAATATTTCTTGGTTACTCTTCTAGAAGTAAAGCATATAAATGTTACAATAAAAGACTTCGGAAGATTGTTGAATGTATTAATGTTGTAATTGATGAGTCTCTCTTAGCTCCGAAAAGGGAAATACCAAAAAAAAAAATGAAGATGATGATGATGTATATCTTCCTGCATCAAATAGCAACAATATATAAATTGAACCCAATGAAGCACCAGAAGAATATCTATCTGGAAAAGTTCCATCCAGGTATGTTCAAAAGAATCATCCAGAATATCAAATTTTGGGAGAAAAGGGAGTGGGTGTCCAAACAAGAAGAACTCTTGTAGGATCTCCTAGCTACTGGCATTTCTATCCACTATTGAACCACAGAATGTCAATCAAGCTAGCAAAGATGAATTTTGGATTCAAGATATGAATGAAGAACTTGATCAGATTGAAAAGAATCATACTTGGGAATTGGTTCCAAGACCTCATAATAAAAATGTGATTGGAACAAAATGGATATTCAAAAACAAGTTAAATGAAAATGGATAAGTTATTAGAAATAAAGCTAGACTTGTTTGTAAAGGGTATGCGCAACAAGAAGGTATAGAATTTGAAGAAACATTTGCTCCTGTAGCTAGAATTGAAGCCATAAGAATGTTTCTTGCTTTTTCAAGTTTTCAACAAATCAAAGTTTATCAAATGGATGTTAAATCTGCCTTTCTCAATGGTGATCTAGAAGAAGAAGTTTATATGGAACAACCAGAAGGGTTCATTCTAGGAAATGATGAATTTTTTTTTTGCAAACTTAAAAGTGCTTTATATGATCTCAAACAAACTCCTCAAGCATGGTACTATCATATTGACAAATATCTTCACCCACAAGATTTTACAAAAGGATCTGCTAATAGTAACTTATACACAAAACTAGAGAATGATAAACTATTGATTGTAGTTGTATGTATTGATGACATCATTTTTGGAAGTAATGAAGAGTCCATCAGTCAGAAATTTGCTTCTGTTATGTAGCAAGAATTTGAAATGTCTTTACTTGGGGAGCTAACATTCTTTCTTGGCTTACAAGTGCAACAAGCAACATATGGAATATTTTTATCACAAACAAAATGCCTTAAAAAAATTCTGAAGAAGTATGGGATGGAATACTGCAAACCTTTGAGTACGCCAATGGTAACTGGATGTAACCTCAATTCTCATGATGAATCTCCCGTGGTACATCAGCCAGAATATAAATCCATGATTGGAAGTCTTCTTTATCTAATCGGGACAAGACCAGACATCATGCATGCAGTTGGGATTGTTGGATGATTCCAAGCTAATACAAAAGAGTCTCATCTTCAGGCTCTAAAAATAATATTCAAATATCTACAAGGGACTCAAGGCTTTAGTCTATGGTATCCAAAGAATCCTAATCTCACTCTTTATGCTTACACAGATACGGATTGGGTTGGAAGTTTTGATGATCAAAAAAGCACTAGTGGTGGTGCATTCTATATGGGGCCCCGATTAGTATCTTGGTTCGACAAGAAACAAAGTTCTATTGCCTTATCTACAACAGAAGCAGAATATGTGGCTATCGCATCATGTTGCACACAACTTCAGTGGATGATGTAGACTCTACAAGACATTCAAATCAAGTATCTCAAAGAATCTTGTTATGCATTCCAAGACTAAGCACATTCCTATCAAGTATCACTTCCTACATGAACAATTGCTTGAAGAAAAGGTTAAATTAGAGTATGTTCCCTCCAAAGAACAAGTTGTTGATATATTTACTAAACCTCTTCCCAAGGAAGAATTCAAATATCTCAGGCAGAATCTGGGAGTTGTCTCTACCTATCTGATCAAATCTACTTAATTTCAAAAGTTTAAATTCGATACGCAGGTTTCTTAAAGACGAATCGCGTATATACGCCAGTTTTTGTGCATAAAACCACGTATGGATTCTGCTGACAGAAATTCTCTAGGTCAGCTCTCAGAACAATTGTGGTGCTGTTGGGTAATATCTATTGTTGTTCTAGTATTCATATTTATATATCATTCTCTGATGAATATGCTTTGATGAATTGTTTGTTGAAGGTGTTCAGGATGCATCAACTTAGGGGGAGCACCTGTCTTGCTGAAAAGGATGAATTGTTGGCATTTTTATTGGTTTTTGATATATGATCTCTCTCTTGAGATCTTTTGGTCCTGTTTATGACATATTATTTCTGTAATTTGATGCAAAAGGAAATTTCGATACTCATGATGTAAATTTTTATATTTAGTCATGTAAGGACTTTGTCAAATTGTAAACCCACTTGGTTGGGTAGTTGAGTCAAAATTTGTAAACCCACTTGGTTGGGTAGTTTAGTCAAATATGTAATTCCACTTGGTTGGATCATTGATTTAAGTATGATTCCTTGGTGATAGGAAAGGTCATACTCAGTTGAGTTATAGAGTCATTGAAAAATCTTCCTCAAGATTCAGCATGAACTCATGGGGAGCATGGTAAATACAGTGCACATCAGATCTGCAAAGTTCTTCTTTATACAAGGAAAGAGAAACCTTGTTTCAGTATTGATCCACCCTTTGCCCTTGATGTCAAAGGGGGAGAGTATTTTGGTGTTTGAATAATGGTCATGATTAATGTATTTATCTGTTTTGGTGACCAAACACCATCATGGTTGCCATCAAGTCCAAAGGGGGAGATTGTTAGCAATATGATTCCTATGTCTTAATATGTTGTCCTTGATGGCAACTCTCTGGTAAAATATGATGTATATGTCTTCTGTAGAAGCTCAGGAGTCCATCAGAAGAATTGTGTAAATATCTAGCAGAAGGTTTGGTAAAATTCATATTGAATCTTCTATACGCAGGTTTGTAAAGGCTAAGTCGCATATACACACGGATAAGAATGATCCAAGTAGCATATGCCTTTTTGTGCTCCAAAAAGATAATACCAGGTGGCATTACCATGGTATTAGCCCAAGTATTGAGCGTTGTGTCGTCTATTTGATTCTGGCCAAGAAAACCACTAGCAGTTGTGTGGTTTTGACTCATGGTATTGGTAAAGGCTAAATATATATAACAAGAAGAAGATCATAGTGCAAAGAGGTGCATGTGTAAGGGCTATCACTAAATACTTCTCTCTGAAGTATGTCTACATTGGATGAACTTTGTTTATTGATAAATCTGAATTTATGATGCACCCTTGGATAGATTGATGGATCAAGATCTCTAGACCTCAAATGAAAATGTTCATGCATGATCCATTAGCGAGATGATTAGATCTGAGACATGGCGCATGTTTGCTGAAATGGAGTGAATAAATCTCGGTAAGTTCTATAGATCTGAAGCATTCTTCATAATTAATATTTACAGATCTATACACTAGTTCGTCTCAGTAAAAGTGTGTATATACGCGGCTTTGCTTCAGTAAAAGCACGTATGGAATTTAGGGTTTTATGTTGCTCATTGTAGAGGTTTTCTGTTATTACTGCTATCTTTCTGCTGTCTGTCAATGAAGTCTAAGATGATTATGTACAAATCTGAACAATGAGTGAGAAAATATGTGTTATGATGACTGACTGATCAAGGGATCTTAAATTCTGAAAAGAAATTTGAATGGATGCCTCAGATCTAGATCTGAGACTGAATATATTCTGAAAAACAGCATTCACAAATCTATATGCAGGTTGGTGTTAAGGAAAGCACGTATATGCGAGAATTCAGTGAGGAAAAGTAGTGTATGATTTTTTGGATAATGAATGTTCAGGGTTGAATTTGATTCTGTTTATTGATTCTGAAATGTTGTTATTACAGTATTCTGATCACAGTGATTTCACTGTTCGGTTTGATGTATTGGGTGAAGTTTATTATTGTTGATTTTTGTGAAGGGTTTTGTTGAAGCTATGTGATCCAGTGTGAAAATTGATGAAACATGTTCTACAGTGTTTCTGAGGGTTGAAGCCTTCAGTATGGAAGTAGAAGCTTCATGCTAGTAGAATTTGGTGTTCTAATCAGGGGGTAGAAGCTCCCTTTCAGGAGTGGTTAATAAACGAGATCAGGGGGTTGTAGTTCCCTTCCAGTTGCAGCTGGAAAATGAGAGAAGGATGCAGCCTTCTGCAGGTAGATGTCTGCGTACTGTGTTATTCATCCATAATTTTCACTATCTGAAGATGACTAAGTAGTGGTCCTAGATTTCTAGAAACAAAATTCATAAGTATTGTGAGTTTTAGAAATCTCACTGCCTTCATTATCCTGAGATAAAATTTTCACTATTTCATCTTCCTATCTAGTCATGACTGGCCCACCACTCCTAGAAAGACCCATCATGGGCTCAAGCCATTTATTTTAACCCCAAATGTCACCCATTTTTCACCATGTCTTTCCTTTTGGCCCAAATCATCTATTTTTCTTACCTACAGGATTCCCTACTACTATTCAAACCTACCAATCAAATAGCCTTGCTGTCTCTTCCTTAATGTTCTCACACACTGATTTTTTCTATAGACCCTTTGGATAGTCAAGTATGCTAGATCATAGGTCTTAAAAACACACTAAGCTTATCGCAGGTCCTATCTTATACTTGGTGATCCCTAAGTCTAAATCTCTATCCAAAATCCAAGTCCAAAGGTCCCCATTAGGTCACCTAAGGTTTCACTGAGTCATAGGATGGATTTGGTGCCCAACAAGTTATTCCTTCCTGCATGAAGAGGTTGCATTCAAAGGGGAATAAAATCAAGAATTTTGACCCAAAGTCATTCAAGAAAAGCCTCCTTGGCTTAGAGCACAAACACTGCAAGGGACAGCTGCCCTTGTTCACATTTTTTAATGAATAGCCAAGGTTACCACTAGCAATAAGAAGAGGCAAGGTAACAGGATGTGATTATCACCAGGAGGTAGACACAGATAATAAAAAAGCAACATGTCTATAGGTAAAAGAGTATCAGGGTTTTTTTGGTAGATTAACAAAACAATGATGACAAGAAAAATCATCTCAGAGATTTCAAGGACAACAGCCTCCTCTTATGGTTATTACCAAAATAGCATTTCTTCACCTGCACTAAGAGAAGAAAGAAAAAGAGTATCAGTTTAAAGGGGATCATTTTACCAAAGGGTAGAAAAACAGAGTTTTTAAAATATAAAGTTGGGCATAAGTTATTGTCAAAACAGTCCTAAAAAGGCAAAGTGTAACCTCGATATGCATCTCAGCAATAGACTCCCGACAAAGGCCTCCATGCCAAAAATATTGTTCCACCTAGATGATAGAGGCATAAGTAAAAAGTTTTTCCAAAAAATGTCAAAAGTGTGTTCACGACAAATATTAGTCAAAAGCACACTAAAAGATAGGAGACATTAACTTTACAAAAGTGGGTTTGATATTTTTAAAATTTCTTTTCAAAATCAAATATAAAGGTCACTTGAACCTTCCCCATGTATCATTTTCCATTTTCAAAGAGAAGAAAGCCATTGAGGAGAATTATTTTTGGTTTTCAAACCGAACTGTGAAAATTATCGGGCGCTACGCACCGAGGTCGGCGCTACGCCCCTGGCCTCTAGCGCTATGCATAGAAGGGAGGCAAGCAGTGTTAAAATACACTATGATACATGCTCATGGCCCAGTGCTGCGCACCTGGCCCGACGCTATGCATAGGCCCACAAAAGACTAGAGGCACTCGAGGCACCGCCCAGTATGCACAAGCGCTGCACACCAGCGCCGCGCACAGGCGCTACGCACCGACCAAGTTTCTCAAATCCTCTCAAAGAGCTCCAAAAATCCAAAATCTGTCTTCAAAACTTCTGCAAGAAAAGTCTAAAGGTTGGTGAAATTTGTCTCCTCCCAGGCTCTATTTTTTTTTAAAACAAGAAAGATATCCATAGTCAAAATTAGCCCAAAACCCTAGACTATGTAAAGATCAATTACTTAGTTTTTGAGTTAGGGTTTTCAAGTGAATTTGGTTTTGAGTACAAAAAACATGATTGGGTGACTGTAGGTTAACCTCTAAACCCCAAGTGCAAGCTCTAAAAAATCATTTTCACCGTAGTTTTCCTTTTGCAAAAAATTTGACCTAAATCTACTAAAAGCACTTATTTTGCCCAAAAACCCTCAAGAAAGGTTCAAAGGCCCTACTGTTGTTTTTATACCAGTCATCATGTCAGAGGGAGATATTCATACCAGTGGTGATGAGAGTCATACTCCCACCAAACCAAAACATCATGGAGGAAAAGCAAAAAGATTTGAGCCCTTAGAAACCACTCCACTCACTTCATCTCCTATGATCCTTTCATGCTTCCAGGATGTAGGGTGTTACAGATTTTGTGAGAAGGTCAATCAAGTTAGCAGCCATGCAGACTTAACTAGATTATTCATTTGTAGCTTGCAAAACCATCAAGTCAATTTGGCAGCAGTACAATTTGAGCTCTCATCTGAGATCATTTCCAAAGCAACAGGTATACCAGACATTGGTGAGGTGTGGTTCAAAAAAAAGAAGTTGGAGTTGAGCTATTATGGGCCCTATTTGAAACCCAACTATCAACAAAATTGTAAGGCTATTTTCCCTTTTTCTCATTTGTTGGAGAGGTATGCTGCATTGATGAGGCAGATTATCAGTTATTTCACATGTCAGGGGAGATACTCTCAGATCTACTCATAAGGTTGCTGATGCATTTTACCAGGGTCAAGATGATGAACCTACCTTACTAAATTTTCTGAAACATTGATAAAATGGCCTCAATTGTCAAGAAGAAAAGCTATGACCACCAAATGCCAAGCCTTTTTCATCACTCCCTTATCAAAATGTTTGTCCTATACCAGCTAGAGCAACAAGGAATGTCTTGGGAAACCTTCATCTCAAATTATGTGTTTGCAAACCCCCGGGCCTTCATCCAGCAAAACTTCCCTTCCACTTCACAACCATCTACCTCCACACATCCATCATCTCCCCATGTGCCTTCTCCAAAAATAATTTCACCTCTTACCTCCTCCCCTAAATTTCCAAGTGAAGGGGCTGACAGTAGCCCTAGTGAAGAACAAATAGGAGGCAAAATTCAAGAGGAAACTGAGATGGATAATGATGGACAAGGAGGGAGCAGTGAATAAGAAGATGATGAAAATGAAGAAAATGATGAAGAGGAGGGAAGTAGCCATGAATAAATTAGCGATGGAAATGATGAAGTTAGTGAAGGTAGCCACAAAGATGGAAGTGGTGGGCAAAATGATGAAGAGACACAGCAAAGTGATGAGTAAGAACATCAAGGTGAGGAGGAAGAGTAGGTGATGAGCAGGATAGCCATTAAAGCACACCAAGAAGTCAAGGAAAGATTCATGACTGTCTTGACAAAAATCAGTTCAAGCATGACAAAGAAATTCAGAGTGAGGCATGGGAAAAAAATATCAAGCAAACTAAAGGCCAAAATGATGATGACACTGCCTTTAAAACTCCCATTGTGACCCCTCTCACATGCACATATCACAGAGGGAGAAGAGATGTGCTTGCTGCCTCTAAAAGGCAAAGGGCCATCACTTCTCAAACAGCCAAAATATTGGACAAAGGCAAAGAAAAAGTGGAAAAGGTTGAATAGAAGGTACGGGTAAGGAGGAGAAAAAGGATCAAAAGGACTTCTCAAGGCCCTCTTTTTGTTGATCTAGACAGTGATAATGAGGGCAAAGGGATGAGTACGAAATTGCTCCTCTTAGAAAAGGATGCCTAGCTTCAAGAATGGGAAAAATACTTTGAAAGGGCACAAATGGTCATCTAATATTATAAACAGGAGCATAAAAATTTCAAATAGGTGAAGAGGGGCCTTGCCTTGCAGAAGAAAATGGTCAAACACTATGCAAGGAAGAGCATGCTTGCTAATGCCAAACTCAAGCAAGCCCTCATGGAGCTAGAGAAGATAAAAAAGACCAAAGTCCATGAAAGCCTTGTAATCTTGGCTGATGCTTCTTAGCAGATGTCTAAAACCCCTTGAGGGGTCTACACGCCAATTTTGAGGCAAACCCGGAAACTTTTTGCTTTTTCCAAATTTTGACCCCTAGGAGTGTAGCACCGTAGGTGCTATGCACAAAATTGGGGCATCTTCAGCTGCTGGAGTTTACATTTTTAGATTTTCCATGTCACCAATAGTCTACCCACAAAATTTCAGGTCAATTGGAGCATTTTTGCCCCCTCAAAAGGTCAAAAAACCTCAAAAATGACCTTTCTGCCTCCTTTTTAGGCATGGCACTGCGCACAGAGCAGTCTTGGTAGATTTGGCTTTTCAGCAGGTAAATGGCATCCATTCAGCACAAATCAAGTATTTTTCGAAATTATACTCATCAAGCTTTCCAATGAGCCATCACGGGGCCAAATCCGATGCCGGGAAGGGGTCCAAAACTCAGCTGCAATAGACCTTATTTTTTGCTGAAATGGCGCTACGCACAGAGACAACTTTTTGCCAAAAAGTCAACAAAAGACACTGATTAATGACAAATTGGTTTTTTAATGTTTTTTTTTGGACAAATCACTCCTGATTTGATTTGGAAGTTATGTTTTGATTTTTTTCATTTATTATCTTATCTCTTATGTGTCTTGGGCCTTGCATGGTCATTAAGCACATTTATGACATTTATGGCTAAATTAGGGTTTCTGGAATCCTCTTACGGTTTCCACCTCCTCATTTGCTCCATAAATAGAGCCTAAGGCTCTTATGTATTAGTTGGATTTTGATGACTTATGCTGAAGCAAATACATAGTCTCTTGGAGTTTTCGATAACGATTTTATGTCTTGGAGCTCATGCATGCCTTGGTTTGCTTGTTGATGGATAAAGACTGTTTGTAGGATTCATAAGCTAGGTTGATGGTGAAGTGTTTCTTATGTTTATGTTTTCTAGTTTTCCATTATGTTTTCCATCTTGCTATGTTGTAGTAGGACAAAAAATTTAGATTAAGAAATGTTTCCTGATGGCACCTTACTTCTGTTTGTCCTTCACTACCTTAATGTTTTCTTCTGTTGAGATATGTTAGGGAATCCATCTCTTGCTCTCTAAGAATTCCTTAGCTTTTCCATTTCTTGAATGGTTTAGATCAGTTAGTTTCAAGTATGATTTATGGCTAGCCCTGCATATTGTGGCCACTGAAATACTCTGTCCTTGGAATCTCCTCTTTAAAGTAGCTTTGCCTAGGTTTGTCAATGAAGTCTATTTGAATCATGCTCTTTTCCTTTACTAGCTAAATCTGTTTCAAAGAACCTGCACAGCTGTAACTTTAGATGTTCAGAGTTTTCTCTTCTTCTATGGTTATAACTACTTGTGCATCTTAAATGTTTTTATGCTCTTGATAATGAAATCTATGAAAGTTAAATAAGTTTCTTTCCTTTATATAATTTCATTTGAATGTTTGTCTTGGATAATCATCTATGTTCAGTTTGAAATCAAATGGATTAGGTTTCACTTATGCCTTTGATTCTCTTTCCATGGTTATGATTTTCTAACTCCCTTAGTCTAAAAAGTTATTAAGGATTCAGTTCTTCCCTTCACTATCTTTTATTCTCAAGTTTAATGTTCATCTCATCATCCACCACAACCTCAAAGACCTACCAACCAAGTTATAATTTCCCTGAAAATGCTCTTGAAACCATTTATGAACTTATCATGACCTCATTAGACTCCATTTCCCAATGACTTAACAATATTCCATGTTTTCTATATCAATCCATCTGAGCATCATACCCAAAAAAAACAATCAAAATACCCTGCACTTAACATCTAGCCTAAAATCAACCCTAATCGGAAAAACAAGTTCATGTCTTTTCACCTAATAGAGAGATCCCTCTCTGAATCTAGGAAGGCCAGGTCCTTGGATTCCAAAGCTTGGTTTGATGTTACCCCTGTCCATTTGTATCTCAATCAATCTAGCAAATTATGGGGAGCTAACATACTGATATGAGTCTGCATCAGTACAATATTGTAAGTAGTTTTCCATCTAATAAATATTGAAGACAGAGATAATAACAACAGTGGTTTTCTCCCGAATTGGGTTTCCACCTTAAATCTTGGTTTTCATGTGTGGTTCTCTTGTGTGATGTTTTATTCTACTGTTACTACACATATTTGTTGATTATCTAACAGATGCATGACTGATAAACTGATTTAAAGTTTTTTTTTTTAAATGTGTTTCTAAACAATAAAATTATATAAGTATACGCTAGTTTATTTTGGTATATTCATGTGTATATGCGAGTTGGGTTCATAAAATCCACGTATGGAATTCATTAAAGGAAAAGAAAAATATTTCAGTAATCTCTAAATACTTTACCCCCCCCGCCCTCTCAGTATTTTTCCCAACATGAGTTGATGCAACAGTTAGAACAGATTGATAACTCCATCACCCATACTGTAGACCATTGGGTTGACAACATTCTGGGTGGGTTTGTGACAAAGTTAGTGGTAGATAAATTTGTGCCATATTCTAAACCAAAAATGAGGTTTTTCAAGGGACTGAGAGTTAAGTTCATATGCTCTCTGCCTTTATTGATTAAGATGTTATTCTATGAAAAGTTTATTCTATGAATTCACAATGAGTGAATGACCCCAAGCGAAGTTGAAAGAAATACACACAATGGAAAGTACTTTCGAGATAACTAGAGAGGAGACAGATCTGTATACAACCCTCTAAGAAACACGCCTAATAGTGATACATAGATTAGTGAGGCTACGCATGCCATAGGTATCCCTCCAACTAACTCGTAGTCAAACTCGCGTAGGGGTAATTCATATCCTACTCCACCTCCTCCACCACCAGGAGGCAATATGGCTATGCATATGAAGCTACCCGCCTTCAAGGGTGTGGGTGATGGAAATTTGGAGAGATTTTGGTTTGTCGCAGATGTAGTATGGACTATGAAAAATTTCAAAACTAATGTTGTCAAGAGGGCACAACTAGCTATGGTGTTTGAGGGTTGTGCGCTCGATTAGTTTATGGGATATCTGGCATAGAACGCTGATCCTAATGTCTATGAAATCAAGAAGGCCTTAAAGGAGCCGTTCAGAAAACAAAATTCCTACTCAGAATGTGTAACAGAGCTAAAATAAATCTGACAAGAACCAAACCAATCTATTTGGGAGGCATATCAGTGATTGAAGCACACTATCAGCGATGGCGGATTTATCTATGATGATAAGCAGCATAAATAATGGTTTATTACCATGCTCCTGCCACACATGTAAGACCCTTTGAATCAACATAAAATTGATTCTTAGGCTGAGTCTCTTGAAGTATCCATGAAGCTAGAAGCCGCCCCCAGAACTCATGACTAGTTTGGAGCTCAAAAAATCCAAAATCGGTTAGAAGAAATGCACTTGGAAATCAAGAACCTGAGTAGATATAGAGGGAAAGAATTCATCACAGATGTATGGTGTATATGATGTAAGGGTTCTGGTCACACAAAATATCAGTGTACCTTACTTCAAGATTACATGCAAGCGGGAGGACAAATCCGTTGTGACCCAGGGATGTTGCAGGACTGAGTGGTACTCCCACACTATGGTGTGCTGACTGTCAAGTGGCTAGATGACATGACACAAAATCTTACCCTCAATTAGGAAGTTATGTACTAGAATTGAATAATCAATGGCGTAGGTTTTTCTCTTCGGTTGGCCATGATGAGCACCACTGTCGCACATTTGATATGATGATAGACAATGCCAACCTCTATAGAGTACAAGTTGGCCCATCTTCACCATCAACCCCCTCTGTGCATGGTGGATCTCCAGCCATAGGAAGGGGAGGAGGGAGAGGTGGAGGTGCAGATCTCAGAAGAGGAAAACTAATCTGCTACAACTGTGGAGATGTTGGGTACTTTGTGCGCGATTGTTCGAGCCCTACACAAAAATCTTGTAGGTATTGTAGATAGTTTTATCATGCTATTGAAGATTGTTCCGTTTTGATTGCTAGAATGTAGGAGAAACAAAAATAGACACCTACACAAAATATACAAATGGTTAGAGTTGAGCTGCGTGATGATGGTCTGATTGTAAACATAATTACATGTAATGGTGTTTCCACTAGAGAAGATGAAGTAAAGAATGTTGATGGAGAACCATCGATCAGGAAGGCTTCTGAAAAAAAGAAGGACTCAACTTGCATAGGGAAAAGGAGACTTTTATAGAAGTTAGAAAGGATTTTGTTGCTGCAGGCACGTCCACATACAAGTCAAGCACAAAAGCAAGGATCGATGATGAATTCAAACCCTTATTGCGAGCATGCATCAAAATATTGTGTAACCATAAATAAGTTGACAACTTGTAGGCTCTAATAGATAGCTACGCAGATAAGGAGTTGCCTCAGACTGAGAGTAAGGCTTTAAACAAGATCTACAAGAATAAGAAGAGAACTAGTTAGAAGATGTGCATGACTATGAAAATTGTAGAGTATGATATGGATCACGTCATTTTGTACTTGGGATCTGATGCAAATGTTATACCTAAGTAGACTTGGAAGAATATGGGTGAACCAAAGCTATAATGGTCCACCATTCAGTTGCGCATGACGAATCAGCAGAAGATTATTACAATGGGAATACTCCCACAGGTTCTGGTAGACATTGCTGGATTAAAGGTAAGCACAGACTTTGATGTAATACAAATTGTGGATGATGAAGACCCCTACCCTGCACTGCTAGGTTTGGATTGGGTCATTGACATGGGGGGCATCATGAACTTGAAGCACAAGAGTATGATCTTTCAAAACAATGGTACTCGGGTTATAGTACCTTTGGATAAGGCAGAAGGAGAGAGATATACAACACCAGTGTGCAAAGGAGAAGATGTTGACCATATCTACAAGTTGAATACATGAGATGAGGATTGGATCAACCCTACTGCTGATGGGATGCTGAATTGGGAAAAGGATATCTCATGCTTCTTGGATTCGGATGGGAAAATGGAAAACTGGCAGAATCGCCTGCATGACGTTTCTACGTTGCATTGCCTCAAAGTAACTAAAAATTTTCGATGCATCTCCTTGGAGGTATGGGAATTACCCCATTTTGATGGGTCTAGCAAGGTTGTTTTATTTTTGGAAAAAATGGAAAAGGATGTCCGAATAGAGAGAAGGTTATGGGAACTCGATCTTGCCATGCGTGAAACTCCAACATTGTTGCGTGTAGGAATTGCAGTTAAGAAAACTCCTTTCAACACTTAATTGCCAACCTGGGGGTTTCGTAAACTTAGAGATGAAGCACAGGAAATGACAGAAATGGTATGAAATTTTCCTATCTATATTCCTAATTCTTTAATCAAAATATTGCAGAATTGAAAAGAAAGATCACATAGTGATTTACACCAAAGAAATTCTAGTGCTGGAATGTGAAAGAAAGTACTTTACGAAGAAACCAAATAAAGGAACTTCCACACTACTGTAAACAATCTTGATTGCTGAGGTAAAATTCTATGTTTATCTCAAGTATGGGTGTTGGCAGGTTAACAAGTGGTCCATTGAAAAGATCCACCTTCTTGAAGGATTTTCCTTCTAACACCAAGTTGTTATTCATGTACTCCTACAGTATGCTTGCACTAGTACAGGTACAAGGCTTGTGTGTGGGAAGTATCTTTTACACTTATACTGGATATTTATGTCTTTATGTAGGCATTAGGGGAATTTTGAGGTCTAAAATAGGCATCCTAAGAAAAATTTACAACCAAAATAAACTTTATAAGAACCAATAGGATTCAAGATGATGATGTCAACCATGGGGGATGATTCACCATTCTTTAAGTAAAGGGGTAAAAAGATTAAGAATTAATAAAATAATAAAAATACTTTTTCAACTCATATTTTCAACTTATCTCCCAAAGGTTTTACTCAAATTGCGAGTTGGAGTAATCGTTGGATGCAAAATTTAATTTCTCATCCAAGGAGTACCCATGTTGCATACTTTTGATGGACCCTATTACATGAAAAATGAGAAATACATGAAAAACGTGATTGCAATCACGTTTTTCATGTATTTCTCATTTTTTGTGTAGCAAGATCCATCAAAAGTATTGAACATGGGTGCTCCTTGGATGAATAATTAAATTTTGCATCCAACGAGTAATGTCGCTCGAAATTTGAGTAAAAACTTTGGGAGATAAGTTGAAAATACGAGTTGAAAATGTAGTTTTTTCTTTTTTCTATCTAAAATTTGATGATGTAATCAAATATTATTTTATTATTTCTACTATTATTTTATAATTTCCTTAGGAGGCTCATTTTAGACCTCAGAATTCCCCTAACAGGCTCTAAGCTTCGGGCTTAGAGCACTCTGTTCGTGTAACAGGATATTGGTTCCTGTACCGGAACATAGATTCCTACACCAAGTTTTCCAATTACTTTCAGGAAAAATGAAAGGGTGTGCTAACTATGAAAAGAATTTTTAAAGGCGAACAAAATTTTGAAATAACTTGCACACGCAAAATAATGCTTCAACCAAATGCAATCTCGCAATGAA
This sequence comes from Pinus albicaulis, assembly GCA_034641835.2. NCBI lineage: Eukaryota > Viridiplantae > Streptophyta > Pinopsida > Pinales > Pinaceae > Pinus > Pinus albicaulis. The sequence goes on along the minus strand of JAXQQM020079742.1, from coordinate 70,859 downwards.
AATGGACTTTAAAATAAAACAAACTTCAAAATTCAAAGCTCACATTCTTCAATGCAGTCAAAGAAATTATCAAAGTATGACATCAGGCTTTATCCCTGTAATAGTTACCCACATAAACTAGATATTCCTTAAATATTATTAACTCAGAAAGGTTCACTTTAATTATTCAGATTAAGTTTTAATCCTTTCCTTTAAAAAATATGAAGTGCAGCCACATATCGATGTGTTGTATCAACGTTCATTCATCAATTAACAAAGCATCTTTAATTCCTAATATTTTAAGTCGTAATATTAAAAATACTTTTATCTGATAACAAACACTCACTTGAAGAAATATATCGAATTTATTATGAAAGAAAGGAATGAAACAGCTTTGCTGTAATGAACCAACAAAATCAAGTTGCAGTAATTATAAATTCACTAGTGCAGGAATAACGTGCTTGCATGATCCAGGCATAAGTAAACTAAGATTCGGAAAAGGAAATGACCGAAGGTAAATCAAACTTAATTAACGTTCACGCCACAGATCCGTCACACATTGACTAAAATGAAATAAAACCAGAATTCTTATGAAATAATAAAGCATAAACCTAATCCACACTTTTCATTCAAATGAAATCAACACATACCTTTAATGAAACAAAAGCGAGAGGGTGAATGAGTTGGGTTGGCTGGGCCCTAGCCAACCAGCTCGTTTCCCATTTTAGGAAATTGGAAGCTTCATCACTCAATGACACATCAATAATATATTAAAACACTGAATGAAAACAACATGGTGCAACTCCCTGTATTAATTCCAAATTAGTAAATGTACATCATAAGTTCGAATCTAGCCCAGAACGAGGGCGACAACAAAAAAATTACAATTTCACTAGACTTACAGTAGCATTCCTATCGCTAACTAATTCCTATATGAAATCTACATTTTATACAACCCTTTCGACCTATGGCCATAACGAAATTACATACAATCGTTCTAATCTAAGCCTTTCGACTGAAACAAAATAACAAATAGCATTAAAAAATAAGCCTACAGCTATAACAAAATGCTAATCTAATCGTTGGCCAATGACCTAATATTCGGCCATATCCTTGACTATCCTCCGCTCTGATTTCAACTCGAGATGACCATAACTAAATAGGATGAGTTGAAACGCGATGCCTGCATTAGGTAATGAGCTGTCGCGGAAGTTTAGGAGCAGTCAGTTGCCAATGTTGCAGGAATTTGTCTGCACTCGACCATGTTGATAAAATGATTAATACATTTTCCTATCAAATAATTTAGGAAAGAAATTATTAGTTGCAAGAAATATTAAAGGCATAAAATTAATAAAATGATTAATTAAGTACTTTATAAACCTTAAATATGAAATATAAAGCTAGTGCATGATAGACATGATTCTTGGAATAGTGCAGGAATAAGGAAGCTTATGAGGATAAAACAGAGGTTTATGATTGTGGTTTTGAAGTAGGAAGGGGGTTAAAAATGAATATTTTTCGCCTACCAACATCCTCCCATCCCTAAGTTGTTGTGTGTCCTCACATAACCTTTACCTACAGATAAAAATCCAAAAAAGGAGCCTCCTTTTAATCCTGAACTTGTATGTTGAACCCTGCTTTCACTGTCTTCTTCTTCTTACCTCGAGCCTTCTTAAGTTGCTGGATCACTTTTTTAAGACGTTTATAGAGCTTTGAGGCCCGAAGCTTCCATATCTTGACTTTTTGTTCTATCTCTTTGAATTCTTCTACCAATTCCATTTTTCCTTGCTTCTACACGGTATCCTGCTCCTTCATGGATTGGTTTGATGCTTCCAAGTCATGAATTCGCTGCTCAAGATCTTCTAGCCGATTGGTCAGATACAGGGTGGAGTTCTTGGTTTCCAACTCATATGGTACAAGAATCTATTCTGCAATTGACTATAAACATGTACCATCATCACCAGGGTCTAAGTTACCTCGGCCACCCAATATCTGCATTTCAATATCATCAAGGGTTTCAGTGCTCAGAACTTCAATGTCACCAAGGGTTTTGGCACTAGGGACTTCCATATCACCAAGGGTTCCAGTGCCCCCCATGTCCATCTTACTAAAGGCACCAATACCCTGTGCATATATCTCATCATGGGTTCTAGTACCCTGTACTTCAAAATAATCGAGGGTTTCAATATGTTGCGCCTCATCATCTACCTAACCCTCTACCGGTTCTCTACTTACACTCAGTGTCACTTTTATTTTCTTTAACTTACAAAGGAAGTTTGACAAGGGTATGCCATCCTCCTTCTCTGCATGACCTTCATTAACCACAATATGAGCCGCTGCCTCTGCGAGAATCGATAGATTATGATCTCCGGGTGAAGCCAGTGGTGACTCATCCAAAAAATCTGGGGAGCTCGACTAATCGCGATACTCCCACAAAGAGACAGACCCTCTGTTAGTTGAGTTCTTGGCCATTCTTCTTATGGAGGATGAAATTTCTTTGACATGTTGCTCCTCTGCTTGCACCGATATTTTCTTGCTTTTTCTCTCTATATGGCACGAATTCAGATTCTCTGCTTCTCTTTTCTTTCCTGCATTATTTTTCTTGGATGATTTCCCTATACTTCATGCCTGGAACTCATTCAAAAATACCTCCCACATCATTCCTTTGACCTCTAACTCCTTCTTAACCAGAATCGCGATCAGCTCGTGATGATAAAATTTTCATGGGACCTGACTTGCCTTCCCTTTCTGAACACCTCTCACCATTTTTTCCAAGCTTCTGAGCAGATAATAAGGGAAATTTATGAGTTTTCCCAACTCAAAATGCAATAGGAAATGGATATGGTATAGGAACGTTAATGAATAACATCCCTTGCAGGTAAGAAAATTTTACAATATGTACAGGAGGTCTCACCATTTCCCAAGTATGGCATTATGCAGAAGCCCTTTCTTGTAGTCGACTTTCAGCTTCCAATTGACCACAAATATGCGCTGCATTTTCTTCTCGATTTTCTTCTTCTTAGAACATTTTTCTCCCACGGTTGATAAGCTTGTAGCTTGAGCCATGGATTCTTCTGTAACCTCAAATTACAGTGGGCCTACCTTGGCTCTGCCTCCCTCAAACGTCCTTGTAAATTGTAATGCTATGGATGTATCAAATCCATCAAACTTTTTCAGAAATGGGAGAATTCTTGATTCTTGCAACAGTGCAAGACTATTCCGATACTCAGTCGTTTTCTCTATTTCCTGCACAGATAGTGATTCATTTCTCACAGGCTTCATCTCTAGTTTAATTCACCCCAATTCTCTATAGAAACCTTAGAAATATATCACACTGAGGAATTCAAAGGGTCTGCCGAGAATTATTTCAGTGGAACATAACGGTGAATATCCAGGAAATATCAATATCCCAAAATCTGAGGGGGAGCACGCAGTTGCAGGGGCCTTGTTAGGAATGATGGATGTAACTAAGCCTTTAAAACTAAAGGAAGTCAACATTGGGATTGAGGAATAGCCCAACTTGGCCAAAATAGGACATTATTTGGATGATGACACAGTGGGAAAGCCTACAAAGCCGTTGACAGAATATCAAGACCTATTTCCCACGAATTTTTCTGAGCTCAAAGGAATTGTTGGAGATTTTGGAGTTATGAAAATCACTTTGAAACCAGATGCATGCCCCATCAAGTAGCGAACATACTGGTTAAATCCAAAATATAACCAGAAAGTGAAGGAATAATTGGAGAAAATTGTTGCTATATGAATCATTGAGCTGGTGGAGCAGTCTGATTGGGTGAGCCCGATGGTTGTTCAGGAAAATAAGACTAAGGGAGAAATAAGAATTTTTGTGGACCTGTGCAAACTGAATGATGAATTCATAGTTGACCCCTTCCCTACCCATTTTTCAGATGAAATATTGGACAATGTGGGAGGACAAGAGGCATGCTCTTTTACTGATGGATTTTCAGGGTATCATTAGATAAGAATCACGTTGGAAGATCAAGGTAAGACCACTTTTGCAATAGAATGGGGATCCTTCCAATACACAGTCATACCTTTTGGGTTGAAGAATGCACCTACTATATTCTCGTGCATAGTAGTAGTTGTATTCAAGGAGTTCATGCACAAGTTTCTAGAACTGTACTTTGATGATTGGACTGTGTTTGGACTACTAAAGAAGAATGTTTCCAACTTGTGCATGGTTCTCGACACTTGCAGGAAGCATCATATCTCTCTTAACTTGAAGAATTGTATATTATGTGTTCCTTTTGGAATCTTGTTGGGGAATATTATTTGTCAGCAGGGGTTGATAGTATATCCTTCCAATATTGTAGTTATTATCAACATGGAGGTACCTACCAATGAGAAATAGTTGCGCTCTATTCTAGGACACACAGGATATTATATAAAATTCATCCAGGGCTATGCTCTGATCACTGCACCCATGGAGAAATTTATAAAGAAATATGTGTCCATTTTCTGGGATGAAGAATGCCAAAATATCTTTGAGCTACTGAAGGAAAATATGGTTACTGCGCCTATTCTAATATTCCCTCAGTGGTCCAAGTTCTTCCATGTGCACGTTGATGCATCGGGCATTGAACCTAGCGTTTAGCATAGCCAGGAGAAGGAGATATTGATCACCCTATTGATTTTGCAAGTAGGAATCTCTCCAGCGCAGATCACAATTATTCAACCACAGAGAGGTAAGGATTGACTATGGTCTACGCTCTACAAAAATATAGGAATTATTTGTTAGGAGGGAACTCTAAGATGTTCACTGAACCCTCTGATTTGAAGTACCTGGTCAACAAGCCTATTTTGGGGGGGAATATTTGTAGATGGATGTTGCTATTTCAAGAATATGATTTTGAAATGATTGTTAAGCCTGGTAGATTGAATGATGGACCTGATCACTTATCACACATTAAGAATGGAGAGGAACCGACCAGTCTAGAGGAGGGACTAACCGATGCACAACTCTTTGCTATTAAAGTGGTTGATGAACACTTTGCAGATATCATTCACTTTCTAACTATTGGTAGTGCACCTGCTGAATACTTGGTGCAACCAAAGAAGGAGTTGGTTTCACCCGTAGTTGACTTTACATTGATTGCTGGTCATATGTACAAGTTGGGATCGGATGAAGTGTTAAGAAGGTATGTATTAGAACATGAAAGGAAAGACATCTTGGCTGAAGATCATGGGGGAGTGGCAGGCGGCCACTATGTAAGGAAAGCTACTACGCAGAAGGTGTTGCATGCTGGGTTATGGTCACCCACACTGCACAGTGATGCACATGCATATTGTCAAGATTGTGATGCATTCCAAAGAATATGGAAACCATTGTGCATAGATGATATTCCATTGGAGCCATAGATGTCCCTGTAGGCTTTTGATAAATGGGCCACAAACTTTGTTGGACCTACTAATCCTCCTGGTAAAAATATTGGCGTGTGCTATATCATCGATGTAACAGATTATGTAACCAGATTGGCAGAAGCCAATCCAATAAAATATTGTACTACAGACACTACTGTGCAGTTTATTTTTGAAAATTTCTTGACTATATTTCGGTGGCCAAATATATTGATGAGTGATCGGGGTAAGCACTTTGTTAAGGAGACCATTAAAGCTCTGAGAGAGGAATTCTAGATACATCACCAGAAGAGTACTCTCTATCACTCTAAAGCAAATGGTGGAGTGGAATATTTTAACAAAATCCTGGAGAATAAGCTCACAAAGGTTTGTAATACAAACCATAATGATTGGGACATGCGCATCCCTTATGTTTTATGGGCTTATAGGACTACATGAAAGAATTTGACTGGTAAAACACCATTCAGGATGGTTTATGGCCAAGAAGCAATCATGCCAATGGAATACATCATCCCAAGCCTGTGCATTGCAGCATTCATTAACATGGTTGAACCAGACATAATGGAGGAATTTCTATCACAATTGGTTGCATGAGAGGAGGATTGATTTATTTCCAAATTTCATCAGCAAGTACAGATGGCACGTGAAAATGTTTGGCATGATAGGTACATCGGGCAGAAGGCATTCAAAGAAGAAGATATAGTTTTATTATATGAAATTCAATTTGCACGCCACCTAGGGAAGTTCAGAAAGCATTTTTTGGGGTTGTATATTGTGAAGGATATCACTAATGGAAGTGCAGTGCACTTGGCCACGCTGCACGGCAAGAGTCTTCCCAGGCACATCAACAGAAGCCGACTAAAGTCATATAAGGATAACCTTGTGCCTACCAAATGAATATATGGTCGGAGAAACTAAATCCACTTATCTACAGCTTCCCAGAGTACATACGCAGGCACGTGCGACATGAGCACAGAGGTTGTGCGCAGTGGGAAAACTAGCCGTTGGAATAGTAACTATGGGTGAAAAATGGGTTTTACCGTGGATGGAGTGGGTTTTCTACAATTAACAAGGATATATTAAGGGAATTTTGACTGTTTGTATGGATATAAGGCACAATTAGTGAAGTTCCAACCATTTTTACCATTGATCGTCTATAAAAGTAAGGAGGCGAGTCGCATTCCATTCGTTTTTTGTTTGAGTGAATTGCGCCCTCAAATTATCATTGTGCACTATATGTCTAAACATGATACCCCCGCATCTAACGTGAGTAACCCTGATTTTATCTTCAAGCCCAGAATGATGGCCACTGACCACTCTCCTGAGATTTTGCAGTTTGAGGAGCACTCTATGCCACTTACGATATCCACTGGACTAGGCTCTAACAACGTACATGAAGTTATCCCTGAAGTGTATAAAGTCATGTCAACACCTTCCAAGGGAAAGGGTAAGTTAGCCAAGGGGTCGATGTCGAAGCCACAAACATCTCCTAGAAAGATCATGCCCCTGCTTTAGGTGTCAAAGGATAGGTCTCCTATAGGTGACCTAACAAAGAGACCCATGACCATGGCTGAGGAGGCCACACTCTTTATCGAGCCCATCTCGTGGCTCCCAAAGTATGTGAGGTAACGTAGACCCTCTATGAATGCACCAAAGGATTTGGATACAGTACTTGACTACCTTCAAATTCCATTGATCCTATAGGTGGTCACATTGGAGGGGGATATGTTTGGAAATATCAATTTGGTAAAGTTTGATGACTATGATCTAGAAAATGAGAAGCAATTCCCTAAATTGGCGCCAACATTCTAACTTGAGCATGTTGTGTATGGTGTATTAGTGAAAGTAGAGCCCATGACTTTGGTGCGTAGGTTAAGTAATGCTATAATTCTCAATTTGTTGAGGATTCCTCACTTCAGCTGATATCCCATCACGGATATATGTGTGTGCCACATACTCGCGTTGGTGCACGATGGGTGCCTTTGGATCCAGAGTAGAATTCAAATCGATGCCGCACTGATCCACCGGATCACCAGCCTGCCAAAGAAAGGGCCCATCCCTATGGTTGAATATGGCAAGAGACAGGAGTTGAAGGTAGTTGCTAAGGTCAGGAAGGACTAGAAGGTGGGACGTGATACTGTTTCGGGAAATAACTCTCTAGAGGTCGTTGGGTCAAAACCTCCATAGATCAGGGCATGCTATTCAAGAAGGACTCACACAACCACACTTGTACGTTAAAAACTAGATAACATCGATTGTAGAACTCACCCATAGATCCTACGTTTGATGTAGATCTCGCGGGGTCCAAACCCCCAGCAACCCTTCTTCCTCTTCAACCTAGAAATCAAGAAAGAACATGCACGGAAATCTAGTTGTACATCATATATTTCTCCTAAATGTCAGTGTAATCCATGTGAAACATCATATAAACAATAACAAATGCTTAATTAATAATCTTTTCACATATGCAAGCAGACATTAACACGTGAATTTGGGAACAAGATGGTTCTTCTTCATTACGAAGAGCATGTACAATAATAGAAAAGTGGAGAGATCACCTGAATCCTTCCACGATCTTCGAACAAACCGTCCTCTGGATCCGTCCCGTCCTTGCCTCGCTAGGATTCCTTCAAGACTTGTGCACACGAGATGACATATAAGCTGATGAACATCTCTAGGAAACAAGGGTTTCCTGTAAAAATCTAGGAAGTGCAGGAGGCATGGGAAATCAGACTTGAATGGGGCTCCAACAGAGTATAATGTCTATAATTTTCTCTCTCCCTTAGGCCATGCATGTGAGGGGCTTTTATACTCCCTCAAAGTAGTTTCAATCAGTTGGAAACAGTTGGCCATGGGCTGGGGTGGTTGAATTATGGGAATAACCATCAACCCAGCCTTGAAAATAGGGATTTATATATATATATATTTAATGATTTTAATGGCATATGCGGAAAAGTATCTATGGACTCGCGTATACACGTGGAAAAGTCTGGGCATACCCGCGTATGGGATTTTAAACACTGTTTTTTATGAACTTTACTCAAGTCTGTGGGAATGGGTGCCCAAGGCCAAAGAGACAATCATGAATCACATGAGGGTGAAAAATGATGCTATAACAGATGCCCCTTAATATATGAGGACAGAAGGGGTACATGATGGCCGAAATGTATTATGTGCATAGAAATAACTTCACAAGGACAAGAGAGGACGTCACCAGATTTCAGCCTGCCAAAAACCAATGAAAGAAAATAGAGAGTCATCTAATGTCTGAGGTGGGCATACCCATGCTCAGTCAAAAATATATCCATATAGAAAGTACAGAATAGATCCAGAATGTATACAAGTATAGCTGAACTGAAAGTACACAAAGAATCATCTGAGCAAGGCCTGGAAGTACAAGTCGGAATCAATGTCCAAGTATCACATATAGAAAATTGATCAATGATGCTGAAAATAGATGTCTGATCACAAAAGTAACTGAATCTCCAGGTACCAAATCATAAGGGGTGGAATACATGGTACAATCACGCAACTCGGGAGCCAACATATAGGATGCTGTTGTACTGACACTACAACATATAAGGGTGGATGGAATCACTGGCAGAAACTGAATGGACTATCAAAGGTGAACTGAAAGATGCTGATGCAACTCGAGGTCTTCACCGATCACTATGGCACAATTCTACACAATGGGAGTAAATGAGCTGAAGTCGACCATGTGAGAAATCGTTGGATTACCGGTCAATAATTTATACTGTTAACCAATGCGAGACAACCCACCAATAATGAAAATGAGTTTCAAGGTGCCCCAGTACAATCTAACAAGTGCGAATAAAGGAGTTAAAGTCAAACACTTGGAAGAATCTACCAATCAGGAAGCAATGATGAATCCCCACTGTCGATAGCGAAGAGTCTGCCACTGATGACTGCAAACCCTAAGGTACTGATAAAAGACTCTAGATCTTATTCCTAGAGCAATGAGTCGGAGTTGATGGGAAAATATATGCTGGAAGGAAGGCATTAAGGCATCCCACATCAATCCAATGCGAGTGTAACCCGCAGGCCAAGATTTGGAAGGAATCGGACGAAGCAGAGTGACAGAACCAAACCGAAGTACGTTTCCGACATGCATAATATGAAGCTAGCGCATGGAAGAAGCCCTATGAACCAACCAATAATGAAAGCTGACATAGAGGCGAGATATCCACCGATAGGGTCAAATGGAAATCAAGGTACTGCACGAATCCCAAGTGTGATAATGTATGTTGACGTCGAACATAGGGGAAACCACTCAGTCAAAGACCCATAATGATGATCAAATGTTGAGCACAAGGTCACCTATCAATGATGGAAATAGGGCCAGGGTGCGGCTCTAGGTTTACTCCTAGAGCAATATGTCGTAGTTGATCAGAGACAAACCCACCAGCAAGAACTCAATGGAGACCTTATCAAACCAGCATGAGTAGAAGACCAAAACATCTGATGTGATAGGACAAGATACTAACAATACTAGGAAGGCAGACTGAATAATGAGTCAAGAGACACCACAGAATGGCCAACTCTGGTTAAAATTCCCTTGAACAAAAGCACGACTCGTGATGAACATGGCAGTAAAAAGTGACACTGTATAAGTCTGTTATGCAAGAGGCAAAAGCAAACTCTCCATATGATTGGAAGAGATAACCAACCAGAGGATAACTAACCAGTGAAACAAGGCAAAGGTTGAACCTAGTTCAAAACTAAAACCATCCCAAATGAAGGAAATATATAACTGTATGTGCTTTGTTCAAGGGCGACAAACTGATACTGTACTGCCATCAAATTATGAAGTAACATCCCATTCTCGCTCTTTTTTTTAATATTTGATTTTTTTGTCTTTTTTATATAATAAGCCTAAAAAGGAATAAAAGAATGCTATGGTACAATGGATAGAATGAGTATCAAGAAACAGATGCACTATTTCTTGGGATAGGAACGATCCTATGCTCAATGCAAGGTGGCGGAAACTAGTCAGCGATACTCAAAGGAATGTTCCATCCATGGGTAAAAAGGGTGACAAGTCGCGATAGCTAAGTGCATGCAAAGGTTAACTTGTACAGACAGTCAAGGTCAAAATATGGCTTAAACATCAAGTCCAAATGAAGCCGGCTAAAGGCCAGGATAAACAAGTAGCCAATATGCAATGCAGTAGTACAACTCAACGACACCAGGGAGCCTCTAGGGTAATAGCCAGAAAAATGATAGTGAAGAAGAAGAAGAATGAGGCTTCAACACATAATTCATGGTGGGACTAAAGAGGACTCCCGAGCCTACATAAAATGCAGCATGGGCAACAAGTGCTAGCGAGGAACAAACTAGTAAGCCCATGTAAAGGAAGGCTCTACCACCAAGTCATGATTAAAAAATCGGCAAGTGAAGTGGGTAAAATACTCATGACCTGATGGGATCGACCCTATGGAAAGTGATTAGAATGGAGGCTAGTATGAAAAATGCAACGGAAAGTGGAGTCCCTAACCTATATGCCAGTGAAGATCATATACCTGCCATGACGGGTCAGCAGTCATGGATCAAAAACCGGAAAAATTCTAAACTTCATCAAAATGTACCTGAAAATATACCAATCTGGGCACTGACAAGCATCCGGGTTATGCATCTTAAGATAGATTGAAAAAATAAGGATAACAATTTTTTGCAAAAAATTTCAATTTCTGGGCATAAATACACATGTTACCTCATATTTGGTTCATTGTTACTTGCTGATTTGGGAAAAAGAGCTCTAGAGAAAAAGCCTCTTTCGTCAAAACAAGAGAAATCGGTGATCAAACTTCGCCAAACTAGTCAGGTAAGCTCTTAATCCATCATTATTATCAATTTTGTCCATTAATAAAGTTAAAATTTGGAAATTTCACTGTGGAAATATTTGTTTTAAATTTTGGTTCTGTGCATATGCGGGTTTGTATGGACCAAGCCGCGTATATACGTGATTGTGTATAGGGTAAGTCGCGTATGCGCAACCCAAAATGTTAAAAAAGCGTTTCTAATGGAAAAATTAATGAATTTTTTCAAGATGACCATCTCTTGGAGGGAACGTGAGCATAGTGCGATTGATAATGAAGTGTTACAAGATCAACGATCGCTCAATGTCCTCTGAAATTGTGGATTGCTCAAATTTTTCATAATGCCAAATATGAAAAGTAACGTCTGGTTGCTTGAAATGCTCGTAAATTATTGGGAACCGGAAGAATATTGCTTCATAATAGATCAAATTCCAATACACATAGAAGTAGAAGACATCTACTTTATTACTGGACTCTCCCGGAGGGGAGACCCAGTAGATTTAAATGGTAAGCCTTTGGGAGGGCTTACAGTGGATGACTATGTCCACGTCTACTGTGTAGAGGGGTCCAAGAAAGTAGGGACCCAAATTTCTATAAAAGATTTAAGAGAGCTGCACATGAAAACTCTCCTGTTTACCATCGGCAGGGTAAAAGTATCTGCTTCCTTGCATCAGGCATCCCGGACGCAGATGAACATATTAGTAGAATGCCTAGTTCATCTATATGATTGGTGCAAAGCTCTACTAAATAACATGAAGCAACAACCGACCTCTATCCGAAAGGCTAAAACAAAGAATTTCGGGTACAGAACCATTCTCAAGACATTCTTCTTTGAGAAGATTCCTGGGCTTCGACCCAAAGTGATCTCTTCAATCAACAGCCCGAGGGACCCAAGAATTGCCCGATGGGTTGATCTGATGAAAAGACTGGGGGGAAGTGAAGTTCCCCGAACCACCTGGGATGACGAGTTCTTCCAATGGTGGGCGGAACAAGTCATAGTAGTGGAGGATTACCCCTATGCTGGGATGGATTTCTGGGGTGATCCAAACCTCGTCCTTCCACCTGGCGTGGCATGGGGCGCAATTGGTAAGATTTCAATTTTTTAATTATGTGATTTTTTTTTTGATGATTTTTTCAATATATGTGAAAAAATGTAAACACAAAACATGTTTTTGATTAGATTCAAAATGACTTACAATATTATGATGACCATGATACAGATGTTGGACCAGTCCGTCCTGAGGGCTACCCACGGCATAAGCGCCGTAGAGGCGAGGTGGATACAGTGGACTCAGACAAGACCCTCCATGCTGTACAGAGGAGCTTGGAGGGGTTAACCCGCCAAGTGCCTATGGCTGTAGTGGAATATTTTCCTAAGGCTATCCAGAGACGGGTAGTAGGAGTACCACGTGACTAGGTGTGGTTATTCCACTGCGTCGCTACTACGCTCGTGTTCTATAGGAACACAAACATTGGGTAGGGACCACAGGATTATATAGATATGATTATTGGATGACTGTATATTTTTGATACTGAACATGATCAGGCATAAGCCCTAATTTTGTACGACATATGGATCCAAATTTTTTATAGTTTTTTGAACACTATGATGATATATATATATATAGTGATTTATGATGTGATATGACAAATGTATGAAAATGGATGATGTTTTTGATGATTAAATTTTATTTTATGGAATGATTAATATGCCAATAAATTGCTTGATTAGCCAATAAGTCTTCCATCCAATTGTCTGCTCGTGGAATATGAATGAATGTTAAAAATTGAAATGATATTTGTAACAAACGTACCCTCAAAAACAACCGGAGTAAAAATGGATCTCGAACCCGATAAGTATTGTTCAACTGTGACACCACCAGCTGGGAGTCCAAGAAAACTACCAACAAATCAACACCCAAAGATATTGCCTCCGAGAGTAGATAAATAACTACAGTGTCTTCTGCTATATTATTGGAAGTAGGACCAATGCAGACTCCTCTTGACACCAATAGTTGACCGGAAGGATGATGAAGCACCCAAGCCGCGGAAGCCAAGTTCCGGGTGTGTCTACTAGAACCATCGGCAAAACCGTAATGACTCATGACATTTGACACAACCTGCCAAAGCAGATCAAAAACATCACCATCACATCAAAGACCTAAAACCAGATATGTACAAAACAAAACTACTATACAAAAGCAAAATGCCAGGCCGAAGCCTAGGCATCATACTTTTTCAAATAGAGCCCATTTCTAGGCTCCGGCAACTCATTTCCTTCAAAATCAACCAAGGTATATGCTCCTTTTTTAAGGAATTTTTTAGCAATAAAGGGGCCATACCACATATACTTAAACTTTCCTGCACCCAGGGCATCCTTCTCTTGGGCATAGACCAAAACAAGGTCGCCTTTCGAGAAAACCCTAGGCTTGACCGCCTTATCGTACTGAACTTTGACTCGTTTCTTATGCGCCTCATTCATCGTGGCGACATCCTGATGCTGCTCATCAAGATGTTCCAGATGAAGGAGATGTTCTTCAAGACTAGAAATGTCAGGAAGAAGTTCAACATCTAACTTAAGAGAAGTAATCTCGCATTCAATGGGAAATACAGATTCCAGCCCGTAAACTAGTTGAAACAGACTAAATCCAATTGCAGTTTTCACTGATGTCCTGTATGCCCAAAGTGCAGGATACAACATGATATGCCAGTTGGATCGAGCTTTATTAATTTTCATTTGAAGAATGGTCTTCAAGAATTTGTTCACGGCTTCCACCTGCCCATTGGCCTAAGGATAATAAGGAGACAAATGCTCCTGCCGGAAACCTAATTTTAGAGCCAACTCAGCCATCATGCTATTCTGAAAATGACTGTCATGATCAGTGAAAATCTCTCTAGGAATACCAAAATGAGCAATAACCTGGTTGAAAATAAAAAGAGCTACAGTCTCACCATCATTCCCAAAGGCAGGCATAGCCTCGACCCACTTCTTAAAGTAGTCTACTGCTACAATAATGTACTTGTGACCTTTAGCTGAAGGCGGGTTACAAGTAGTATAATCAATACCCCACTTTGTAAAGGGACCGGCAGTAATGAATGGAAAAAGCGGAGCTAGATGAGCATGCATTTTTCGAGTATAGACTTGACACGGATGACACTTTTTGACCGACTCCAGAGAATCTTTGAAAATTGAAGGCCAAAAGTATCCAACACACAAGATTTTTTGGGCTGTAGCAATCCCAGATAAATGACCACCACAAGCTCCACTGTGGAAATCATTCAGCACAACCTCAGCTTCTTCGAGATTTAAGCAACGTCTGAGGATTGAATCAACCCCTCGATGGTATAAATCATCACCAATGATTAAGTAATTTTTAGCCAAGTGACGCAACTTATGGCGCTCATCTTTCGAAAAAGTAGAGGGAAACTTTGTAGTTTGAAGATACACAATGATATATCCATACCAAGGATCCTGTGCAGAGATGAGAAACAAATGTTCATCCAGAAAGGATTCATCATAGACTATCTCTTCTCCACAAGGCAACTCGGAGATTAATTCCGCGAAAACCAATGATTTCTTGGACTTGGCAGACATAAAATCAAGATCAAATTCCTGAAAAATTACAATCCATCTATTGTATTTGCCCCCAATCACTCGCCTACTGAGAACAAACTGAAATTGATTGGTTGCTGCCAAAACATAAGTTTTTTGTAGAAGAATATAATGTCTGAGTCGCTATACAGCATGGACAGCTGCTAAAGCTAGCTTCTCTATCAGAGTATACCGAAGTTCAGGTCCTACCAATCCTCGACTATGATAGTATATAACATGCTCTATAAGAGCATCATCCTCCTGAACCAGAACCATACCAATGGTAGATTCTGCTGCTGCAAGATACAAAAGGAAATCCCTGCTATAATCAGGTGGACTCAATAAAGGAGTAGAGGTCAATGCTTTTTTTAAAGCATCGAATGAGTGCTGAGAGAAGTCATCCGAAAAGAATGGAACTCCCTTCTTCAACAATCTCATAAATCCTTTGGTAACTTCAGCATAATTTATGATAAATATCCGAAGAAAATTAGCTTTTCCTTGTAGACTTTCAAGTTGACGAATAGATGATGGGGGAGGCAACCGAAGTATTGCCTCAACCTTGAAGGGATCTACCCTAATCCCTTCTGAAGACACTATGAATCCCAATAACCGACCAGATGTGACCGTGAAAACACACTTGTTCAGATTCAACCTAATCTTGTAGAAATGACATCATTCAAATACTTGACGGAGGTGAGCAGGATGATCAATTCTCTTTCGAGAACGAGCAGCTAAATCATCCAAATATGCCTCGACCATATTTTTGATGTCGTGGAAGGCATATGACATGGCCCGCTAAAACGTAGCCCCAACATTTTTAAGACCAAAAGGCATCTTCTTGTAAGCAAAAGTACCCCAGGGAAAAATGAAAGCAGTCTTATACTGATCTTCAGGACGGATAGTAATTTGATTGTATCCGGAGAAACCGTCCATGAAGGAGAAAATCTCATTACCGGCACACTCATCGATAATATGATCTATAAATGGTGTGGGGTGATTATCTTTCGGACATGCTTTATTAAGGTCTTTGAAATCAACGCAAACTCGAATTGTTCCTTGTTTCTTATCTATGGGAACAGGATTTGAAACCCACTCAGTCAAAGGAACAGGGAAAATAAATCCCGCCTTGAGCAGCTTCTCTACCTCGGTTTTGATAGCTGCAGCCTTCCTAGGATTGATCGGACAAACCTTTTGCCTCACAGGCTTAGAATTTTCGTAAGTCTTGATCTCATGTTGGAGAATAGATGGATCTATACCATGCATTTCCTCATAAGACCAAGCGAACACATCCCTAAATTATTTAAAGAGATCGGTGTAAATCTGAATCTCTTCAGGGGAACATTCAGCCCCGATGAAGACATTCTCTATAACATTGGGATCCCTGGAAATGTTCACTAGGATAGTTGGAGAAATCACAGCCATGTTCCCTTGAGCATATACCTATGTTGGTGCTAAAGGGCTCAGGACTGGGTGAACAGGACCAGGAGACAAAGGACATGGAAAACTTGATTCAACTTAGCTCAAATCAGGTAAAAAGTAAGACTAATGATGCAAATCATCCCATGGTCTATCTATACTAATCATAGCTTCTAGGATGACCTCTTTAGATGGAAGAGTGGTATCAAGGAAATCCTGGACAGAAGAAGAATTGAGTGTCCAAGCCAGAGCCACATCGCCATCCAACTCCTCTCGAGAAAGAGAAGCTGGAATGGACTCTGCAGAGTCAACAATAGATTGATAAGAAATCTCAGTTGCAGACATTGGAAATTCCATTCCACCCACTTGACCTTCCGCTAATGTGGAGGTAGGGAAAGGCAAGGTCCAGGGATCCGAGAAATAATGAGTTTTGAAGAACTCTCTTCGAACAGGAGCCCTGGAGGATGAAATTGCATTTATATGAATGGTAGGAGGTGGAATATCAAATGTACCCATCAAAGAAGAATACATTCCAACCCCTAAATTCTCAACAGGCTGCTTGGCATTATCCACCTTTGTAATAGTTGAGTCAGTAGATGCATTCGGGTCTACAGGAGAACAGTCCAGTTGATCCACTATAACAATCCTCCCTTCGTGGGGGAAACAAATAATTTGAAATAATGAGGATGCAATAGCATCCATCTCATAAATCCAGTTTCGCCCCAACAGAAGGTTGTATTCCAAGCTTGCATCAACTATCTTAACCTCTATATTTACAGTTTTTCCCCTAACACAGATGGGTAAAGCTGGGACAATACCATGCGGTCTGTGAGAATGACCATCAAACGTAGTCAGAAGAGTAGCAGATGGAGCAGCTGCGGGAGATCCAATTCCCTTCTAGCATGCAAGAGACATCACACATGTGGAAGCACCCTCATCAACGACCGTTCGAAAGATATTGAATTTCCGAAACGACGATTTGATATGAAAATCCATATGATGGGGGAGTCTCTTTTTAAAATTAGACATATCGAATGTAATCACAAGAGAGTTCATTGGATCAACAGCCCCAATAGCAGTGAGCAGAGCACTGCGCTGAGCCGAACAAGACTGGAGCACCTCAAGAGCTGACATGGCACAAGGACTCTGTGCCAAATCTTCCACAATAGAGTAGTTTTGGGCAGCCCTGGTATTTGGATTAATCGTCGTACGCTTGGTAGATGCTTTTGGCATCCGAGGTATAGGCTCAACAGTAGGTCTCATAATATGAAGTGGATTAGTAGCATCGGGAGCACCCTTGGCTTTTGAAGACTCATCTTCACCATAATCACGGGATCTCATGGAGATATCTATATGAGCACTCATCATGTATATGTTTGATGGTTGTTCCCCTTCCTGGGTGCCCCCAAAGGAATTCCCAGTATTTTGATTTGCTCCAACAACTGGGAAAAGGGTTTGTCAACACAGCCTGGGAACTAGAGGAACCCTGCTGAGCTAACAAGCGCTGCACATCCTGTATTTTAGGGAAAAGGTGAGTAAGATGGTCTCCAGCACATAACTTGCATGGAAACTTCACTTTATTTTTATCCTTTGGACCCTCACCAACATGCTCGTTGGATTTATTTGCATTACCCTTCCCATTCTTGCCCTTTTTATTATTATTATTCCGTCCCTTCTTCTTCCCTTCGGATTGTTGACTTTCTTTAAGGTTGGAATTCTGAATGGCATTTATCGACAACGATTGAGAAGGCGATGACTCAGCAGGCACAACCTGACCAGAAGAAGCAGATTGTATAGACAGCTACTGCAATTGACTAAGCAGGTTAGCTGCACCACTATTGATCGACCCAATAAGTCCATCACCATGAGGACTAGGTTTAGTCTTGGATATGTCTAATTTGGAGCGAGGAGCATTAGGAAAATATTTATGAAGGACACCAGACTGAGAATATATCAATTCAAGCTGTTGGGCCCTAAAAATAGACTGCTCCTCAGAAAATACCCCTGAGAGGGATACATCCTTAGAAATATTTTCCTGCAGAGATTTAAAAAACCATTCCAAAAGAAATTCTCCTGGAATATAAGCTTTAATGAGCCTCTTCCTTCTCCGCCATTCCTGAATATGATCAGAAATGTGGGTTGCGTCGTCCTGCTTAAAATTAGCTAGGAGTTCAGTCCCGACATCATAACGGACAGGCAACTGGAAATGATTTAGAAATATAGTAGCCAGATCTCCAAAAGTAGCAAAACTTCCCCCAACTAGCTCAATGTACCACTTGGCAGCATTTCCATTCAAGGTGCGTTGAAAAAATCTCAACCTAATCGAATCCTCGATCAGGGAGTTAGATGAACACCATAAATGGAAAGTGGTGATATGATCAGTCGGGTCCTCTCCATTCTTTCCTTCAAACTTTGGAATGTCTGAAGGTAGTTTGGTAGGAACTGGAGGCCACCTTGGACTATATCGGATTGGATCATTCGTTAATTTCGACAAATCTGGCAAGTTTAAAGTTGCCAGAAAAGGTAAACGAGGAGGAGCCTAAGGATTCCATCCTTGGTGGGATGAATTCCCAACATTCTGAAAATAATAACCTGGATTTGATGAGGCACCAGGTTTCCAGAAAGAACTCGTAGAAAATGTTGGGCCTTGCAACCCATCATTTGGAGAAGGACCCCCTCCCAACGTATAGTTACCATAGATCGGACCAGTTGGGGCCGGTTCCGCCCCCCCGCCCCTCGAAGTAATAAATGAGAAAGCCCACGATAGGGGTTCAAAGGAAATTAGAAAGAGGGAAAAAGCACATTAAGCACTCAACGAGAAAAGAAACATTCCTTGTTGACTGACAAGAAAGCGATTCCCTACCCCATTGCTTTGTAAATATGAGGTTCCAACTTTGTAAAGGTAGTCGAACTACGACCTACGGACCCAAGGGTTAAAACTGAGTCTAAAGTGAAAGGAAAATATGCTAAGGAAGGATTCAAACTAGGAATATGCCCATAGAAGGGAACCCTTAGTGACCCACTAGCCATGGAGGACATGTTTATTAGAGGCTTGATTGCGGCGATGGAAAAAAAAAAGCAGAGAGGAATCCCACTAGTGGGCATTCCAAAACAAAAGGGACCAGATTGAGAAGCTTATGCTTGGGTGAAACCAGAGCCAAACATAGCAGTACTAGAAGCAATCGAAGATATAGAAATTGTGCCTCCTCCTTCTACCGAAGCAGGAGTCTGAATGCTTGCAACACTCACAGCTGAAGCCGTGTTCCCAGTCGTGGCCATCGAAAGGTACGAATAAGATGGATAAGGACTTTCCGGTCTTGCAGACTCAGGTCCGATGTACTCAACAACAAATGGATTATCAGGAGGTAGAGGAGATGTAAGTGACTCAGAAAGCTGAGATACTTCCTCTACTTCTACTTCTTCTTCTTGTGGAAATAAGACTCTCGAGGTGAGCGGAATGCTCCTCTCGAAACCAACACCGGAACCAACTACAAAACCTTCAAGACCTAGCGGAGGATCTCTCTCTGCTGCGTCAGATACCACCGGGTGATATTCACCTGCTATATTACTCCTACACCTTCTCGAAGAAGGCTCAGCACTCTCGGGAGATAACCCCTGGATTCTCCTCGATCGTCGAGGTGCTTGATCAACCACTTTAACAGATTAATTAGACTCAAAAAAAAGTATAAAGCTAGGCAAGCTAGGAGCAAAGAGCACTCACTACAAAAAATCCCTAAGATGCAACCAAGCAAGCAGCCTTTAGGTATTTCTGCTCCGGGTGATTAGGGCCGGACACCAAAATATGAGAAAGCGAAAAATAGGACCTCCCAAAAGTAGTCTGGGATAATTACGGCCCAGGCCTACTAGCGAAGGTAATAGGAACGGTTACGCCGACCTCCTAACAACAGCCTTTGCCGGTGCAAGTACCCAAGCTTCGTTGGGGCACCCTCCAGAAGTACTGATGGAAGTGATACGACGTCTGCCTCAGGTACCACGAGTATTCCCCCCCGCAGTCACCTGTGTGGAACCTAGGAATGGCAACTAAGGGCACCAATCTGTGTCAGCAGTCGGGCGGAATGGTCTTGAGGCAAGATCCAGTAAATCAGAGAGGGGGTATCTCTCGTCTCAACCTTCACTTCCCCTCGCACTTGACTCTCTAGAGGAGAGCTTTCTCGGTCCACCTAACGGTGTTGGATTTCGCTCAATTAATAAACTTCTATGTTTTAGTTTGAGTGGCCTTGGAGAGTTAACTCTCCACTCACCTAATCCAAGGCCCTACATCCTAGCTAGTTGGTGTATGACACTTAATAAAAAACTTGCTAGTTGTTTTTAAATTATTGCGCTTATTTTAGTTGGTTGTTATATTAAGTCAAGGGGATATGGAAATGAAACTCGTGATGTTTTGTGATGCAGAAAAGAAATTAATGAAAACCAAACTACATGCAGATGCAGTAATTGCCTTTCGATCAAAAGAAATTTCTACACAGGTTCTATGAGACTATTTTTTCTTTTCAGATATCAAACTTCACACTCACAAAATTTATGAAAAAGACTACAAATGCTTAAGTGCACCTAATGCAAATTACTAAGAGCATGCCAATTATAAGATGCAAAATCTACCAAAGCAAAGAGAAATTTCCCAAGAATCCTTCAGTTCTATCACTTTTCCAGTTGTCCACAAAGCTAGTCCCCAAATCAAAAAATCTTAGTATAAAGACACCAAAACATACTCGAAATAAGAGAAAGAAACCAATGAAAATTCCCTTCCCAAATCAAGCCAGAAACCGAAGGTAAGAAATCTCAACAAGGCTTCAAAAGACGAAAAGAAACCAAAACAAAAATGCAAAACAAAAGCAATGGCAAAACAAAACGTTTTTGGGCTTTTGAATTTTATAAAAAGAAGAGCTCGAAGAGACCAAGAAAACTATCCAATTACCAAGCCAAGCAATCTCTGAATTTCAAGCAAAACTTCAACAAAAATGCACAAATCTTATAGTGCCACTTAGTAGCAAGATTTACACAAGCAAAAGGAAGACAAGAAACTCAGTAACTCAGCCTAGAACAATATCACAAAATTGCAGAAAACAAGACTTCAAAGAACCAAATATGACTCTTCAAAAATTGCAACAAGACCTAGCCAAATTAACTCTAGAAAACCAACCGAAAAGCAGGCAAACATCAAAGTGCAAAGCAAGACATAAAGTTAGGAAAGAGCATATGAGCAGAAGCTCTCTGTCCTGATTAAGCAGAATAGCCAAGAATCTCCAGGAAGAGATCTCGATACTCGAACCAGGAATGCAAGCACTAAAAACAATATTTTCCAAATGAGCCAGTATTCAACCAAACAAGAGAGAAAAAGACTAATAATCACCTTCAACACAATCCAGAGACTAAAAGGACACTGCAGGAATAGGTCACCACAGGCAGACAAGACCAAAAAGTCACAAAATAAAAAATTTCAAAATTTACTCAGGCATACACTACTTAGCATATTTGCAATAGGTGTGCATATGCGACTGTGGCAAAGGAAACCTGTGTATACGCGACTTCCTTTACAGAAGCATGCATGTATACGCGACTGTGTATAGGAAAACTCGTGTATGGGAAAGTAAATAATGAAAAATAAAAAAGATCAAGCCTGGCTAAAGAACCAGGTCTTTAGTCTGACTGAGAAAAAACTAACTGGACTGGGAATAATGATTAAAACTGTCAGAAACCTTTAAAACAGCTGAAACCACCCAATAGAGGAATCACAAGAATGTGATCCCCAGCGGAGTCGCCAGTTTTGTTTCGGGAAATAACTCCCTAGAGGTTGTTGGGTCAAAACCTCCACAGATCAGGGCATGCTATTCAAGAAGGACTCACACAACCACACTTGTACTCTAAAAACTAGATAAAATCGATTGTAGAACTCACCCGTAGATCCTACATTTGATGTAGATCCCGCGGGGTCCAAACTCCCAGCAACCCTTCTTCTTCTTCAACCTGGAAATCAAGAAAGAACATGCATGGAAATCTAGTTGTACAGCATATATTTCTCCTAAATTTCAGTGTAATCCATGTGAAACATCATATAAACAATAATAAATGCTTAATTAATAATCTTTTCACATATGCAAGCAGATATTAACATGTGAATTCGGGAACAAGATGGTTCTTCTTCATTACGAATAGCATGTACAATAATACAAAAGTGGAGAGATCACCTAAATCCTTCCACGATCTTTGAACAGACCGTCCTCTGGATCCGTCCCGCCCTTGCCTCACTATGATTCCTTCAAGACTTGTGCACACGAGATGAAATATGAGCTGATGAACATCTCCAGGAAACAAGGGTTTCCTATAAAAATATGGGAAGTGCAGGAGGCAAGGGAAATCAGACTTGAATGGGGCTCCAACAGAGTATAATGTCTATAATTTTCTCTCTCCCTTAGGCCATGCATGTGAGGGGCTTTTATACTTCCTAAAAGTAGTTTCAATCAGTTGGAAACAGTTGGCCACGGGCTGGGGTGGTTGAATTACAGGAATAACCATCAACCCAGCCTCGAAAATAGGGATTTTTATATATTTTTTAATGATTTTAATGGCATACATGGAAAATTATCTATGGACTCGTGTATACACGCAGAAAAGTATGGGCATACCCGCGTATGGGATTTTAAACACTGTTTTTTATGAAATTTACTCATGTCTGTGGGAATGGGTGCCCAAGGCCAAAGAGACAATCATGAATCACATGAGGGTGAAAAATGATGCTATAACAGATGCCCCCTAATATATGAGGTCAGAAGGGGTACATGATGGCCGAAATGTATTATGTGCATAGAAAGAACTTCGCGAGGACAAGAGAGGACGTCACCAGATTTCAGCCTGCCAAAAACCAATGAAAGAAAATAGAGAGTCAGCTCATGTCTGAGGCGGGCATACCCATGCTCAGTCAAAAATATATCCATATAAAAAGTACATAATAGATCTAGAATGTATACAAGTATAGCTGAACTGAAAGTACATAGTGAATCATCTGAGTAGGGCCCGGAAGTACAAGTCGGAATTAATGTCCAAGTATCACATATAGAAAATTGATCAATGATGCTGAAAATAGATGTCTGATCACAAAAGTAACTGAATCTCCAGGTACCAAATCATAAGGGGTGGAGCACATGGTACAATCACGCAACTCCGGAGCAAACATATAGGATTCTACTGTACTGACACTGCAACATATAAGGGTGGACGACATCACTGGCAGAAACTCAATGGACCATCAAAAGTGAACCGAAATATGCTGATACAACCGGAGGTCTTCACCGATCACTATGGCACAAATCTACATAATGGGAATAAATAAGTTGAAGTCGACCATGTGAGAAATCTTTGGATTAATGATCAATAATTTATACCGTTAACCAATGCTAGACAACCCACCGATAATTAAAATGAGTGTCAAGGTGCCCCAGTACAATCTAACAAGTGCGAATAAAGGAGTTGAAGTCGAACACTTGGAAGAATCTACCCATCAGGAGGCAATGATGAATCCCCACTGTCGATAGCGAAGAGTCTGCCACTGATGACTGCAAACCCTAAGGTACTGACAAAATACTGCAGATCTTATTCCCAGAGCAATGAGTCAGAGTCGATGGGAAAAGATCTGCTGGAAGGAAGGCATTAAGGCATCCCACATCAATCCAGCATGAGTGTAACACGTAGGCCAAGATTTGGAAGGAATCGGACGAAGCTGAGTGACGGAACCAAACCAAAGTATGTTTCCAACATGCACAAGATGAAGCTAGCGCACGGAGGAAACCCCCTTAACCAACCAATAATGAAAGCTGACACAGAGGCGAGATATCCACCGATAGGGTCAAATGGAAATCAAGGTACTGCACGAATCCAAAGTGTGATAATGTATGCTGACATCGAACACAGGGGAAACCACTCAGTCAAAGACCCATAATGATGATAAAATGTTGAGCACAAGGTCACCTATTAATGATGGATATAGGGCCAGGGTGCGGCTCTAGGTTTAATCTCAGAGCAATATGTCGTAATCGATGAGAGACAAATCCGCCAGCAAGAAGTCAATGGAGACCTTCTCAAACCAGCACGAGCAGAAGACCAAAACATCTGATGTGATAGGACAAGATACTGACAATACCAAGAAGGTCGACTGAATAATGAGTCAAGATACACCGCAGAATGGCCGACTCTAGTTAAACTTCCCTTGAACAAAATCACGACTCGTGATGACCATGGCAGTAAAAAGTGACACTTTATAAGTCTGTTATGCAGGAGGAAAAAACAAACTCTACATATGATTGGAAGAGATAACCAACTGGAGGAGAACTAACCAGTGAAACAAGGCAAAGGTTGAACCTAGGTCAAAACTAAAACCATCCCAAATGAAGGAAATATATAACTGTATGTGCTTTGTTCAAGGGCGACAAACTGATACTGTACTGCCATCAAATTATGAAGTAACATCCCATTCTCGCTCTTTTTTTTAATATTTGATTTTTTTGTCTTTTTCATATAATAAGCCTGAAAAGGAATAAAAGAATGCTATGGTACAATGGATAGAATGAGTATCAAGAAACAGATGCACTAGTTCTTGGGATAGGAACGATCCTATGCTCAATGCAAGGTGGCGGAAACTAGTCAGCGATACTCAAAGGAATGTTCCATCCATGGGTAAAAAGGGTGACAAGTCGCGATAGCTAAGTGCATGCAAAGGTTAACTTGTACAGACAGTCAAGGTCAAAAGATGGCTTAAACATCAAGTCCAAATGAAGCCGGCTAAAGGCCAGGATAAACAAGTAGCCAATATGCAATGCAGTAGTACAACTCAACGACACCAGGGAGCCTCTAGGGTAATAGCCAGAAAAATGATAGTGAAGAAGAAGAAGAATGAGGCTTCAACACATAATTCATGGTGGGACTAAAGAGGACTCCCGAGCCTACATAAAATGCAGCATGGGCAACAAGTGCTAGCGAGGAACTAACTAGTAAGCCCATGTAAAGGAAGGCTCTACCACCAAGTCATGATTAAAAAATCGGCGAGTGAAGTGGGTAAAATACTCATGACCTGATGGGATCGACCCTATGGAAAGTGATTAGAATGGAGGCTAGTATGAAAAATGCAACGAAAAGTGGAGTCCCTAACCTATATGCCAGTGAAGATCATATACCGGCCATGACGGGTCAGCAGTCATGGATCAAAAACTGGAAAAATTCTCAACTTCGTCAAAATGTACCTAAAAATATACGAATTTGGGCATTGAAAAGCATCCGGGTTATGCAGCTTAAGATAGATTGAAAAAATAAGGATAACAATTTTTTGCAAAAAATTTCAATTTCTGGGCATAAATACACATGTTACCTCATATTTGGTTCATTGTTACTTGCTGATTTGGGAAAAAGAGCTCTGGAGAAAAATCCTCTTTCGTAAAAACAGGAGCAATCGGTGATCAAACTTCGCCAAACTAGTTAGGTAAGCTCTTAATCCATCATTATTATCAATTTTGTCCATTAATAAAGTTAAAATTTGGAAATTTCACTGTGGAAATATTTTTTTTAAATTTCGGTTCTGCGCATACGCGGGTTCGTATGGACCAAGTCGCGTATATACGCGACTATGTACAGGGTAAGTCCTTTATGCGCAACCCGAAATGTAAAAAAGCGTTTCTAATGGACAAATTAATGAATTTTTTCAGGATGACCATCTCTTGGAGGGAACATGAGCATAGTGCGATTGATAATGAAGTGTTACAAGATCAACAATCGCTCAATGTCCTCCGAAATTGTGGATTGCTCAAATTTTTCAAAATACCAAATATGAAGAGTAATGTCTGGTTGCCTGAAATGCTTGTAAATTATTGGGAACCGGAATAAGATTACTTCATAATAGATCAAATTCCAATACACATAGAATTAGAAGACATCTAATTTATTACTGGACTCTCCCAGAGGGGAGACCCAGTAGATTTACACGGTAAGCCTTTGGGAGGGCTTACAGTGGATGACTATGTCCACTTCTACTATGTAGAGGGGTCCAAGAAAGTAGGGACTCAAATTGCTATAAAAGATTTAAGAGAGATGCACATGAAAATTCTCCTATTTACCATCGGCAGGGTAACAAGATCTGCTTCCTTGCATCAGTTATCCCGAACGCAGATGAGAATAGCAGTAGAATGCCTAGTTCATCTATATGATTGGTGCACAGATCTACTAATGAACATGAAGCAAAAACTGACATCTATCTGAAAGGCTAAAACAAAGCATTTCGGGTACGGAACCATTTTGACGACATTCTTCTTTGAGAATATTCCTGGGCTTTGACCCAAATTGATCTCTTCAATCAATAGCCCAAGGGACCCAAGAATTTCTCGATGGGTTGATCTGATGAAAATACTGGGGGGAAGTGAAGTTCCCCGAACCGCCTGGGATGACGAGTTCTTCCAATGGTGGGCGGAACAATTCATAGCAGTGGAGGATTACCCCTATGCCGGTATGGATTTCCGGGGTGATCCATACCTCGTCCTTCCACCTGGCGTGGCATGGGGCGCAATTGGTAAGATTGCAGTTTTTTAATTATGTGATTTTTTTTTTTATGATTTTTTCAATATATGTGAAAAAATGTAAAACCAAAACATGTTTTTGATTGGATTCAAAATGACTTACAATATTATGATGACCATGATACAGATGTTGGACCAGTCCGTCCTGAGGGCTACCCATGGCATAAGCGTCGGAGAGGCGAGGTGGATACAGTGGACTCAGACAGGACTCTCCATGTTGTACAGAGTAACTTGGAGGGGTTAACCCGCCAAGTGCCTATGGCTGCAGTGGAAGATCTTCTTGAGGCTATCCCGAGACGGGTAGTAGGAGTACCATGTGACTGGGTGCGGTTATTCCTCTGTGTTTCTACTACATTCGTGTTCTATAGGAACACGAACATTGGGCAGGGACCATAGGATTAGATAGATATGATTATTGGATGACTGTATATTTTTGATACTGAGCATGATTGGGCATAAGCCCTAATTTTGTACGACATATGGATCCAAATTTTTTATATTTTTTTGAACACTCTGATGATATATATATACAGTGATTTATGATGTGATATGACAAATGTATGAAAATGGATGATGTTTTTGATGATTAAATTTTATTGTATGGAATGATTAATATGCCAATCAATTGCTTGATTAGCCAATGATTCTGCCATCCAATTTTCTACTCGAGGAATATGAATGAATGTTAAAAATTGAAATTATCTTTGTAACAAACGTACCCTCAAAAACAACCGGAGTAAAAATGGATCTCGAACCCGATAAGTATTGTTCAACTGTGACACCACCAGCTGGGAGTCCAAGAAAACTACCAATGAATCAACACCCAAAGATATTGCCTCCGAGAGTAGATAAATAACTAGAGTGTATTCTGCTATATTATTGGAAGCAGGACCAATGCAGACTCCTCTTGACACTAACAGCTGACCAGAAGGATGATGAAGCACCCAAGCCGCGGAAGCCAAGTTCTGGGTGTGTCTACAGCACCATCGGCGAAACCGTAATGACTCATGACATTCGACACAACCTGCCAAAGCAGATCCAAAACAACACCATCACATCAAAGACCTAAAACAATATATGTAAAAAACAAAACTACTATACAAAAGCGAAATGCCAGGCCAAAGCCTAGGCATTATACTTTTTCAAATAGAGCCCATTTCTAGGCTCCGGCAACTCATTTCCTTCAAAATCAACCAAGGTATATGCTCCTTTTTAAGGACTTTTTTAACAATAAAGGGGCCATACCACATAGACCTAAACTTTCTTGCACCCAGGGCATCCTTCTCTTGGGCATAGACCAAAAAAAGGTCGCCTTCCGAGAAAACCCTAGGCTTGACCGCCTTATCGTACTGAACTTTGACTCGTTGCTTATGCACCTCATTCATCGTGGCGGCATCCCGACGCTGCTCATCAAGATGTTCTAGATGAAGGAGATGTTCTTCAAGACTAGAAGTGTCAGGAAGAAGTTCAACAACTAACTTAAGAGAAGGAATCTCGCATTCAATGGGAAATACGAATTCCAGCCCGTAAACTAGTTGAAACGGAGTAAAGCCAGTTGCAGTTTTCACTGACGTCCTGTATGCCCAAAGTGTAGGATACATCATGATATGCCAGTTGGAGCGAGCTTTAATAATTGTCCTTTGAAGAATGGTCTTCAAGGATTTGTTCACGGCTTCCACCTGCCCATTGGCCTAAGGATAATAAGGAAATGAATTCTCCTGCCGGAAACCTAATTTTAGAGCCAACTCAGCCATCATACTGTTCTGAAAATGACTACCATGATCAGTGACAATCTCTCTAGGAATACCAAAACGAGCAATAACTTAGTTGAAAAGAAAAAGAGCTGCAGTCTCACCATCATTCCCAAAAGTAGGCATAGCCTCGACCCACTTCGTAAAGTAGTCTACTGATACAATAATGTATTTGTGACCTTTAGACGAAGGTGGGTTACAAGTAGTATAATCAATACCCCACTTTGTAAAGGGACCGACAGTAATGAATGGAAAAAGCGGAGCTAGATGAGCGCGCATTTTACAAGTATAGACTTGACACGGATGACACTTTTTGACCGACTCCATACAATCTTTGAAAATCGAAGGCCAAAAGTATCCAGCAAGCAAGATTTTTTGGGCTGTAGCAAGCCCAGATAAATGACCACCACAATCTCCACTGTGGCAATCATTCAGCACAGCCTCAGTTTCTTCGAGAGTTAAGAAACATCTCAGGATTGAATTAACCCCTCAATTGTATAAAGCATCACCAATGATTAAGTAATTTTTAGCCATGTGACGCAACTTACGATGCTCATCTTTCGAAAAAGTAGAGGGAAACTTTGCAGTCTGAAGATACACAATGATATCTCCATACCAAGGATCCTGTGTAGAGATGAGAAACAAATGTTCATCCGAAACAGATTCATCATAGAATATCTCTTCTCCACAGGGAAACTCAGAGATTAATTCCACGAAAACCAATGATTTCTTAGACTTGGCAGACATAAACTCAAGATCAAATTCCTGCAAAATTACAATCCATCTATTGTATTTTCCCCCAATCACTCGCCTACTGAGAACAAACTGAAGTGGATTGGTTGTTGCCAAAACATAAGTTTTTCGTAGAAGAATATAATGTCTGAGTCGCTATACAGCATGGACAACTGCTAAAGCTAGCTTCTCTATCGGAGTATACCGGAGTTTAGGTCCTACCAATCCTCGACTAAGATAGTATATAACACGCTCTGTAAGAGCATCGTCCTCCTGAACCAGAACCATACCAATGGTAGATTCTGCTACTGCAAGTTACAAAAGGAAATCCCTGCTATAATCAGGTGGACTCAATAAAGGAGTAGAGTTCAATGCTTTTTTCAAAGCATCGAATGAGTGCTGAGAAAAGTCATCCAAAAGAATGGAACTCCCTTCTTCAACAATCTCATAAATCCTTTGGTAACTTCAGCATAATTCCAAAGAAAATTAGCTTTTCCTTGTAGAATTTGAAGTTTACGAATAGATGACGGGTGAGGCAACCGAAGTATTTCCTCAACCTTGAAGGGATCTACCCTAATCCCTTCTGAAGACACTATGAATCCCAATAACTGACCGGATGTGACCATGAAAACACACTTGTTTGGATTCAACCTAATCTTGTAGAAACGAAATTGTTCAAATAATTGATGGAGGTGAGCAGGATGATCAATTCTCTTTCGAGAACGAGCAGCTAAATCATCCAAATATGCATCGATAATATGTTTGATGTCATGGAAGGAATATGACATGGCCCACTGAAATGTAGCCCTAGCATTTTTAAGACCAAAAGGCATCTTCTTGTAAGAAAAATTACCCCAGGGACAAAAGAAAGTAGTCTTATGTTGATCTTCAGGACAGATAGTAATCTGATTGTATCTGGAGAAACCGTCCATGAAGGAGAAAATCTCATTACTGGCACACTCATCGATAATCTGATCTATAAATGGTGTGGGGTAGTTATCTTTCAGACATGCTTTATTAAGGTCTCTGAAATCAATGCAAACTCGAATTGTTCGTTGTTTCTTATCTACGGGAACAGGATTTGAAACCCACTCAGTCAAAGGAACAGGGAAAATAAATCCCACCTTGAGTAGCTTCTCTACCTTGGCTTTGATAGCTGCAGCCTTCCTAGGATTGACCAGACGAAGCTTTTGCCTCACAGGCTTAGCGTTTTCGTAAGTCTCGATCTCATGTTGGACAATAGATGGATTTATACCAGGCATTTCCTCATAAGACCAAGCGAACACATCCCTAAATTCTTTAAAGAGACCGGTGTAAATCTGAATCTCTTCAGGGGAAAATTCAGCCCCGATGAAGACATTCTCTATAACATTGGGATCCTTGGAAATGTTCACCGGGATAGTTGGAGAAATCAAAACCATGTTCCCTTCAACATATACCTGTGTTGGTGCTAAAGGGCTCAGGACTGGGTGAACAGGACCAGGAGACAAAGGACTTGGAAAACTTGATTCAACTTCGCTCTAATCAGGTAAAAGGTAAGACCGATGATGCAAATCATCCCATGGTCTATCTATACCAGTCATAGCTTCCAGGATGGCCTCTTCAGATGGAAGAGTGGTATCAAGGCAATCCTTGGAGGAAGAAGAATTAAGTGTCCAAGCCGGAGACACATCGCCATCCAATTCCTATGGAGAAAGAGAAGCTGGAATAGACTCTGCAGTGTCAACAATAGATTGATAAGCAATCTCAGCTGCAAAAATTGGAAATGCCATTCCACCCACTTGACATTCCACTAATGTGGAGGTAAGGGAAGGCAAGGTCCAAGGATCCGACAAATAATGAGTTCTGAAGAACTCTCTTCAAACAGGAGCCCTAGAGGATGAAATTGCATTTATATGAACGGTAGGAGGTGGAATATCAAAAGTACCCATCAAAGAAGAATACATTCCAACCCCTAAATTCTCAACAGGCTGCTTGGAATTATCCACCTTTGGAATAGTTGAGTCAGTAGATGCATTCGAGTCTACAAGAGAACAGTCCAGTTGATCCACTGTAACAATCCTCCCTTCGTGGGGGAAACAAATAATTCTAAATAATGAGGATGCAATAGCATCCATCTCATAAATCCAATTTCACCCCAACAGAAGGTTGTAGTCCAAGCTTGCATCAACTATCTCAAGCTCTATATTTACAGTTTTTCCCCCAACACAGATGGGCAAAGCTGGGACAATACCATGCGGTCTATGAGAATGACCATAAAATGCAGTCAGAAGAGTAGCAGATGGAACATCTGCGGGAGATCCAATTCCCTTCCAGCATGCGAGAGACATCACACATGTGGAAGCACCCTCATCAACGACCATTCGAAAGATATTGAATTTCCAAAACGACGATTTGATATGAAAAGCCATATGATGGGGGAGTCTCTTTTTAAAATTAGACATATCGAATGTAATCACAAGAGAGTTATTTGGATCAAAAACCCCAATAGCAGTGAGCAGAACACTGCACTGAGCTAGACAAGACTGGAGCACCTCAAGAGCTGACATGGCACAAGGACTCTGCGCTAGATCTTCCACAATAGAGTAGTTCTGGGCAGCCCTAGTATTTGGATTAATCATCATACGCTAGGTAGATTCTTTTGGCATTTGAGGTATAGGCTCAACAACAGGCCTCATAATATGAAGTGGTTTAGTAGCATCGGGAGCACCCTTGGCTTTCAAAGACTCATATTCGCCATAATCACGGGATCTCGTGGCGATATCTGTGTGAGCACTCAGCATGTATATGTCGGATGGTTTTTCCCCTTCCTGGGTGCCCCCATAGGAAGTCCCAGTATTTTGATTTGCGCCAACAACTAGATGTTTCCCTTGGGGAAAAAGGTTTGTCAACACAGCCTGGGAACTAGAGGAACCCTACTGAGCTAACAAGCGTTGTGCATCCTGAATTTTAGGGAAAAGGTGAGTAAGATGGTCTCCAACACATAACTTGCATGGAAACTTCACTTTATTTTTATCCTTTGGACCCTCACCAACATGCTCGTTGGATTTATTTTCATTACCCTTCCCATTCTTGCCCTTTTTCTTATTATTATTCCGTCCCTTCTTCTTCCCTTCGGATTGTTGATTTCATTTGGGGTCGGAAGTCTGAACGGCATTTATCGACAAGGACTGAGAAGGCGATGACTCAGCAGGCACAGCCTGACCAGAAGGAGCAGATTGTATAGAAAACTGCTGCAATTAACTAAGCAGGTTAGCTACACCACTATTGATCGACCCAATAATTCCATCACCATGAGGATTGGGTTTAGTCTTGGATATGTCTAATTTGGAGCGAGGAGCATTGGGAAAATATTTATGAAGGACACAAGACTGAGAATATATCAATTCAAGTTGTTGGGCCCTGAAAATAGCCTTCTCCTCGGAAAATACCACGGACAGGGATACATCCTTAGAAATATCTGACTGTAGAGATTTCAAAAACCATTCCAAGAGAAATTCTCTTGGGATATAAGCTTTTATAAGCCTCTTCCTTCTCCTCCACTCCTGAATATGATCAGAAATGTGGGTTGCGTCGTCTTGCTTAAAATTAGCTAGGAGTTTAGTCCCGCCATCATAACGGACAGACAACTGGAAGTGATTTAGAAATATAGTATCCAGATCTCCAAAAGTAGCAAAACTGCCCCCAGCTAACTCAATGTACCACTTGGCAGCATTTCCAGTCAAGGTGCGTTGAAACAACCTCAACCTAATTGAATACTCGATCAGGGAGTTAGATGAACACCATAAATGGAAAGTGGTGATATGGTCAGCCGTGTCCTCTCCATTCTTGTCTTCAAACTTTGGAATGTCTGAAGGTAGTTTGGTAGGAACCGAAGGCCACCCCGGACTATATCGGATTGGATCATTCGTCAATTTCGACAAATCTGGCAAGTTTAAAGTTGCCTGAATAGGTAAACGAGGAGGAGCCTGAGGATTCCATCCTTGGTGGGATGAATTCCCAACATTCTGAAAAGAATAACCTGGATTTGATGAGGCACCAGGTTGCCAGAAAGAACTCATAGAAAATGTTGGGCCTTGCGACCTAGCATTTGGAGAAGGACCCCCTCCCAACGTAGAGTTACCATAGACCGGACCAGTTCCCCCCCCGAAGTAATAAATGAAGAGGAAAGCCCCTGATAGGGGTTCCAAGCATTAGAAAGAGGGGAAAAAACCTGATAAGCACTCGACGAAGGAAAATAAACATTTCCTTGTTGACCAGCGAGAAACTGATTCCCTGCCCCCACTGTTGTAAATACAGGGCTCCAACCCGTAAAGGTAGTCGAACTCTGACCTCCAGACCAAGGGTTAAAACTCTAAATCTGAGAAGTGAAAGGAGAATACCCTAAGGAAGGATTCGGACTAGGAATATGCCCACTTCCGAAGGGGAACCCTTGAAAATAAGCTGACCCACTAGCCATGGAGGTCATGGGTGCAGACGCAGTTGCAGCAGCGGAAAAGGAAAACGAAGGAATCCATATAGTGGGCATTCCAAAACAAAAGGGACCAGATTGAGAAGCTTGTGCTTGGGTTAAGCCAGAGCCAAACACAACAGTACTAGAAGTAATCGAAGATATAACAATTTTTCCTCCTCCTTCTACTGAAGCAGGAGTCTGAATGCTTACTACAAAACCTTCAAGCCCTAGCGGAGGATATCTCTCCGCTGCGTCAAATACCACTAGGTGATATTCACCTGCTATATTACTCCTACGCCTTCTTGAAGAAGGCTCAGCACTCTTGGGAGACAACCCCCGGATTCATCTTGATCGACGAGGCACTTGATCAGCCACTTTAACAGATTAATTAGACTCAAAAAATTATAAATCTAAGCAAGCTAGGAGCAAAGATCACTCACTACAAAAATCCCTAAGATGCAACCAAGCAAGCAGCCTTCAGGTATTTCCGCTTCGGGTGATTAGGACCGAACACCAAAATACGAGAAAGCGAAAAATGGGACCTCCTGAAAGTAGTCTAGGATAATTATGGCCCAGGCCTACTAGCGAAGGTAAGAGAAATAGTTACGCCGACCTCCTAACAATAGCCTTTGTCGGTGCAAGTACCCAAGCTTCGCCAGGGCACCCTCGAGAAGTACTGCTGGAAGTGATACGACGTCTGCCTCAGGTACCACAAGTATTTCCCCCCGCAGTCACCTGTGTGGAACCTAGGAATGGCAACTAAGGGCACCAATCCATGTCAGTAGCCGGGCGGAACGATCTTAAGGCAAGATCCAGCAAATCGGAGAGGGGGTATCTCTCTTCTTGGCCTTCACCTTCCCTCCCGCTTGACTCTCTAGAGGAGAGCTTTCCCGGTCCACCTAACGGTGTTGGATTTTGCTCAATTAATAAACTTATATGTTTTAGTTTGAGCGGCCTTGGAGAGTTAACTCTCCACTCACCTAATCCAAGGCCCTACAACCTAGCTAGTTGATGTATGACACTTAATAAAAAACTTGCTAGTTGTTTTTAAATTATTGCGCTTATTTTAGTTGGCTGTTATATTAAGTCAAGGGAATATGGAAATGAAACTCGTGATGTTTTATGACGCAGAAAATATATTAATGAAAACCAAACTACATGTAGATGCAGTAATTTCCTTTCGATGAAAAGAAATTTCTACATGGGTCCTACGAGACTATATTTTTTTCCTTTTCAGATATCAAACTTCACACTCGCAAAATTTATGAAAAAGACTACAAATGTTCAAGTGCACCTAATGCAAATTACTAAGAGCATTCCAATTCTAAGATGCAAAATCTACCAAAGCAAAGAGAAATTTCCCAAGAATCCCTCAGTTCTATCACTTTTCGGGGTGTGCACAAAGCTAGTTCACAAATCAGAAACTCTCAGTATAAAGACACCAAAATATGCTCGAAACAAGAGAAAGAAACCAATGAAAATTCCCTTCCCAAATCAAGCCAGAAACCAAAGGTAAGAAATCTCAACAAGGCTTTAAAAGACGAAAGGAAAACAAAACAAAAATGCAAAACAAAAGTAATGGAAAAAAAAAATGTTTTTGGGCTTTTGAATTTTATAAAAAGAAGAGCTCGAAGAGACCAAGAAAAATATCCAATTACCAAGCCAAGAAATCTCTGAATTTCAAGCAAAACTTCAACAAAAATGCCCAATTCTTATAGTGCCACTTAGTAGCAAGATTTACACAAGCAAACAGAAGACAAGAAACTCATTAACTCAGCCCAGAACAATATCACAAACTTGCAGCAAACAAGACTTCAAAGAACCAAAGATGACTCTTCAAAAATTGCAACAAGACCTAGCCAAATGAACTCCAGAAAACCAACTGAAAAGTAGGCAAACATGAAAGTGCAAAGAAAGACATAAAGTTAGGAAAGAGCATATGAGCAGAAGCTCACTGTCCTGATTAAGCAGAACAACCAAGAATCTCCAGGAAGAGATCTCGGTACTTGAACCAGGAATGCAAGCACTAAAAACAAGATTTTCCAAATGAGCCAGTCTTCAACCAAACAAGAGAGAAAAACACTAATAATCACCTTAAACACAATCCAGAGACTAAAAGGACACTGCAGGAACAGGTCACCACAGGCAAACAAGACCAAAAAGTCACAAAATTAAAAATTTCAAAATTTACTCAGGCATACGCTACTTAGCAGTTTTGCAGTAGGCGTGCATACGCGACTGTGGTAAAGGAAACCCCCATATACGCGACTTCTTTTACAGAAACATGCGTGTATACGCGACTGTGTATAGGAAAACTCGCGTATGGGAAAGTAAATAATGAAAAATAAAAAAGATCAAGCCTGGCTAAAGAACCAGGTCTTTAGTCTGATTGAGAAAAAACTAACTAGACTGGGAATAATGATTAAAACTATTAGAAACCTTTAAAACAGCTGAAACCACCCAACAGGGGAATCACAAGAATGCGATCCCCAGTGGAGTCGCCAATTCTGTTTCGGGAAATAACTCCCTAGAGGTCATTGGGTCAAAACCTCCACAGATCAGGGCATGCTATTCAAGAAGGACTCACACAACCACACTTGTACTCTAAAAACTAGATAACATCGATTGTAGAACTCACCCGTAGATCCTACGTTTGATGTAGATCCCGCAGGGTCCAAACCCCCAGCAACCCTTCTTCCTAAATGTCAGTGTAATCCATGTGAAACATCATATAAACAATAATAAATGCTTAATTAATAATCCTTTCACATATGAAAGCAGATATTAACACGTGAATTTGGGAACAAGATGGTTCTTCTTCATTACGAATAGCATGTACAATAATAGAAAAGTGGAGAGATCACCTGAATCCTTCCACGATCTTCAAACAAACCATCCTCTGGATCCATTCGGCCCTTGCCTCGCTAGGATTCCTTCAAGACTTGTGAACACAAGATGACATATAAGCTGATGAACATCTCCAGGAAACAAGGGTTTCCTGTAAAAATATGGGAATTGCAGGAGGCACAAGAAATCAGACTTGGATGGGGCTCCAATAGAGTATAATGTCTATAATTTTCTCTCTCCCTTAGTCCATGCTTGTGAGGGGCTTTTATACTCCCTCAAAGTAGTTTCAATCAGTTAGAAACAGTTGGCCATGGGCTGGGGTGTTTGAATTACGGGAATAACCATCAACCTAGCCTCAAAAATAGGGATTTTTATATATTTTTTAATGATTTTAATGGCATACGCAGAAAAGTATCTATGGACTCGCGTATACACGCGGAAAAGTCTGGGCATACCCGCATATGGGATGTTAAACACTATTTTTTATGAACTTTACTCAAGTCTTGGGGAATGGGCGCCCAAGGCCAAAGAGACAATCATGAATCACATGAGGGTGAAAAATGATGCTATAACAGATACCAAGGGCTTCCTAGTGTAGCAACTTGAGATCCAGTGGTGCACCTAAGAACCTTAGTGATGGGTTACAAAATGATGCACAAATGTAGGCCTAAGGTGGTACTTGTGCACGTCATCACATTGGAAAGGTAGTGTGAGAAGGGCATAAGCATAAACATGTCACAATTCCTCTGCGATGAGTTCCTGGAGAACGTGTGCGAGGTGCAAGAGCAGGGGAAAAAATTTGCTACTCCTGGCTGCTCTTGCACATAACCCTAGTTGCATGGGAAACACCATAGTATGCAGTCCTTGCGGACGTGGAGCCTAGTATATTTGAAGGGGTATGGTATGCCAACTTGTGGGACTCAACTGACCCAAAGCACATAATGGAGAATAAGATATTTTGGGTCTTACTTGAAGGAGCATTGGTCACAGCTATCCACTCACGACCCCAGTTGTCCCCTACTACACACGAAAAGTAAAATACCATTGCATAGTTCAAGGTGTTGATGCACAATGTACCAATCTGGGTGTAAAAAGATCAAGTATGGTACAACCTGACTTGCATGGTGACAGAGACCGAAATCAACCAGTTCATTGCGACTTGGCTCGATGCATGCAAGAATGGGCTAGGCTCCGCCCAACCTATCATGGCCTCAACATCCGGAAAAGAGACAGCAGATGCTGCCAAGGAGAAAGAAGCCGAGAAGGGAGCTAAGAAAGAAAAAGAGAAAGAAGCAGAGAAGGAAGCTGAGCCAGAGCTAGACATTGATCTCGGTGTCGCAGATGGTAAAAATGGCACTGAAGCAGAGTCCCCTAGAGGCACCAAGCGTGGAGATGAAACTCCTAAGGGTGCACTCAAGAAATGAAAAGGCTAGAATACAAGAGGCACAAAGGAAGTTACCCTAGTAGAGGATGACCTAGATAAAATAACAGATGTGGTCACATCTGCCTTCGAGGATCGATGGACTGTGCTAGAGGAGTAGTACAAAAATGCATTGGAGGTAATCGAGACCGGGTTGCAAGTACTTGAATTAAATACAGGCAAAATTAAAGTGAGCATTGCTCAGGTGAGGCCAAATCAAGAAATCATGAGTACCAACATAGTTATCAACACAACATACCGCCAGATCTTCCCCTTTCCTAGAGCTGCAGTCACCTTGGAGAAACCCGCTATGGGCGCGCAGGTCCATAAATTCTCATAGGTCAGCATTGACCTCTCCATGCTTCCTAGTGGAAAGTTGCATGCCATACAGAATATCATCATGAATGAAATGTAGTGTTATGAGGGGCACATGCACCACTATCTCAAAGAGGTTGAGAAGAAGATTGCAGTGCGAACAAAAGAATCTCTACAGGTTCAAATAGCCTAGCAGGCAGTAGTTGCCCAGCATGCCGAATTGGAAAGTTTGATTGATCGACTTTGTGGTGACCTCATAAGCTTTCCATCCCTACTTCTACTATGCCTCAAGCCAAGCTCTAAGGTCTAGTCATGGCCATGAAGGTCTCCCGCTCCAAATTCCAAGTGGTAAAGGTAAATTTTGAGAAACCAATTTGGGAGT
This sequence comes from Pinus albicaulis, assembly GCA_034641835.2. Taxonomy (NCBI): domain Eukaryota; kingdom Viridiplantae; phylum Streptophyta; class Pinopsida; order Pinales; family Pinaceae; genus Pinus; species Pinus albicaulis. Next base: position 32,182 of record JAXQQM020079742.1, on the reverse strand, counting down.
TGCAGGGAAAGCTTCAAATAGAGACTATGTTGGAAGTGCAAACGCAACACACTTCCTTAGTAAAGGAGGCTTCAAAAAGTATTGTAGCAACAGTCACCAGGGGCACTGAACCCCTAGACGCAGCCATGGGATTATGGAATTTAGTACAGACCGACCCACTTTCCAAGAAAATATTGCAGGAATTACATGCAAAACAGAAGACATTTGATGAGCTTCAGGAGGCGCTGCCCACACTTGTGCCTACTCAGATAATGGCATGCTGGTAGACGAGCTAGGTATTGAGCAACAAGGTTGAAGTCCTGTGGCAGAGGAAGCACATTCTAACCACCCACATGAAGCCGTGGGCCGATGAAGCAATGAAGATATCGCAGGACTTAGATGTTGTCGTAAATAACCTGAGCCAAAAATACCATAGTATCAGTCTCGAAGCAAAGTGTTAGATCCCTATATTACTAATATAGCCCCTTATTGTTGTTAGTGTAACCCCCTTATTATTATTATTGTACCCTTGTAACCCCCATTTTGTTATTATTGTACCCTTAAATTATTACTGTTAGGTTGGCTAGGATTACATTGTGGCCCACTAGGATTACATTATGGCCCCATGGACTCCTATATATAGATAGGAGGTTTTGTAAATTGTATCATCTAAGAATTTTTCATTTATGTAATGTATTGGAGGTTTCCCCCTCGAAGTGGCTCATTTCTAAGGCGTTGATATCTCTTTTCTTCTCTTTTTGGAGCTGGTTACACAACATTTGGTATCAGAGCTTTGGATTCTAGGGTTTCGCTGCTCCAAACAGGTCATCATGGAATTTTCACTATAACTTTTTTTCTACGAAGCTTCAGAAGCTAAAATTTTTAGGGTGCGAAGCTGAAATCTTGAGGAAGTTTTTCTAAAAATTTCAGAGCTTGGTTCGTAATATTTTCGGAGATATGATCTGTGGAAGTTAGGTATTTGTTCAGGCTCCTAAACAGGTCATCGTGGAATTTGCGCTATAAAAATATTTCTACGAAGGTTCAGAATCTGAAATTCATATGGTGCGAAGCTTAAATCCTAAAGAAAGTCATCAAAAAATTTTAGAGCCTGGTTCGCAATATTTTTGGAGATATGATCTGTGGAAGGTAGTGCTTTTTCAGGCTCCTGAATTTCATCTCAAAGAGGTGATCGTGGGAAAAGTTCAATAACTCTCTCTCTGGGCATCGGATTGGAGTGCCGTAATTTTTTTTTGCAATTACACGGACTTCAGTTTCATGGCTATCAATTTCAGAGACGAAGGACGAAACAGTGACACGTGGCAAGTCGTACAAGTTCGCTCTACTGAACCAGTCCAAAATTGGGTCATTGTGGGAGATTGGAAATAACTTTGTCTTGAAGAATCCAAATCAGATCATACCTGTGGCATTTGAAAGAAAGTTCAGAAGGCTACTACAGTAGTGAATTTCAGATATTGAAGATTCTCAATTACAGAGATAATTCAATTTCAATACAGAGCTCCTAAAAATCAAGTAAAAGGTGTGTATTTGTTTTCCGAATTGCATAAGTCTTGTTTGAAGAATCAAGTTGAATTGATTCCAAGGGAATATTGTAGAATAGATATCAGTATTGGATTCTAAAATGGCCCCTAAAAAGAATTCAACTCCCATTAAGCCTTTAGAAGGCTCTACTATGACTCATGAAGACGAAGAATGGCAACATGACATATCAAAATTACAAGAGCAAGTGCAACAAATTTCACTCTCGTAAAGAGCAACAAAAAATGACATGGAAGTTTTGAAGAAATAAGCAAAATGGAAGATGACTGCTTGAAGAAAGGCATGAAGCTAAGATGGATGGCGTGGAAGCTAAGATGGATGGCATGGAAGCTAAGATGGATACAAGGAAGCAAGTATGGAAGTAAGATGGATGACATAAGAAGAATGACTCAAAATCATACAAGGAAGGCTTCTTGATGACAAGCTTAAACAAGAAATGTTTCCTAATGGTGAAAAGATAGTAGAAGAACCTCATGATGAGAACAAAATAAATGTTAATCGTGGTTTCATAAACTCTAATGTTGGCGGGAAGAACCACCATATTCCAAAAATGGATATGAGGAAGTTTGATGGAAAGGATCCTGTAACATGGATACTACAGATGGAGCAATATTTTGATCTCCATAATGTGCAAAAAACACAAAAGGTATGCATTGCAACTTTACATTTAGAACAAAATACATTTGTATGGTATCGATGGCTTTGCTCCCGTAAAAAAATTGTCACTTGGTCAATTTTTACGGAGGAAATGATAGCACATTATGAGGATACAAAGAGCAACACGTTCTTTAGCCAATTGATAAATCTCAAACAAAAGGGTTTAGTGGGGCAGCACATTGAGGACTTCCAAAAATTGAATATAAGGGTAACTGATATTCCAGAGGAACACATGATTGATCTCTTCATAGGCACTTTAAAGGATAACATTCAACATGAAGTTCGCGTTCTGGAACCTGATTCATTGGAGAAGGCATTCATGTTGGCAAGAAAAGTTGAATGTAAAATTATGGCGACAAGGAAGCCTACCACTCAATTCTATAAAGAAGGAAGTGTTTCTACGCCTAGATTTCCACAACCTACAAGGTTGACACCACAACAATTGGAAGAAAAAAGAGCAAAAGGGCTTTGCTACATTTGTGATAGCAAATACACTAAAGGTCATAAGTGTGCTGAGAAGAAATTATTTTACATAGATTGTGAAGAAGAAGAAGAAAATGAACAAGAAGAGGATATACACCAGGAACCACCCCTATAAGAGGAAGAAATGAATCATCCCGTGTAATGTAATCGGCAAAAGAATTACCACTCTAAACCCATAGAAGGACATATCAAGAAGAAAGGGTAATAGTGTTGATTGATTCAGGTATAATCTATAATTTTATTCATTATAAGGTAGCCATTAATCTAAATTGTTTCCTATACCCAAGACCAAATAATGTCAAGTGATGGTTGCAAATGGAGAAACTATAAATTGCCTAGGTGTCGCCACATTACTGGCCAACTATGGGGTATGTAATAGACTTATTCAATGCTCATTCATGGAGGTGTTGATGTAACAGAGTAATGGAGCAACTTGGGGTTAGTAGCTGCACTTTCAAGAAGGTTTCTTGAAATTTTTTTCATACATGGTTTAATTAGCTGGGCATATCAAAGCCAGAATATTAATAAGCTCTAATGTCATGACAAAGCTTCTAAAGAAAGAACAACGAGGCATAATTGCACAATTATGCTCACTAGAAGTTCCTGTTAGCCCCCGTATGAAATTTTTGACAAGCAAATAGGGGGCTAAATCTTTGCTGAGTCTTCAAGGAATGCATTTCCTCTGAAAAGACAGTCTCCTTGAAGCCTCCATGTGTCTTTTATCCTTTGATAATTCCCCTCTGCTGATTTCCATTATAAAGCCTCTCTGCTGATGAAGAAATGCCCAAAGGCCTCTTTTTTCCCTCTTATTTCACCCCTAATTAACCTCTATTTCATCCCCCATGTCTTCCCCTTGTTTTTCCCTTCTTACCCTTCATTTCCCCAAAATCCCCTTAAAATTCTTCCCCTAACCTTTGTTGGCCATTTTTCCCCTTCATCCCTCTATTGTTTACCTTTTGAACCCTCAAATTCCATTTAAATGGGCCAAAACCCACTTCCTGACCTTATTATAGGTCTAAGCCCCTTTCCCGCTAGCCCCGTGAATCACTTCCCCACATGCCCGTGCGCTGGGACCAAGCACTTAAGCCCCAAGCGCTAATCGCAATCGGAAGTTGGGCGGGTGCACAATTCCTTTGTAAAGCTCTAAAGTGCCGATGCGATTGGTTTAATAAACAAAGTCCCGTGACTCGTTCTTTACCGTCGATCTATCACAAAGAGCTGACGGCGGAGCGCTAATCGCAACCCCTCTCCGATCACAATTGCAAGTCTCAACAGTGTCGCCCCGATTGCAGTCCTCCGATCCACTTCTCCACCATTGATCTCCCCACCAGATCAGACGGTCCCGCATTAATCGCACCCTCCGCCCGATCGCTAATCACAAGCCCCTTCCACCGTCTTCTGATTCAATCTCGTCCGTCTGTTTCCCCACAGATCCGACAACGGAGCGCTAATCGCAGCCCCGGCTCAATCGCAATCGCAATGTTTCAAGTGTGTCCTCCGATCAATCGCAAGCCTTCTGCTCTGATCTCCGATTGCGATGCGCCGATTCAATCTGGGCCATCTATTCCCCTGCTGATTCGACGGCCATCGCACTTCCCATTTCCCCTGATCGCAAGTCTTTCTGTCTTCCGCCCGATTTAATCCCATTTTTCCATCTGTTTCACGATCCAGCGGCCATCGCACACCCACTCCAATCGCAATCGGAACTTTCGATCGCACCCTCCTCTTGCGTATTGCGATTGCGATCCCCCGATCCAATCTGAGTCGTCCGTCCCGCCAGATCCAACGGTTCAGATTCATCTCGCTCCTCTCCCATCATCCTTTTCTACTGCCCCTCCGATTGCATCCCAGCCGTTCATTCCTCCCCTAGATCAACAGTTATCGCTCAATCTTTGCCCCATTCTCGATCGCAATCGGAACTTTTGGAATGTGCATTGCGATTGCCACTCGCTCTGGCCTCCGATTGCGATTGTTGTGATTAGATCTCCACCGTCCGTTTCCTATGCAAATCTAACGATCAAGATCTAATCGCCCCCCACCGAGACCGGGTCCCACATCCATAGCTCCGCTTCATTGTATTCCTGTGTTTTCCTTTGTATTATGCCCAAGCTTTAATCTTTGGGCTTTAACATTATTAACCATTTCTTCCACCATTCTCCATTGTTTTCACTGCTTTTCACTGTCCCGCCACCGCTCCAACAGGCCTCTGAAGCAATTCCTCCGCCACCAATGCCCGGGCTTGTAACAGTTTATTTCATTGTGCAGACATCACAGTGATGTGTTTTCAGCATCGCCAGCAGATCGGCAGAAAGGATCCAAAGGGGTTAACACCTGCTATTGACATAATCAATGTTTAGCTCCGCTTTCAAAGGATTAAGGTTCAGTTTGAAGACTGATGAGCGCACCAGCAAGCCATAACTGCGCCACCTAACAGCAGAGCGCATTTACTCCGGAAGTACACCTTCCTACAGAGTTCTCCATGCCTCCTCGAGCCCATAAGCAATTAAATACACAAACAGGAGCTTCATTGAAGACTGTCTGAGCCGCAGTAATGGAGGAATGGAGAGGCTGTGCAGATCTTTCAACCAGTTCATTTATTCCAGAGTGGCAGCATAGAGCTCCAAGCACCAGAAAGGACCCCAAAGAAATATCCGAGGTCAATCTCGGCCTGACAGAGACTCCCCAGACAGATTACAGAGTACAAGAAATGCCGCAGAAATCCATTAAGTGGTATGGGCATGAACACTTCCGCCTTACTGTCTTAATGAGACTCATTTATTTTTTTATCTACTACTGTTTCTTCTACTTCCCCTATAAAAAATCCCCGAGAACATAATGAAAAGGTTGTTGTTGTTGTTCAGTTGTTGGGTGTCTTGCTATTAGAGGGATTCATTCCAACTGTTAGAATAGTCTTGGGAGGGAGTAGCAGAGTAGTTGTATGTAATAGGCTGGGAGGAGAAGTCTGGACTATATTAGCCATTGAGCTCAGTGTACATGACTGGTTTTTCATCAATTAATCAAAGCACATTTCACAGGATCCTGGTCTATTACTATTGGTGATGTTTTCTTGCTCTGTTTATTACATTTTCATATTGTTTCATGTTCATCTGGTAGGCAACAGAAGTATAACATAGGATTCACCCTTGTTAGGTGCCCTATGTTTCCTGCTCTCCCTACCTTAATGTTTTCTGCTCTGTGTGCTATCTGAGAATTGTTTTCAGTCAATTTAACCAGTGTAGTGGATGTTATTGCCTGCTCTCTGATGTATGAATTGGTTGAATCAGTTCTTAGATGTTCTTGCTGGGTTTAAGCTGGAAGGTTTGGGAACACTAGGGATGAGTGTTAGCCCTGTCCACTAGGATCCTTGCGCGACCAGCTGGCCTTTCTAAGATCCCTTATGTTAAACTTATCTCTATTTTCCCCTTGGAGTTGCTAAAGCAGACCTGGAGTTAAATGACCTCTGGTCCGATCTATAAGCAGCCCCTTAGTCTCTTTGAGAGCTGCCTTAGAGTATGTCCAAGCAGGTCTGGAGTTAAATGACCTCTGACCTGATCTATAGACAGAAATTGGGTTGTTCTCCTTCTTTCACTTTCCTTCCTTAATGTTCCACCCCACCCTCTAATCTAAAGATCCTTTAGTATTAGATGACTTTCCCTTTGAAATCCTTGGCTAGTGGATGCAAGTAATTTCCTTTCATGACTCTATAGCCCAATGGATGGCACTGTCTTGGCCTATCTTCTTTGCTGAAACATCCAGCTGCTTTGTTTCCTTTCCTCCCATTTCTTTCCCAGTCCGTGATCTCCTAACCAACCCATCAACCAACCAACCAAATCATTTAAAATCCCTCGTGCTTCATAACTAGCCTAATATCTCATTTGAGCTTCAAAGACATATCATTCTTTTCTCTTTTTGGAGAGATCCCTCTCCGGGTCCAGGAGGGCTAGATCCTAGGGCCCCAAAGTGGTTTGATGTTGTCTCATCTTTTGGTATTACCAAATCTGCCAAAGAGATAGAAACTCAAATGGCCTCAACATCAAAATCATCTATTTCTCATATCTCCAACAAGTATCGACAATCTATTCAAGGTGTCAGAACTCCAAAAGGACTCCCACCTATTCATGATCATGATCATGCTATTCATTTGATTCCAGGAAGTGTTCCTCCAAACATCAGGCCTTATAGATATCCTTATGTCCAAAAGAGAAAAATTGAACATATGATTGTAGAAATGTTAGAGGCGGGTATAATTCAACCTAGTCAAAGTTCTTTCTCTACTCCTGTAGTATTGGTACACAAGAAGGATGGATCATGGTCAATGTGTCTGGATTATAGGGAGCTCAATAAGCTCACCATTAAAGATAAATTTCCCATTCCTGTGATTGATGAATTATTGGATGAATTACATGGAGCAATTTATTTTACCAAGTTGAATCTTCGTTCAGGATATCATCAAATTAGAATGAAGACTGAAGATATTCCAAAAACAACATTTCGAACTCATGAGGGTCATTATGAATTTTTGGTCATGCCTTTGGCCTTACCAATGCACCTTTTACATTTCAAGGGTTGATGAATTTCATTTTCAAACCCTTCCTTAAAAAATTTGTGCTAGTATTTTTTGATGATATACTAATCTACAGCAGGTCTTGGAAGGATCATGTTGAACATGTTGACAGGGTGCTCAAACTATTGCAGGAGAAACAATTATATGCAAAAACATCCAAATGTTTCTTTGGAGTACAAGAGGTGGAATATCTGGGTCATATTGTGTCTCACGAGGGTGTTAAAGTAGACCCTAACAAAATTAAAGCCATTAAGGAATGGAAAGTCCCCACAACCATAAAGCAGTTGCGAGGATTTCTCGGGTTAACAGGGTATTATCGCAAGTTTGTTAAGAATTATGGGAGAATAGCAGCACCTCTAATAACATTATTGAAGAAAGATGCATTTTCATGGACTCCTGAAGCAACTAAGGCCTTTGAACATCTTAAAGAGGCAATGTGCCTAGCACCGGTCTTAGCTACGCCAGACTTCACAAAAACCTTTATTGTGGAATGTGATGCCTCAGGAAATGGAATTGGTGTTGTTTTAATGTAGGAAGGAAAACCCATTGCTTTTGAAAGTCGTCCAATCAAAGGAAATTATTTAAAGAAACCTATTTATGAGAAGGAAATGTTAGCAATACTGCATGCACTAAAGAAATGGTGAACTTACCTAATGGGAAGACACTTCAAGGTAAAAACTGATCATGATAGTCTTAAACACTTTTTGGAACAAAGACTATCTTCAGAAGAGCAACAAAAATAGGTCACAAAGATGTTGGGTTATGACTTTGAAATAATCTACAAAAAAGGAAAGCTTAATGTTGTTGCAGATGCACTCTCAAGAAAGAATGAAGAGGTGGAAGCATTGCTTTGTGCCATTTCTATGATCCAACCAGATTGGATAACCGAAGCAAGAGATGAATGGAAGAAGGAAAAAGATGTATGGACACTCATTTAAAAGCTGCAACAAGATCCTAGTACATCTGATATATTTAGTTGGAAAAATGATTCCTTATGGTACAAAGATCGCTTATATCTTTGTAAGAATTCCCAACTAAAACAAAAGATTCTTCTGGAATTGCACACTTCTCCTTTAGGAGGACACTCAGGATTTTTCAAAACTTACCACAGGGTGAAGAAAGAATTTTTTTGGGATGGCCTTAAATCTGATATTCAAAAGTTTGTGGCGGAATGTTTGGTTTGCCAGCAGAATAAAGTGGAGACAATTAAGACCCCGGGACTTCTACAACCTTTATCCATTCCAAGTCAACGTTGGGAGGAGATTTCAATGAATTTTATCACAGGTTTACCTAAGTCCGAAGGAAAGAATGTCATCATGGTGGTAGTTGATAGACTTACCAAGTATGCACACTTTTGTGCATTATCTCATCCATTTAAAGCAAGTACAGTTGCTAGTACATTTATGGACAAAATTCAAAAGCTACATGGAATCCCAAGAGTTATTGTGAGCGACAGAGATCCCATTTTTACTGGAAATTTTTGGACGGAGTTATTTTCTTGTTTGGGTACTCAATTAGCTCATAGCTCATCTTATCATCCTCAATCTGATGGTCAAACTGAGATAGTAAATAAATGTTTGGAAGGATATCTTTGTTGTTTTGTATCTGATAAACAAACACAATGGGTCAAGTGGTTACCTCTCGCCGAATGGTGGTATAACACTTCCTTCCATACTGTAGCAAAAATGACCCCATTTATGGTACTTTATGGATATCATCCACCATACATCACATCATATTTAAGGAAAAAATCAAAGGTTCAAGAAGTGGAAGATCACATCGAGCATCAACAAGAAGTTCTCCAACTCTTAAAGGATAACCTGAATTTGGCACAAAATCGAATGAAACAACAGGCAGATCAACATCGCAGCGAGAGAAGTTTTGATGTAAGAGATTGGGTATTTTTACGGCTACAACCATACAAACAAATGTCCCTCAAGCAAGCTAAGAAGGATAATAAATTATCGCTAAAGTACTATGGTCCTTACAAGGTGTTGCAAAAGATTGGTACTATGGCATACAAATTGGAGCTTCCTGCTTCTTCGCGAGTACATCCAGCTTTCCATGTTTCATGCTTAAAGAAGGTTATAGGTGAAAATATTCCAGTTCAAACAATATTTCCAGAACTTGATGAGGAAGGAAAATCATATTGGAACCGGAAGCAGTCACGGAAACAAGAACTCGACAACTACGGAATCGATCAATTTCAGAGTATCTCATCAAGTGGAAGAACTTACCCACTGAAGATTCTACATGGGAGGATGAGAATTTTATACAGAAGCACCCAGAGCTACTCAAGCATTGAGGATAACACTTTTTTGAAGGAGAGGGGCATGTTAGGTCCCTATATTACTAGTATAGTCCCTTATTGTTGTTAGTGTAACCCCCTTATTGTTATTATTGTACCCTTGTAACCCCCATTTTGTTATTGTTGTGCCCTTAAATTATTATTGTTAGGTCGGCTAGGATTACATTGTGGCCCACTAGGATTACATTATGGCCCCATGGACTCCTATATATAGAAAAGAGGTTTTGTAAATTTTATCATCCAAGAATTGTTCATTTATGTAATGTATTGGAGGTTTCCCCCTTGAAGTGGATCATTTCTAAGGCATTGATATTGCAGGACTTAGATGTTGTCGTAAATAACCTAAGCCAGAAATACCATAGTATCAGTCTCGAAGCAAAGGGGCTTATCTCTCAGAAGTTGGTGGACACGATGCAAAGTGTTTCTGATCAGAGCATGGGCATCCTTGTACCCTCCACCACTTCCATCGAGGAGCTAAAGACAAATATGAAGACCCCAATACCTATGTGACATAGGACGAGTCACAAGATTGTGTTGGGGGATTGTTGGAATAGGGTCCCTTAGGACCGCATTTTTGGGAGTAAATAATAGTATTTTTGTAGTTTTGATTCATGCGCGCTAAGGATTGTGGAGTCAAGGGGCTTTGGGGTAGGTCAAAGTCCCTTCATGAGTTGTAATGGGTTAAAGAGTAAATATAGGAGTCTCAAACCATGGTTTGAGGATCGTATGAGCATAGGCTAAGGTATAAGTAGAAGTCTAGATAGAGTCAGATAAGTAATCTTTGGATGAAAGTAATGAATGTATGTTGATCTGAATTAAGTTTGTGTTAAGCGTTTGTGTCTGAAAAAGATTCGGTTGGCTGTGTGCACGGAGACCTTAGCCTGGTTGGGTGCAGACCTCGCTGGCTGTATGCATGAGTAGATCTGCAGGATTTTAAGGGTTTTTGTGAGCTTTTGATCAATAAATACATGTTTTGATAACTCTGTGTATGAAATGCATATGTGACTTGATTTATGATTTTTTTCTCCATATGATTTTTGTTTACCGCATAAGAGTTATATTATATGTGATTGGATTGGTTGCGTACTTGTTTTTACTGTCAATGAATGATAATTGCTACATATTACATTATTAGAACATTTAAAGGGATTAAAGATATACTATCTATGCGCATGTGCAACTTGTGATATTTAACCTAGGGTTTTTGGTTAGGGTTTCTGGTGTGCAAATCAGTTTGTGTAGTAAAACAGATCTGAAGACACCCACTTCATTTAATTCTCTCTAAGGGTGTGGAAACCTGGTTCCAGCACCCCCCCATACTACTTCGGGTGAGACTTTGGCCAGCGCAAGAAGGTCATTGCAGAAAGGGCTAGTAGCAAGAGGGTTTAGTTGGTTACACGCTAACTTGGAACCTGGGTCAGGATCCCTCAAGCCAAAAATCACCATCACATTCAAGGATTATGTCCTGAGTCCCATTGCCTCATGTTACAGTATTCCATCCATTTGTGCCTTGTCCCTCTCTTGTGTCGCCCATTTTTTCCTATAGTCATTTTTCCCCCCATCCCCTCGAGCGTCGAGTCAATCGCTGTCAAGTCATCCATTCTTTTTATGCTCTTACAAGGGAAGTCATATGTCCGCTACTTAGTATCCCCTCTTCCATCATCATCCCTGGTGTCAGTACATCAGTTACTTTTACTATGATCCCTCATGCCTTAGTTGATGATCCTCATTGCCTCACATATGACGGACCACCTTCTGTCGACATCAGCATATTCATTCCAAAAGAGAGGTCTTGAGGGCAGTGTACCTTGGTTCCAACTTCCATTGTTGTTTGGTGCCTCAGACCAGGGAAAGGGACTCCTAATTCCCCTTTGACTTGATTTTTTCTCATCTGCTCAGCATGATCTAGATTTGTATACTTGATGGTTCGGTGATCCAACAGATTGTCCCAGTGATTCCCTGGTGTGTGTGAGATTATTCAGACCTCATGATTGGGTGGCCCTATAGGTAACCCCCCACATTCCTATATGACCTCATTTTATTCTACAACCTCAGATGCAGCTCTGTAGATTTGATGGGTTCAGTTCCAGTCGCTTGCAGCGCCCATATGTACCCAAACATTAAGGGAAAATTAGATCATTTGTAGGTCTCTCCCCCTCGATTATTTTCCTCTCTCGCTTCACTCCATCTATGTTTATCTCTCTCTCTTACTCCCATTCGGTGTCTAGTGATTGTGTTTTTATAATGTACTTCGGCCATATGATTAGCTCCTAATGCTCGCACATTAGGGGGCTATCTGTTACACCAATTTTTGGTCATCTAACCATTTACAGTTAGATAGATCGAAGTACACCATGTAATACCAATTTTACCTTATTAAAATTTCTTTCACTATAAGAGATAATTTAATAAACCATATTTTATTAAGTTATTTCTGGTTCAAACAGGAAACCCCATGAGGAATAATTAAATAAATCATTATTTATTTGATTTTCCTCTAGGAATAACTAATTAAACCATTGTTTAAATAATATTCCTGGTAATATTTAACCCAATTATGATAAATAATTATATGAATCTTTATTTTTCTTATTTTTCTCTTGGAATAATTAATTAAATCATTATTTATGTATTATTCCTTGTTAAGTTTGACTAAATCGCCTAGAAATAATTAAACAAATCATTATTTGTTAATTATTCCTTAACCCCATTTTTGAAATGATAAATAAATCATTTATTTTTTTATTATTTCTAAATAAAGGTATTTAACCAATTTAAATTCATTTTCACTCAAAAAAATATAATAAAATATTCCAAGCAGTTATATCTAGACATCGGTTAATAATATTTTATTATTCGCCATTATCGAGGATAACTCAATATTTTGTTATAAATAGGAGGGTTTTCCATTCATTATTCACTTTGATCACTTTCATTTTTGCACTTTGATCATTCTCATTGATGCTACTATTTTCTTTCTTCTTGAGCTCCCACAGAGTTCAATACGTCTTGGGTTTTCTACACCATTGAGAGAGAGAAAATTTTGGATCTGAAGTATTGAGGATAGCCAAGAACCCATCCCATTGAGGGGGACTGGTAACATCATTATTTGTTCCCTTCCCAGGTTTTAATACATATAAAATTCTTTATATCTTGTATTTTCCATTGGATATTTGGAGCAACTCTTATTTATTTTTACTGTTTAACTTCTTTTAGTGCATAGATCTCGGTTTTTGCAGGATTTTTTTCGACTATCTATTGTAGATCTAAGGAATTTAAGAAGCCATATTTGTTGTTAGGGTTTTTTGTCACACACAGATTGATCGAGGTGGATATCGGTGGCCACCCACCTAATCCATTTGGATCCACACCATCAATTCTTGCAGCTTTTCACATTCAGCACCACTTACTATTTTTAGCAGGTTTTTGGGTCCTGCACTCCCAGAGCTGTTTTGGGGCCTTAATGATCCAGGTGGATATTGGTGGCCACCCACCTATTCCATTTGAACCCCCACCATCATTTCATTCAGTTTTTAATTTGCAGCACAACTTACTATTTTTAGCAGTTTTTTGGGTCCTCAACTTCCGGAGCCATTTTGAGGCCCTAAACGACGTTTTTTTGGGAAAACCAGAAGCAACATGGGTCCATGGACTGATGTTGCGGGTCCATGGACCGATGTTTTTCACATCTAAAGTTTTACTCCTCGGATATATCTTTCTAAGGAGCTATTGAGCGCGTCAAATGGGGATCGGATGCCAAAGTTACGTCCCCAGGAAGTTGAAACACCAATTTACCCAAACGGGACCGATAGTTTTTGGACATTTAGAGTTCTCCATTGTTTCTCCATAATAAATAAGCCCTCAAACCTCATTGTAACATAGTTCAGAGGTCTGTAGCCACCACATCTCTTCTCAGAGATTCTCTACCAGCAACCTAGCTATTTTATTTCCACTATGTCTGTAAGCATATTTTTGTTATTTGATATTAATGAAATGACGCATTATTTCCGCTGCATCTCTATTTCTACGGTTATTTTTGTATTTTGTTGCGTTCCTGCATAAATCCGGATCACAACTAAAGTGAACTCTTTTCGTAGACTTGCGTTAACAGTTTATGCTAACAGTTTCATAGCAGAGATGAGAGGAATGGTTCTAGTATTGTTGATCAGAGGGAGAAAATTTGTATGCACAAATTAAAACAAATTCATCCTCCCACTTGGCATGCTCGTCACATTAGAAAGATTTGGTTTTGAATTATTTTTTTAACTCTTGGGGGTTTGCTAAAGAATGCCTATATAAACAAAAGCTGACCAATTTCACAACATTTTTGTGCATGGAAGATGAGGAAAATCTACTACTTAGCCCTCCCTTAGAGTCTCTTTCATGGATTTGGGGTGTTGGAGGAAAAAACACACAAAATAGAGCCCTTTTCCACCTCTCGAACAAGCCTGTAGTAGCCAATCATGATCCTATAGCATCGATTTTGTATCCTATAGCACTCAACCCTGGATCTTGTAGCATCTAGTGTTTAGTCGCGTAGCTTCTTTGTGGCATCCTGTGGGACCCCTGGTGATATCTAACTCGACTCTGGATGATATATTAGGCCCTTCTTACCATTTTTGGAATAATAATCTTGGTAAAAATGAGGCTCAAATTGTTCTTTATTCATTTTGTGGTTTATTTGTGAGCTCGGTGCATTTTGCTAGCTAGCCCCACCCTACCACCTTTTCATTTCTTCATATACGCGTTGGCCCACTTGTTGTAATTATCACCCTTAAATTTTTGTCATTTAATCCATGTTAGATTATTCTAGATAAAAATAACTTCACTTCACTGTTTGAGGTTGGTCGAGGCTCTTGGCCACCTCCAGCCTACAAAAATCCTCATTCCTTGTGCACTCAATACATTTTCAAACTATTATGCGCTTAAAGGAACAAGTGGGGAGTCTCTCATACTTGTTCCTACCTGATAGTTTTTGTTTGTGTGATAAACACTTCATCTCTACATGTTGGTTTTTAATAGGGGTAACAGTTAATCAGCTTGCTTCTTAAGGCGTCATCTTCTCATGTTCGTTGCTCCATGCATTGGATTTTCTCTGAAGATTTTTTTTGTTTCATTTTCTTGAAATTTTCTTGACTAATCAAAGTTTGACAATCATAGGTTCTCTAAGAATTGGATCAAGTGTTGTTTTTGAAGGTGAACAGTGATCCTATAGAATCTTGCAAACAATCCTGTAGCTTCCCAAAATCAATAAATGACTCTCCAATTCCTTGATGATGGTTGGATATTCATTCTAGTGCTCTCAGTTTTGGCCTTATAGGGTTTACACAGACTGTTACAGGACGGTGTGTCTTCCTGCAGTGGAAATGATGGAAGAAGGGGAGAAAATGAGTATTTTGTATGGACAAAAGTGGAAATTTTGGTGTAGGAGAGGTCAAGTGGTGTATATAATGAATGATGAGTGTGTGGTGGAACCCTCCTCTTGTTCATCTATGAAAAATAAAATATTTGAACCCTTTTTCTTTATCTATCACAATCTTGTAGAAATTTTGGACAATTCCGTAGCAAGACGGGACAATCCTATAACACTTCATGACTAAGGAAGAATTGAGTGTGTTAGAATATTATATATTATAGAGCAATGCAACACATAAAATATGCAGAAAAACAAGCACACAAAACACATAAAACAAGAGAGACACATATATACATGGTTAATCCAGTTTGGGCTACGTCCACCTCGAACAGCCAGTCCTTCCTTTCTATTATCCAGCAAAATGAAGAGACACAACCTACAACAGATCCATTGTAATATCCTCTGTTCTTTCTCACAATCTCCCTATCTGTTTCTCGCTTTTAGAAAACACATGCAATACACAGCCGCAATAAAATACCCTCATACAAGCGAAGGGTTGCCTTCTAGGGAAAAAAAACCTAAACTAAACATAACTTCTACCATCAGATCATCCGCCTAATCAACGACCCAGATTGACTAGAAATTACTATACTTTTACAAGGCAATTTTACGTCTATTTTTAGCTTCAGGGGTGCTGTCCTCGAAACCCCCCACCAGCGGGGGCTCCATAAAGTCGCAGCCACCCCCCCTGGACCCCGTAGGTAGTGTTTAATTACGGGCAACGTTTCCACCCCATTAAGGTACAGGGGTCCAATGCTATGATACAAAATAAACAAGATAATCAGGCTCCACACCCAACAGAGTGAAATAGGTGACTCGATGATGGAGGAACTTGGGGAAATAAATGAAATGATGGAGGAAATGTAGAGATCTAGCTTGGAGGATGGAATATTAGAGTTTGGAATTTTCCTCCTTTCCGACAGTCCTCTTTGGGATATGAATTGAAACCTGCAAATTTTTTTAGCAATAGTGATGTGAGGTCTTCATTGCTTTTCCATGGTTTTTTCTCTTCTTCTTTATTTTTTTTATTTTTTTAGACTTGCAGGCTACCTCAAGGGGGGTTTTCAACCTGTAGGACTGCCCCAGGTGTCTCAAAGGAGGTTTTCATTTGTGGGTCCTTATTTTTCTTTTTTTTTACTTTTTTTTTTTACCATTGTACTGCATCATGAAGGTTTTCAGTCCTATATTTGTTCTCAGGTGCTTCATGGAGGCTTTCACCTAGGATTTTTATTATTTCTTTTCATTTTTTCCCTTTTTCTTGTTCTATTTTTTTTTAATTCTACTAATGATATGCTGGATGGATTGCGAATTTGGAGACTCCTAATCACATTCATATCCCTAATTATTTAATTGGTAAACTCCTCCTTTGACAAAGGGCTCTTATAGATCTTTAACCTGTGACCAATAACTAAGAGTGGGATTCCTTCTTCATCAAGTGTTATGATTTGGACATAGCCATTCTCATGAAAATTTTCAACTAGATAAGGACCTAACCATATTTTCATCATATTTTCCTTTAAGTCCTTGAATTTGGAGTCATATAAAAAGGCCCAATAAACCTATTGGAAGGTCCTTTATTTGATGTTTTTTTTGTGACAAATATTCCTCTACAATTGGACCACCTCAGTATGCATGAGAGACTGCAATCTAAGTTCATCCAGAGCATTGAGATATTGTAGTCTCTCTTTCTAAGAATTGGTGATGTCTAGGCACAACTATTCTTCCATTCTTAGGGTGTTGAACTCCAACTCAATGGAAAGTAGTTTTCGGGTCTTAGAATTGTTATATTTAATACATCTTCTTACCCCAAGACATTATATTTTCCCCCCTTATTTCACCAATTCTAACTCTTTTATCATGCATTGCCTTATTATTTTGACACAAAAATGAAGGATTGGGTCCAATGTTTTTTTTAATCAAATTCATTTCTTCATTTATGTTTTTTTGAAGTTTATATGTATCAAGTCACTATACATTTTATACATTTCCTACACTCCACAGAGATCCTACACGAGAGTTAAACTACGTGTGGACTGATTTACCATTTGAACTTTTCATGGAGGCCATTGCTAGCTGATAGTATGAGAACATGTTAGATACTATTTTGGAGCCTATCTTATAGTCAAAGGCATGCTTATATTTCACTAACTTGTTCCTGCACCAGTAATAATTCCTACATAGATTTGGGGTTTGACATAATGGCACACTTCCAAGAGGAAAAGGAGAATCAATGTATGTTCATAATGATTTTTTCATGCTTGCACATGATTTAGAATGCACCAAGGTCATATGGATTTATTTTTAGGGAATAATTAATTATTCAACCCCAAATTCATACCAGGTTTCAAACTGTTAAATTCCTACTTGAGTTATGTGCATATGAGAGTGAATCTTGAAATTATAGAACATGGGATTTTCTCCAAAAATAGGAAATTGAGTAAAATGAGGGTGGTTTTTCCAAATGAGAAATGATTTAGGAAGTAAGTACAGTTCTTCGAAGGCAGTTTATTAAAAATAACAAATTTTACAGATTTCAAAGGTAGTGCCAGATTTGCAAGAAAATGCCAGATTTGGCATCAGATATGTATTCCTTCGATTAGAAAATGGTTGGGATATTATCAAATCCATCCTCCTTTATTTGGAATGATTACTCTACCAAATATATTCTTGGAAAACAAATGTATTATATTCAATTGTTTGTAACAAGATTGGCATGTCAGAGCCATCTTTTTATTGTAAATCATGTATAAAATTAAGCCATGGCTCTGTGCTAAGGGGGGACATTACAATGAATGTTATATTGTTGTAATTGATCCTGGGATCACTCCTCACAAATTTCTGAAATCTTACCTTTCTCCATAATATGTAAAGACTAGATGCTGATGAAATAAAAAAACTTATGCCAGGTTCTTTTATGTGTTTTTGTTTATTTACTTCAGCTGGTGATTTATTTTTACCAGGACAATAAGTTCGTTGGGAGGGCCCCCCAATCTATCTCGTTGTCCTCTACTTTCTTTTCTTATTAATTCTTTAATTTTTATATCGAATTAGGATTTTACTAAAAGGTTTGGGGCATGATATAAATTTTTTTGATACAAATATAATTTGTGTACTGTAGAGAACCATTGTTTTGATTGAATCACATTTCATTGTGCTAATGATGTGGTATGCTCGGAGGAATTTTGTTATATATATATATATATATATATATATATATATATATATATATATATATATATATATATATATATATATATATATATATATATATATATATATATATATGGACAAGAAACAGTCAGATATCTCAACAAAGCAATAACACTTTGATATTTTTGGTTGATGAGAGTGTATTGATGGAAAGTATTTATTTATTTTAATGTGTATTGATACATTATTATTGAGACATGTCTAGGGAGGAATTTGACTTGTGATATTTCACGTGGTAAGTTTCCTTTTGCAGTAAAAATTATGTATATTGTCTTGAGTGGTTCAAAACATCATTTGACTAGGCTTTTGCATTCTTGGATCAGTAATTCAACATCATTTGGTTTTCCATGTAATATAATAAGTCTAACTTTGCTACCAGAGGAAAATATTACTTTTTATCCCTTTATTTTGTGATGTATTACTATGAAATAAATCTGTTGATGGACTGATTCATATTGTTAAGGATTTGAGTATGAAATTGAGCTTATATTTTCATTCATCCTTGTTGAAAAAGGTTCAAATCAGGGAATGCGTATTCTATGCTTTTTTTTGTTTACTTAAATGAGGATTACATAATTAGATTTGAGACATTGTTATATGGTTCAAATTTATTGTTAAGGAAACTTTTCAAATTCCTCTATTTTAACCAAATTGTGAACTTCTCTCTTCAATTCTACACGTTTTGAAAGAAGATAACTATCTAGAATGAAAGAGAGATAGAACAGGGAATTATTATCATCAATTTGGTTAAGTTCTTAGGGTTTAAAGGATTTGTATCTTCATTGCCACACCTACCCTGTACTTTTTTTTATCTTAACAGTGATTTGGATATTATTTAGTTTCCATTCACATTGGAACCGAAACAAGTTATTTCTTTTTTGAACATTCGGCCCAATAAACCACAGAATTTAAAGTAGGACTCTTTTGGTTTTTTTATGCTTTTAATCAAGTAGGGTTACTTTCTGAGTAATTCATAAGCTAAGTTCCTTTGCACTAGGAGTCAAAATTCAAATTCTTGAGTGAATTAATAGCTAGGGTTTACATTTTCTCTTTAATTAGGGTTTACTCTTTAACTACTACTAGTTATGGTTTTTCTTTTCAATTTCTAGTAATTATGATTTTTCCTTTCAATTATCAATAGTTAAGGTTTTCTTTTTTTATTAATTACGGTTTTGCTTTGTAGTTGATTGATAGCTTAGGTTTGCTTTCAAATGATTTCATCTGTGTTAGTATGAATTCTTCGTCGAAGTGTACGAAAAAGAACCACTTTAGCTACGCATAACTAATAGCCCTAACAACAATAATGGCTGCAAAACATCTTCGGATCTGCAATTAGTAGTTAAAGTGCTGCAACAAACAGATCTATAAATGGAAAGACATTAAGCAGTAAAGTAAAGAGTTTGCTCCATGCATCCAACAGACAAGACAAGAACACGATTTTTGAATGAATTTTTATATTACGGGGCACCTGGGAGGAAACAAGAAGGTGTATCCAGATCTCCTCAATGGGATGGGTTCTTTGTAGTCCTCAGCACTTCAGATCTAAGCTTTCTCTCTCTTGTAGATGTAGAAAACCCAATGTAGGAGGTAGAGCTCAATGGGAGCAAAATGGCAGAAATGAGACCAAGTGTATAGATCCAGAGTGATCTAATATGCAACAAAAGGTGAAGAATGAAGGGGAAAACCCTCCTATTTATAAAAAAATATTGGGTCATTCTAGATCTTGGTGCATGATTAAAATAATGTTAACAAAATCTAAATCCACCTCTATGGAATATTTTATTATTATTTGTTGGAGGGAAAGGGACTTTGACTTGGGTCAAAATCCCTTGATTAGTGAAGAATAAATAAATAAATGATTTATTTATCCTTTTAAGGAAGTGGTTGAGATATAATCAAATAAATAATGATTTATTTAATTAATAGTGATTGATTTGGTCATATTTAACAAGGAATATTATTTAAATAATTATTCCTAGAAAATAATAAGATAACTATGGGTGTATCTCATTAATTTATTTTTTTTTGGGTTAAACATGACTGGGAATAATAATTAAATTGTGGTTTAATTAATTATTCCTTTTGGGGTTTCCTTAATTAACATAGTGAAAGCAGTTTTACTTGGGGTAAAACTGGTCTTACATGGTGTACTTGGGTCCATCTAATAATAAAAGGTGAGATGACCAAAAAATGGTGTAACAATCTGCAACATTGGTGTGGTAATATCCAAGGGTATGTTTCTAATGAACTATTTTGAGTGCGAGATTTGAATGATCATTGTTTGCAAGAATTTACAAAGAGAGTGATGCACAAGTTAGACTAGAATTTGATTTGCGGGTTGGTAGGTGCTCTCTCTGGAATTTATAGCATTGCGCCTCATAGTCCATAGAACCTGGATTGAAATTAAATGTTAGTCCATTATTCAAATATAGACTACACCCAACAACAGTTCCTTCTTTCCATAAACTAGCTCAAAGGGCGTGAACCCAGTGGTGGTTTTCTAGGTGGTATTATAGGCCTAAGTGGCCTCCACAAGTCGGTCGAACCAATCCATTATGTTTCCACTGACAACTTTAGTTAAGATTTCCTCCAAATCTATGTGTGTGGCCTATACCTTCCCCTTTTCTTGACAATGATAGGGAGTGGAGTTTTGTGAGTTATATGATATTTCTCCATGATTCCATCAATCATATTTGAAGTGAATTGAGCCCCTTTACCAATGAAAAGCTCCATTGGGAATCAAAAATTATAAAATATGTTTTCCCTCTGAAACTCTTCCAAACTCTACTATATTGTTTCTTTTACTACCTTTAGTTCATCTCACTTTGTCAAATAATCAGTGCACATGATGATGTATATCTCTTTTCTGGATGGGGGATTGATTGGTCCATTGAAATACATGGCCCACTTCACAAATGGCTCAAGAGTCCCTTTAGGTTGCAGGGGAATTTCATTCTTTGGTGTAAGTTTTCCCATCCTTTTCCACTCATCACATCTAGCAGTGTATCTCCTAGCATCTTGGTGTAGAGTAGGCCAATAGTAGCTATCTTGGAGTATTTTGAAGGTTGTCCTCTTAGCAGTGAAATGGCCCCCATAGGGTACATAATGGCATGCTAAGAGGATTTCAAAAAACTCATCCTCCATTACACATCTCATTAGAGGAAATTTCATCGTAAAAGTTCCCATGAAATTTTCATGTAATTTCCATGTCATAATATGTAAACAAATCAAAATCCTTTAAATTTAAAAAGAGGTACATGTAAATATTTTGGAGGGAAGATATACAATGTTCTGGGGGAAGAGCGATGGAGGGCAGAGGAACTAGGGTTTGCAAGTCTGGGTGCTTTGGTGGGGAAGGGATGACTGATCAAGGGCGTGCACGAGGCAAGAATGGAGGATCAGGGCACACATTTTCGGTTCGAAGGAAAAGGTGTAGGATGATTATGGGAAAATATCCGACACAATACAAGAACTGGAAGCTGGTAGTCGCAGCCATTGACCATGATACTAGACGCTCCTATGCCTGCAATGGCATTGTTGCAGGAGTTAAAATGATTTTCTATTCTTCGGCTCGGAGATCTAGTCTCACCAGGAAAATATCTGCACCGAGAGGCTGTCGGATGTCCCTCGACAGAGGAGGAGGGTTAAGGGAAGACTACTCCAGTGGTTTGCAGCTGAGGATGAATGAAACGATGCATGGACTCGAAGACAACATTGTTGCAGAGGGTAGGTGTGTTGGCATGTTTGGTTCACGTATGTACTAAATCACACCAACTTAAGGGGTGTGGTTTTCCATCTAATGTTATTGGTCACAGGAAGAAAATAAATGGATTCAAGCAAGTTGGTGGAACGTGCTAGAACACAAACATACTAGATAGAGAAATAGCACACATATTCAAACATAAAAACTAAACTAAAACTACAACAAATAACAAAAAAGCTCTAAATAGAGTCAAACAACTTCAATAATCCAAACGGCGGCGCTAACTTCCCCTCTTATTGAGTGCTAGTAGAAAATGAGGATGAAAATTTTACCCACTTGCCAAGGGGCCCTTATAACTAGGGGTTCTAAGTCCCAATGCAAGGATATCTTTACTTCGGAGCTACCTTGGTGCAAAGTCTCCCTCTCTCTACTATGGTGGATTAGAGTTTTTGGATGGCCAACAACTGATTCCCCTCTATCTCTGCTCCGGATCACACACTGTTGTTATTGGTTGGAGTAATTCTGGCCAGCATAACAATTTTCTCTCCTATTTCTCATCTCTTGCTGGCCTTTTATAGGAGAATTCAAATCCTCCTTCCCTCTCTTGGTACATTGTGGATGGTGACCCAAGACAGGAGGGTGATTCCATTGTGTGCCACATTTATTCCATTGTGTGCTCCCTTCATGTCTTGAGGAGGCTTGGGTGGTTGTCCTTAGGTGGCTTCAACTGTGAAATCAATTTCTTGGAGTGTGCCTTGTGGTCCCGTAAAGTGACTTCCACCACTCCTAGGATTGTGCGCTTTTTGGAGCAAAAGGCGCGCAAAGGTGCGTTTATCGAAGACTTTTGCATGCAAAGGCACTTTTGACTAGTCATTCTTGTATGTAATTTGATTTTTCCTTAGACCTTAGATATTTTTTAAATACTTTCATATTATCTAATGTCTCTCAACCCTAAAAATCCTTTTTCCTGACATTAAATAATGTCACCTTTTCTTGTAAGATTTTCCATTTGTTATCTCGAAATCAGACCCTGATAGGCTGCTAGTCAAGGAGACCCTGAGTAACTATTTCAAACCAAACTTTTAGTTGAGGCTTAGCCTCCTCAACCTGAGAGGGCTCTCTCAATAGGTTAGTGATTTTCAAATAAAGATCAGATGAATAACTCTATGAATAAATTGAATCAAGTGAATAACTGGTTGTACTACTAATCAACAAACAGCTATTGGGTAAATGGAGTCAAATGTGCTTTCACAAAACATAAAGATCAGTTTCATATGGAAGTCAGGGCATTTCAGGGTTTAGATGCATCAGTAGAACAATAGGACAGAGAATAAACACAGTTCATGAACATATGAAGGAAGTTAGAGCACCTTCAGTGAATTCTAAGTAACATAAATTCATGCCACTACAAGTAATTTAAAGAGAAACATCATGAGACAATCAAACATCCATAACCCTTTCTGAATCCTAAGTGATGAAACAAAACCCTCTATATTAAGATAAAAACACAGTTCTCTGATATCACAAAAAGTATGCTTGTTCAATAAAAATTCCAACAACCCTATGCAATTCAATTTCTTCCCTCTTATAGAGTGGTCATTACATCCTTGGATTCCTTCCAAACATTTGAGAAGAAATTCGAATTTTACACCTATCAACTTCTAAACAAACTTCATTTACAAACTGACAGTTAAATTGTCTGTTTTACAGTGCTAATACAACTAGGAATAAAACACTATTTATTATATCTTAACAACCTTTAACAACCTTATCTAATCATTAAAACCTATGCTTGTCAGCTATTTCTTCTAGACTTCGACCATGATGTTGTTTATCTTCTTGCTGTTAGACCCCATCAACCTGCTTCTTATCCATTCCTGCAAAATAGGAGCATGTTCCCTGTATAATAGTTGAATGCCTCATTTCTGTTCATTCGAATCAACTGCTGAATAACTGTTGCTCAAAACATGTGCAAATGTCTTATAACCTTCATTTGAATTCAACCTTCTAGCTGTGCAAATCCTGAACCTCCAGAATGGTGCAAAAACTGTCAATACTGATGCGCTATGAAACTATTGAGTCTGTTGTTTTCGTAGCGCAGACTTTTCCTTTTAAAATCATGCTTCAAACTTCCATTTTTATGTGTCAAATCTCCTAGATCTTCATTGATATTCTACATATACCTCCTACCATCATCCAAGCTCAAAACCAAACCCTTTTCACCTTTGAAAATTGTAAAAAATCTTCAAACTACATCCTATAGCAGTTTCGTAGCGCTACGAAACTGCTATGTGTCACCTTTAGCAGTTTCGTAGCGTGCTACGAAACTGCTGAGTCTTCACTTTTCACATCTTCCTTCCAAAATTTTAGTTTTCAACCCTTTAATACTATATTTCCATGTGTATATCAACTTTCATAACCCATAAACATCAACTTTAAATGACTCCAAAATTGAGATATTACCACATAACCTCAAAAATTTGTTAAGGGATGACACTTACTATTTTCACTTATTTTAGCTATGGCTGATATTCAAATTGTGCTAGCTGTATTTCCAGGTCTTCTACTCTCCTCTTAAGCCTTCTATTGTTTTCCCTTAGCTTGGTATTGACCATCCTAATGAATTTTGTTTATTTTATTGCAGGTAGGGTCCATATGAAGAATTGAGCTTGACTATCAATTAATTCAGGGTTTGGATTTTTCTCCATCTCCCATAGTCCTTTCATCCTTTCAAAGTTTTCCCTTTCTTCTGCATGCACTCTCACCTTTTTCTTCAACTTATAAATCTCATTATTTGCAAGTTTGATTTTGTCTTTGACATTTTCATAGCTGCTCTTTTCCTTCTGAATATTGAAAACCCTATTTTTGTCTTCTTCAAGCATTGAAAATGATGTATTTGTGGTTTATTCAAAAACATTAGCACTTTCACCTCTTGTTTGATCTATCTCCATGTCTGACTGTTTCAACTTCTTGAAGTGCCTAGTTGAGTTTTTCTGGGCTTAAAGATAAACTCTACCACTTCATCCTGAAAATTTAACCTTTTGGATGTACTCAATTTCTTTGATTTGCTGCCACCTGTATCCAGTTTGATGAAGTCTGCTTGTACTAGGGGAGACTCTTCAATGTCAATAGCTTGAAGTATATCATTCAAATTACCTCTTGAACCCTCTGTAACTACAGCCTTACCCTTTTACTTTAACCTTTGACTCCTAGTCAACTTCTTTTGATCTGTTTTACTAGTTGAATGTTCTAGAATTATCTCCTTAACCAGAGTTTTCTTCTTCTGTGAGAATTTAGGAGTATCTTGGATATTCAATGTTGTTCTTATCATTGATTCTTTAACTTGTTTCTGAGGCTTGAGATTAACAAATCTTCTTGACTTTGTTTCTATAGGGGAAGTAATATTTGATGGATTTTTTTCTTTAGATTGAGGACTAACACCTGTTCCTTCAATCCCAATTCTACTCAAAAAGAGGAATTCAGCCCAATCTCTGTTTATTTTCTGTAGCTCATGTAAGACTATTAACTTGACTAAGCCATGGTGAAATAATGAGGTTTCACATGACTCAGCTTTCATTTGTACCTTATTAGACATCTTAGCCAAACTTCTGAAAAGATAAAAAGGTAAATCTAAAGATATCATCCCTATGAAATGAAGCAAGAGTTTAAAGTGATAGGTATACACCTTGTGGTATCTCCCTTCGCAGGTGAAGTACCTCTAAATATTGTAGAGCAGATTGGAAAATTTATCTTTGACATAACTTCTTGGCACAAATTTGTTCAAGTCAACCTCTGTAAACTCTGGTTTTAGAAAGATATTGTAGGGTACCATGTCAAACTTGAAGTTTTTAAACCACCTGTCTTCTCCTCTCGGAATTTCTGTAACTGCTGATATCACTTCAGGGGAAATTGGTAAATTAAGGAATCCAATCTTTGAGTTTGATCCTGTGAAGTTTATAGAAAATTATTTGGTGACTTGAGTGTGCCCTCCTTGAAGTTTTTCACAAAACCTCCAGCAACCTACTTTCTTAAAGGCTTCTTCAACAGACTTGTCTTTTGTAAGGGCTTCTACACCTTCAGGTTCTATTCTTAGGCAATGACCAGACCTATGACTTCTTCTTTCTTCAGCCATTTTCTTCTTGAAAACCTTGTATCTTCAGAAATTTGTGATAATCCCTCTGAAAACCCTGTGTCTTCAGCAAATTAGAAAATTAGCAATCAGAGCTTCCTATTGAATGAACTGGCTCACTTGGTAAATGAGTTCAGCCTCGCTTGATAACAATTCTACCTCGCTTTATAACAATTCTTCCTTTCTTGAATTTGTTTCAATAAAATCAAGTCTTTCACCACTAATTTCTTCTTCAAAACATAAGCATGCATGCACTATTGTCTTGCATGAGACAAATGAAGTCAAAAATGGCCAACTGTTTTCAAATTTAAAAGGACCAATGACAACTGACCCCTAATCGATGACAAATGACCCCTAATAAATACAATGAATAGTTGCATGCATGAATGAGAACTCGTGGATGACACCTAAAGATGAGGAAGTTAACTATATTTGACAGATGTGACAGCTCAAACGCAAAACTGAGAATTCCCGATTTTGTAGTGTATGATTTGCAAATTTGATTTTTTGCACTACGAAATCACCAGCGTTTTCGTAGCGCAAAATCAAATTTTTACACTGAGCGCACTACGAAAATGTGGTTTCATGGCTTACTTATCAAATTTTCAAAAACAACTTTAAAAAATGGGTTTCAAAATGTGGCATAAGATCTTTGAAGAATGAGACAAGGTTAATGAACATTGTTTGGTGATGGAATGAGACTTTCAAACCATGATCTATACCTTTAAAAATATAAAAGTGACTCTAACCCTATCTAGCATTATGACTTAGGAACAAGTGTAACTGACCAAGTTTTAGAAATTGTGTATAGTGATAACACCATTGATAACAGCAAGCTTTCGATGGCCTAGTCTTCTGCAGCTGCTTTGAATCATTTCTTTGGAGTATACGGGACGTTGTGCTAAGAGATCTTCGCGATGGGGGCCCCGATCTGGAGCCTTGTCCCAACTGGCTCCACCTGGATTGTAAACAGTGGGTAGTACCCTCCCTAAGATTTTTTTATGTCTTTCACGTTTTAGGTTTCATTATTTACAGATGGTTAAAATCTGGACGGAGCCCCTGGCTCAGTGATAAGGCAGCGATGGGGTTTGACACCCAATGCTTCCTTACGAGGCACAGATATTGAGTAGAGGGTGAGGTGGCACCCGATTATGGGTATCCCATGTACTCCGTCCAAACAGCCTTGAGACAAAATGGTAGTGTCTGCTTCGAAAATCCCATACCACACAGCCGAGTAGGGGGCTATATCTCCTAGCCCACCTTTTAGATTTAAAAAAAAAAATAGATTTGAAAACAAAAGCCCTTTAGGTACAGGAGGAGGAATCAGTCACAGATCTGAAGTACAATATTCAAGTGGCAACAGATATCCCGGCCACAAAACAAAGCTTGATCTATTCAGGGAAGGTACTACAAGAAGAAGCCCAGCTAAAAGAACACAACATCCAAATAAATTCTTCTATTGTCCCGAACTTAAGACTCAAATGAGGATCTCCTAGTGTTAGTCTCCTGTATTCACAGTATCACTAGGTGAATATGGATTTTCTATAATATGCTAAAAATAACATTCCTTGACTATCTTTCATTTTGCCTCTTCCAAGCACCCTCATGATCTTGAAATTCCATGTTTTTTTCCTAAGACCCTCATTCTCACCCTTTTCCCCTACCCAAAGACCCAATTTCATTTCCAAAAACCCCATTCACCCCTCCCTTTTCATTCATTTCCCTTATTTCCTCAAAACAATGTAAAAAATCCTTTTTACATTGTTTTAAGACCAAAGTTTTTTTTTTTATTCCGACCCATTCCTTTTTTAATTAAACCCTATTTTAATTAAAACTCGACCCCTTTTATATTATGCCCCGCCTCATTTTTTATTAAAACCTATGTTTTAATAAACCACAAACCCTTTATATACTTTAGAGCCCTCGCTTTAAATTTTTAACCCTCCCACACTTTGTTAAACCCTCTCATATAGCCCTACCCTCCACTTTCTAATAAGCGCTTACACTTATTATTTTCCTTGGGTGCCACTTTATAAAGGTCCCACTTTCCTTTCAAAACCCCCGCTTATTATTTAACCCTAGCCCCACCTCTATTTTTAAGCACCTTCGCTTATACTCTTTTCCCCGGCCCCCGCGTTACCAAAACCTCCATGCTATATCAACCCTCCCTGCACTTAT
This sequence comes from Pinus albicaulis, assembly GCA_034641835.2. NCBI lineage: Eukaryota > Viridiplantae > Streptophyta > Pinopsida > Pinales > Pinaceae > Pinus > Pinus albicaulis. Next base: position 3,998 of record JAXQQM020079742.1, on the reverse strand, counting down.
TAAACCCTATGCACGGTATTACACCCATGCCCCACCATCCAAACTAACTTGTCGCTTCATCAAACCCGATCACCGTTGGATCTCCTCCCTCTGATCCAACGGCCCCAAACCTTTATCGCACATCCAACAGCGTGAGGGTTAACAAACCCTCAATCTCATGAAATGGGTGGTATTTTCCCCTGTACCTCCTTCCATACGGCATCCCTTCTATGGCATCACACACTTTCCACCAAACTGATTGACTTCCCTCACTCCATGTGATAAACCGCATTTCGTCCTTTTGCAAAAACCTGAAACCACTCTGTTCAAAACATTCCAAAGGCCTATGCCTTTTAGATAAGCCCCACGGCCACCATGAAGCCTCTGCAAACTCTCCAAAAGCCTGAAAATCCATAAACAAATGTAGAAACCCCACCAGTGCAGGTTTTAAGTTAATTAATTGATTTTAATGTGCGGGTAGCCGAGGTATGAATGTGAAAATTGCATTCGAAAGTCCAAAAATCATTTAAATAGGTCCTATGCATGACGATCCAGGATGAATTGTTTTTATCCAAGGGACCAGGAACGCAAGATCAGCATAAACGTCAATGGATCATGACCATTGATGATTATTCAAATTCTCTAAAGGCAGAAAGGATTTTCCACAAAGTAAGCGTTAAGGGGTTAATCACGGATTAAAGGAAAATGCACAAAGATTAAAGGAAATATAGTGAAAGAGAGATCAGAGATAAAAGGCAGAATAAAGGAGAAAACAGTAACACAGATAGCAAGAGACACATCCAAGTTTAAAAGCTAAATCAGAGGTTTAGAGGACAAATCAAAGGCAGATTAACACAGAAGACAGATCTGAATGCTAAAGAAAAACATCAATTACTTCTCATAAACACTTTGGACACCTACAACCTTATTTTACTCAAATAAAGGCAACTACAGTTATTGAAACAGTCAGAGATATTTTCCAGCTACTCAAAATTTATTGTAAAGTTAATGAAAAGCCTTAAAAGTCAAAAATATCCTAAATTTAGCTCAACAATTAAGTTAGAAGTTATTATTACAGTGAGTCAATCACATATTTTTTTCGTTGTGCCTTCAATGGTCTCAAAGGTCAAAATGCATTAACTTTGTAATAAATACAAATATGAAACCCTAGCTTAGGGAAACCTCCTCATTTTGTAGATAAATATTGCATGTATTATTAATTTTTGGTGTTGGTTAGTTGATTGGAGGTTGCTAAGATTATTGATGAGCTGCTAGACTGGATTTGATCAGACTCTAAGTTGCAGAGATTTGTTGCATTGGAGTATTGTAACTGTTTTGGACATCATAAATACAAGCACGTTCACAGGATTCTTGAGCTATGTTAATGGTGATGTTATACTTATTTTTCAATGTTTCCCTTCTGTTTTGCATATTGTCCATCGTTTCTCTGATAAAAGAACATAAAATTTAGGTTAAGATATGTTGTCTTGGAACCTTAATTATGTCTGCTTCTTTTATCTTAATGTTTTCTTCTACAAGGTCTGATTAGATAATGCTTAATTTCTCCCTAGTTCCACCTAGCTTGTTGCCTTGAAAATGATTCAGTAGAGTATAGCCAAAAGAATTTTATGCTATGTCGTGTCCTTTGGTCCTGCTTGAAATGTTATTTTTAAGGCCTTCTTTGAAGTTTACTTAGTAGAGTCTAGCCAAAGAAGTTTATGGTTTGCCCTGTCCTTTGGTTTGTCTTAAACTGTTGCTGCAAAGGTATTTTTAGTTTGATTAAAGAATTCTTAATTTCTCTTTAATTATACTGAATCTTGAATGTTTTCTTTGTCTAAAAGTAATTCTAGGATTGCTAGATTGTTGTCTCAAGGTTTACTTAGTAGATTCTGGCCAAAGAAGTCAATGGTTTTCCCTGTCCTTTGCCTCTTCTTAAATAGTTACCTAAAATGCCTTTCTTGTTGAAGTAGAGTTAAAGGATTCTTAATTGCCCTTTAGTTTTACTGATTTCAAAACTTACTTTCATTTCATATTTCATCTAATCTAAAGAGATCCACTTGATATAGTTAGCTTGCCCTATGAAAACCCTTGTAGAGTTTATGAACAATTAAATCCTTTTATGACTCCATAGCCCAATGGATTAATCATGCCTATAGTATATCTATTGATGTGAAACACTAAATCACTTAATCACACAATAAATTAATCAACCAAACAAACAAACAGTCCTAAGAACTTCATAACTAGCCTAAAATCAGAAAACAAAAACATAAAGATATATCATTTACAAATACATATATAGAGAGATCCCTCTATGAATCAAGGAAGGCTAGGTCCTTGGACTCCAATGTGGTTTAATCTGGTTCCCTGCAGAGTTTTTCTTGCCAATATTGCAAATCACCAGGAGCCAACATAGTGGAAACCATACTGGGGAACTGAGCTATTAAACAACTTAATATTACCGCAAGAACTCAGAAACCCTCTTTCTAACTTAGATGAATCAAGTGTTAGCCAAGAATGGTACCTGGTTGCTGATGGTGGAAAACAGTCGGCCTTAAGACAGTCAAAATCATCCACCCGGTGACTCCACTGGTTTTAAATAGGCCTATTGACTCCACTGGTTTTCTATAGACTCCACTGGTAAATTATTGAGAAATCCTGATAACATTTAACCTCAAAGGAACCCAGTCAAGAATACTTTATGGGTTAAGTATTTCTTTCACAGATTGCTTTTTTTTTCAAACTATTATACAAACTTTAAACCTCTCTAAACCTTGGGTCTAAGTTTTCACTCCTAGAAGAATCTGTACCAGATCCCATCTTGACCCAAACCCTCCTGCAATAGTTGAAAATCCTGAAAGAATCCTTAGGAGATCTCCTAGATCTAAAAGTCCAACTATTATAAGACCTATCCACAAAGCAAGTTCCCGACCTAAAAACCTCAAAGACTTGCAGAATATCCTCTTTGGCTCACCCCTAGAAAAAATCTTGTCTAGGACTAGATCTCAGAGTTGTATAAGCCAAATAGTTTTAGACCCATCCACCTTACAACAGAATCCGGTTGTACTAACCTCATCCCCCACAGTTCACCTTCCTCCATTTAACCCTTTACCTCCTGTTGTCAATCCTCCCCTTGTTAACCCTCCTTTGTTTCCCCAACCACAAATCATGGCAACATGGTATGCCCCATTAGTTCTACCATTGCCTTTAGTTGTCCTACCAAAGGACTATCAGTCCAAGATTCCCTTATATGATGCAAGTAGTCCTATAACTGCTCAACTACATGTGGATAGAATAAATGAATATTTTGAGAGACAAGAAATAGATGATGAGACTGTTAAACTAACATTGTTTGCTCAAATTTTAGGGGGAGAAGCAAGAAAATGGTTTAAAATCCTAACTCTTAATGGCATACATGACCTCCATTTTTTTCATCAATTATTCTTAAACAAATGGGAAGTCAAGAAGGACCCTCTCCAAATCTTGTCAGAGTATGAAAATTGTTGGAATGGGTCTCCCTAAGCTGCGAATTTTGTATATTTTTGTATTAATTAGTCTAACACAGGGGTTTTGAGGTGGGTCAAAGCCACGAACACATTGTAATGGGTCAAAGGGTAGACCTACAGTCTACAAACCACGATTTGCGGACCAAAGGATAACATAGGCTACATCGATATAAATAGATGAATATTTTGAGCCTAGAGGTAGGAATGAATTAAGACTGATGCTACATACGAACTGTTAGATCTTTTTTTGGTTTTTGGGTAAGGACTCCTACTAGCTGTGTGTGCGGAGATCATCAGTCCTACTATGTGTGGACCCTGCTAGGCTGTGTGAGCGGGCTGGTTTTGGGTGTAAGTGGATCTGATTGTTAATGAATGAGAAGTATTATTATAGCATCTGTGTGTTATCTGGATTGGTGATGTTTACTGCTAAAATGTATCTGTGATGGTTATTTAGCTCCAAATGTATATGTGTCTTTCATAAGACTATATGTAATCTGTTATCAACTATGATTA